>MU388788.1:0-159698 GCA_022578815.1 Xylariaceae sp. FL0016
TACATACATACATACATACATACATACATACATACATACATACATACATACATACATACATACATACATACATACATACATACATACATACATACCGGTACCGTACATGCATACCTACATACCACTTATGGGCCATGTCAACGTATTCTCACCGGCGTGGCAACTCGCGCGTTTCGTAGACCAAGATTGGCGGCGTCGAGCTCACATTTCGCTTCCGTGGGATCTTGTACTATGAAGTATGTAAGCATGTCGCTGGCTTTGCGCGTAAACGCCTGTCCGCTTGGCCAAATACCAAGCTCATCAGGTCGTTTTGGTGTCACGCCACGGAGATAAGCGAGCGACGTTGTTGAGCCTCAGCGCCATTCATCGCAGCCCTAGCTGTATTCGGTGCGCCCGTACTGTAGTATTTTCTCCTCGCTTGACCTATCTTGCATCAATTTAAGCTCAGGTTGCCATCTTGAGACATCTCATCGTCTCTTCTGCGAATATATGCAACACCGCCCACAATCCTTTGCAAAACCCTGCTTCGACCGCTTACGGTAGCGGCTGTGGTGCTTGAAAGACGATCTGGTCTTAGTCAGGGAGGTCGCTGTGCTACAGTGTTACATGGCTTCGAATCAATTTCTTGGACACGGATGGGCTTGTTTTTGCACCTTCCAGCGAGTGCCTGCATTGCCGCGCTCTGGATGGAATGGGAACCGTTAATATATGGGTACCGACCGTAAGACACCGTCTCCAAAGCCCTATTGCACTCTTTAGGTGACATTCGGGCACGCAGCGAGCCCAAAGCTAGTGTCGATCGTGTCTATGTCGCGAACACTATTACCAGCATGAGATAACCGGGACACGATTGCTCTTGTGATAGTAAGTTCAAGTATACCTACCTCTCATGGATTGTCATTCAGTCTACATACGACGACCAATGAAAAACAAGGCTAGGTCAGGCAGTGGGTAGCAGACTTTCAGGTGTGAGAGCACAGTACCTGCCCGTAGGTATCACTGCGAAGATCACGACAAAGTGCGGGAGGGACGTATGATGATCTCGACGACGTGCCGTATTCAGACTTCTCTTCGTCGTTATGGATGCATGGGAAATGGGGCAAAGGCCCGATATGTCCCATGCGAAGTCGACCATTGACTTGCCAAGTAGGATAGTCGATAAATATCGACTACTGCCATTACAGCTTCCCAATACCACGCATTACATATCGGATAGACGTACTACCGGTGCTGGATCGGCTCGAAACTTCTACTTGTCCACGTAAGTACATCATGAGGCCGTAGCCGGCACGCAAACTCAGATGGGCAGAATAGGATGAATAGTGGCGTGTGAAATGACCATGTTGGTATTGTACATGTGTGTTTCCAGCTGTCGCCAATGGCCAAATTAGAGTCCTGGACAAACGAATACGATGTGGCCTGGCATGCTACAGCCAGCACTCGTGCTTACTGATGTATGATACGGGAATTACAACCTCTCCGCCCAACTATTTCTTAACGTAGAAAAGTTGGTTGGTAGCTGGACTACCTATTCCGGTAACCAGTATCACAATTGCACTTCTCCCGAGGTTAGAGCCCTGTAACGGTTTTCTTTTCCCCGCTGGTGGGGATTTCGATAGTCCACTCCACGGCTCGCTATTCGTTATTGCAGGTTTTGAGGATTACCTAAACCGCGAGACTTGCACTCGTGAGGGATAGCTTCCTGCGCGTTCCTTGACTTGGGTATGCACTCCCTTGCTCCTCTGCCCAGCCCAGCCGTCGTACAAGATGGGGGCTACGGGAAAACAGAGGAATACAAGATTCAGAGCCTCGGGGTTCTGGAATACATACGGCTTGTGGGCGCACATGCGGGAGCAGAGTGAAGCCAAAGAAAAATAAGGTGACACCACTGGAATCTTGTCAAAATTCGACCCGGCTTCATCTTCATCTCAGAGGCTGAAGCATGCCACGCAAAAATCCTTCAAGTGGGATCAATACCAACAAATATGTATGCGGATAAGTACCGACGATCCTTGCTCATCGTCTACGTATTATCTTGTCCATGTCTATCTCCCCATGTCATGGAAAGTTCTGCCAATATTGTACTCAGGCCCAAACTCCATGTCGTCTCCACGCAGACCTGCAGAAATCGCCCCGATAAAAAGAGACAAAAACAAACGATGACCCTGCGACTGCAACCCGAGCCAACCTCCTAGCTTGATTGACTCTCTCTCTCTCTTCTTCTTCGCGGACTTTCTACTGGCTACGGGCACTGGCCATCATCCATCCAGGTGAGAAGCATGAGATGCATGCGACGTAGGACGAATACCACGCTCTCTGCACGCTGCCTTTACTCGTCTATGTACGGTCGCCGTAGGTCTTGAAATCCCGGGAGCGATCATCCGTCCGTCTAATTATCCGATCCGAGCCCTCAGCGAGGGTGCCGCGATTGGGACCGAGACCAGGTAATCAGACCTGAGCGGCCGTTGGGTACAATGTCATCACCACCCGCCGCTAGCAAATCTACTGACACGCCGGCGCGGCTACCACCGACGCCCCAGGAGGCGGGCAGAGCAGACGCCGTCACTGATACCGAGGCTGCTTGCGTCTCTACTCCAGCTGCGACTCCCACACACGCTCCAGCTCCTGATTCTACTGCCACTGGTACCCATGCCGCTGCGAATGCCCCGAATCCTACTGCGCCCTCGTCAGGCACGGCCACAGTAGCCGAATACCCAATGAGCAGTTCCATCATCGAACCAGCTTCGGGAACGAGAGATGACTACAACGATGACGATCTCGCGACCGAGGACTGGGACGAGTCGGTGTCCAATGCCTCTACCTCGATCACATCGAGTATATATCAGCACACGTACGAGAATGGCCGCCGATACCACAAGTACAAGCATGGGGTGAGAAGCTTTCAATCCTTGTATCAAGCACACTACTCAGATGTCTTCGCCGCGTCGGGTTGCAGCCTGGATATCTACATCGAACGACATCCCTACGTCTAGAACGCGAGTTTTGACAGCTTGGCCACGGCATTCTACATTCCACATCGTGCGATTCCGTGCAAATCGTACCTCGAAATAGCCATCTTACTGACGACCGTGCGTTCCTGCAGAGATACCCCATACCGAACGACGACATGGAGCAGAACCGAGAGGATATGAAGCATGCCATGATGATGGAGCTCACAGACGGGAAGCTGTTCTTCTCTCCAATCGGCGACTACCCGAACAAGATCCTGGACCTGGGCACGGGAACGGGCATTTGGGCGATAGAAGGTTGGTGATCCCCGTTCGTACGCGGGTCCTTTCCACACCGGCCACCCCCAGACCACACAGTTTCATCTCTGCCCACTCGGGAAAGAAACCGGTGCTGCATCCCCTGAGTCCGTCATTCACGACGGCGCAGCCCGTCGTACGTTCCCAACGCATGCATGCATACACGCCCGACGCCCCGAGTCCCGCGCATGATCGATCCCATTTCCATCGCTGACACAAGACCAGTGGGCGACCAGTACCCCTCGGCCGAAGTCCTCGGCCTCGACCTCTCACCCATCCAGCCCGTCTGGATCCCGCCCAACGTGAAGTTCCTCATCGACGACTGCGAGGACGAGTGGCTCAATGGGCACGGCTGGGACCTCGTGCACCTGCGCTCCATGTCGCCCATCATCAAGGACAACGCGCGCCTGTGCCGGCAGACCTTCGAGCACCTCCGCCCCGGAGGCTGGATGGAGTGGCACGAGCAGCACGCCGTCTTCTGCTGCGACGACGGCACCATGCCCCCCGACGACCCCTGCGTCCAGTTCTACGAGCTCGCCCACCAGGCCTTCGCCAAGATGGGCTTCGACATCCACACCTCGGCCGCCATGCGCGAACCCATGGAGGCCGCCGGCTTCACCAACGTCCACTGCATCGTCAAGAAGGTGCCCGTCGGCCCCTGGGCCGCCGACAAGACCCTCCGCCTGTAAGTTCGCGTCGCCTCATGTGAACTCGTTCATGGTGTTCGTGAAGATTCTGACTTGAGGTACAGTGTTGGGCTATATATGCGCATTATCATCCAGGAATTTGCGCCCGCGCTGGCGGGGAAGCCGTTCCAGATCTTGGGGTTGAGCGAAGTCGAGAGGGAGGCGTGGAAGGTGAAGGTGGTGAAGGCGCTGAACGACATGACGAGGCATCGATACTGGAACATCTACTTCTGGTACGGGCAGAAGCCTTTGGCGTGAAACCCCAACGTAACTCGTGGTCAGAAGGTAAGAGTAGGTCGTGAACCGAGAGGATGACTTTTGGACCAGGAAACGCCATCAGCGAAATAACGGGTGCACGTACTTCGTGGCGATGAAGGCCTGTAGTATGAATATGCATGCATTGTGTAGGGTAGACCGGATCGGGGGACAGTTGTAGCATTACCGGCAGCATATCTGGCAGCATGTTTGGATTAGGGCGGCACTTCCCAGAGAGGCGGCTGATGTCTTTTTAGAGATACCTCGTAAGCATTCAAAGCATATAAATAATAATCTGGCAACAGCTTCGGACATCATATGCAGCACTCTTCCATCCGTCGCGAGCCACGGTGATGAGCGTCACGTATAGGGCTCTCAATCAACTAAGGTAAGCCCGCAGCCACCATAAACCTGACGACAGGCCAGTACGCCTGGTTATGATTACATCTTCTGGGGTTTCAAAGGATGTGGGAGGAATATACTTGTGCCAGGCACGTTGAGGACGAAAGGTGGTTTCGGATGGATATCATCGTGCCGCAGCTAGTCATATAACATGAACAAAGATTGTGTAAAAACGTAGCCGTATACTTTCTAGACGTTTTGCTCCGGATACGAGACTGTCCTGAGATTCGCAACCAAGAGGGCTCACTCAAATGACGAACTAAGAGGCTCGGGCACTAGATCTGATACGGTCAGCAAGTGAGTTAGCAACTCGATTTATACAGGCTGTCGCAAATGCTGAAGTGGCTGTCTAGGACCACAGTATGCACCATAGCTGCCCAGTAATTACTACTTTCTAATCATGGTCGTGTCAATGGTAATATCTCGGTCTGATATGGACCTATTATGATTGCTCTGTCCGCAATCCTTCAGACGTATACATGCATCTTGGGAAAAAGTGCTCTATTTATTAGCAGTATCAAGCTCGGCCATGTACCACATCCACAACCGTCCATGTTCAGTATGATTCTTATAGGGGCAGGTGCGAATCCTAAAAGTGGCCTCCAATATGGTGTGATGCTCGTCATCGTCTCGCGGAAGGTCGGTCAAGTTTTGTTTATGACCACGGTCTTTTGCGTCACTGTAATACCCTGACAACGGTATCTCCTGCCAACACATCACCAAGGTATCGACATGAATCGGCAAAATCAACACGAATTGGTGTTGCAAGACCTCGATGCTCATGATCGATAAACCACCCGTGCATGCTCCTGTATTCAAGAGCTCACGAGCTCAAAAGATGCTCGATAGCGCCTTGAACGCTACCTCCACTTCGTCGCAAGGCCGCCACGTTACGATCAAAGTCGTAGAATCCCATGTCGTTCAGTTGTCTAAGCTGTTCCGCGTATCGCTCTTCCGGAGGTCGGTTGTCAGCTGGCGCTGGCGCAGACGATCCTGGCGGTGATCCCATCCCCATAAGTTGCAGGGCTTGCTGCAGAGCTTCGGGAGACATGGGCGGCATACCGAATGGGTTTGCCCCATTGGAGCCAGCACCGCCTCCGAACAGACTCGCAAACGGGTTTTGTCCAAGGTTCTGCGCTGGGTTCTGTGCATTCTGGGCATCTCCTCCTTGCCCTTGTCCAGCACCGGCATTGTTGTCGGGTTGCGCACCCGTAGATTCTGGTGACTGGGCAGCGCCAGCACCTCCCTGTGCTGCTGGGCCCATGCCCATAGGACCAAAAGGACTCATAGGTGCGAATCCTCCAAAGTTCCAGGGATTTTGAGCTCCTGTACCTTGATTGCTACCGTCCCCAGCTCCAGTGCCTGGTGTGTTATCCGTAACTCCAGGCATCGGGAAAGCGTTCTGCTGGGAGCCTCCTCCTCTCATCATGCGTTGGATTCGGGCGGCACTTCGCAGGGCTTCTGGGTTGGTCATCATCTGTCGGAACTCGGGCGATCGAACCATTTCACGAGCTTGGGGGTTGTTGCGTAGCATGGGGTTCTGTGAGATCATCATATCGAGAAACTGGTCGTTGTTCATCATCTCGTTCATCTGTTGTGCGACATTAGGGTTGCTTAGCATATTGGCAAGCTGATCCTCGTCCATCATAGAGCCAACCATCTGTAAGGACCATGTTAGTATCTTTTGGACTGTTGCTGGGAGGTAGGCCACTGCATCGGCATGTACTTACTCCGCCGTCAGGGCCGAACATATCTGCGGACGGCAGGTTCGTAAGTCCGGCATATCGCGCACCAGTTAGGCCAGCCAAAGGGTTGTTGGCAGTGCCAGCAGCCATGTTGGTAGGAACTTGAGGAGCGGCGGGCGCATTTGCGTTTGCTGTCGAAGTGGTGGGGGCGGGGTTGCTTGCTGCACTCTTGACAAGGTGCACGATATTACCAGCCTTGATCTTGTATAAGCTCAGAGGCTCTTCGTTTTTCAGTACACGACCTGAGTAGATCAAGCGCTGTCGCTCAATGGGAATGTCTTCATAGTCGGAGCCAGACAGCTTGGTCTTGAGGTCGGCAACCGTGGCAGACTCAGCCATGGTAATGGTATGTTGCTTATCACCTGAGGTCTTGACCTTGAAGGTGACCTGAGGGTCCATAGACTGACCCTCTGCGGCGGAGTCGGCCATTCTCTCGCTTGTGTCGGAGATCTAACAGGCAATGATGCGGTGGTGTTTGTCGACTCGATTGCGTAGGTATGCGACAGACGCACGTATCGAGAGTCCAGTGCTGTCGCAATCAAGAGGCAGCAGCAGGAAGCCGGAAGACAATACTTGGGATAGTTGCAGTACCTGGGAAGTCAAAGTAACGAAGAGACGGCCAATATGTTCTGTCAATGGTCACGGATGCGGCCTCACCGAGGAAATTGAACAGTGTTATGGAACAAAGGTAAGTGAATGTGGAGGTAAGGCCAGAGTGGACTGGAGAGAGGGTGGATGACGGATGATGTTCTGGTAGGCCGTCTGTCTGTCAGTTTATCAGCGTTGGCAAGTTAGCTGGTGAGTAGGCGTGACCCCGTTGGCTTGGTCGGTGGGTTATTCAGGTGGGTGGTGAATTTAGTGGGACCTACACGTCGGAGTCTACCTGGAAAGCTCCAGAGAGAGCGTTAAATGCAAATGTTAGTGGCGGCACCATCAGCAGTGCAAAAATGTAGGCATCACACTACGGGGGAGCTCTTGGCAATTGGAGGCACCTCAGCTACATCCTTACCTACATACTCAATTTCCATATATGTACATACTAACCGGTTGGTAGGCAAGGCCTGGATATGTAATCAGACCCATAACCTAAGAGCTGTTCGCGGTTCCTGAGCCCTATACGCATTTGTTCACGTTTCCTACCTCTTCTTGTAGTCAGTGGCAACTTCGAAGTAGATACCTACCTCCTGGATGTGGTCTTAGGTGATCGTCACAAATAACCAAAGGCAGCCGAAGTGTCCGTTCTTTCCTAATGGTTCACAGCTGCAGTGATTTCATTCCTCAGTAACCTTCACTGTCTTGACACCCTGCGAACCTTACCTAACTATACTTACCTAGGTGCTCATCCGAGAGAGACAAATAAGTGACCGCAAGCTAGGCGATATCCAGCCAGTGCTAATGCTGGTACTCATGCGATTCCTAAGTTGGAATGGGTCACATAAATAGGAGGCGCCTCTATGTTGGTGCCATTCTTGACCTACTCATAGATACCTGAGAGAAACCTCTGATCACATATCAAATGTAACAGGATTTAATTGCCTGAAGGAGGTTTGGATTGTATTCTCCATGTATCTACTTCTTCCCTAGTTCTGTGCTTTGACTGCAACATTGGAAATAGAAAGATAATCTTCCATACAGTCAGTCTTTTACTCAAGAAGCAACATTTCGCTCTTGGGAGATATGTGAATCACACCTTGGCTACAACTCCAACAAAGCTGCGTCTCTTGGCATCCATCGCTTTCTAGACTCCGAGAGCTGTGTCAACCGCATGCCGTTGTGCCGGCCTACATAGCTCCCAAGAAGTATATAGGTAGCGGCCTAGGCAATTGCATTACGGCCACGTACATGTACCTAAGGAACCATGGATATGCACCTAGCCGCTACTGACGCTGGTTCGCATACTAGAGGTATGTATGTCGACCTAGGAATGCAGACCTTCCAACCATCTCTGCTCAGGTGTACTTGTACTTATAGTGAGTGACCTTGGGCTGTCCAACGTAGAAGCGGACTGAGATAGAATAATCTATGATGGTTATATTCTTGAACAGCTGTGAAGCTCTGGATGTTGAGAGAGGAGCAACTTTGCTTATGTAAACGACCCAGCAGGGGCTCAACCTCCATTTGTCTATAGACCAATCAGGATACAGGCATTGTACCGAGGCAAGTCCCCAGTCCCTTGTAAACCCCAATTCCATCTGCATTCTTCCCATAACCATCTAAAGACCTCATTATCGACTTTCTATAAATCTACATTGTTTTTCTTGACAGTTTCATTGCCAGTCAGCAACGATGCAGGGCATCGAGGTCAAAGAATATGTGAAGGGGCCGAAAGAGCTGAAAGTTCAACGGCTTGACTACCCAAAGGCCAGGCCGGATCAGATGGTGATAGCTGTCCATGCCGCAGCTACCAACTTCTTCGATATCTTACAGATCCAGGGAAAATACCAGAATCAGCCACGTACGTTTATACGCAGTCTATCCAATTCCCATTGCTGCTCTGTCTCTCCGAGCGTTATTGCCCAGGGCACCGGCTAACACACTCCAGCATTCCCCTGGGTCGCGGGCGCCGAGTTTGCAGGCACTGTCATCGCGACCCCCTCTGACGTTCAGAACCCGCGCTACCCCATCGGCAGTCGCGTCTTCGGCGGAAGTCAGGGCGCCTACGCGTCGCAGGTGCTTGCCACGGAAGATCAGGTCCTGCCCGTTCCGGACTCCTGGTCCTTCGTCGATGCAGCGGGTCTGTTCGTCACGGCGCCGACAAGCTATGGCGCGCTCGTCCTGCGCGCGGGCGTCAAGGCGGGCGACATCGTTCTCGTGCACGCGGCGGCAGGCGGCGTCGGACTTGCTGCCGTGCAGATCGCCAAGGCATTCGGTGCCACGGTGATCGCGACGGCGGGCTCGGCCCGGAAGCTCGAGGTCGCGCGCACGTATGGCGCGGACCATGTCGTGGATTACCGCGATGAGAAGTGGCCGGATGCTGTCAAAAATCTGACGCCCAAGGGCAGGGGCGTGGATATCGTGTACGATCCCGTCGGCATGGTGGACAAGAGCACCAAGTGCATCGCGTGGAATGGACGGATATTAGTCGTGGGTTTTGCAGCAGGCAGCATCGAGAAGGTAGCCATGAACAAGGTGCTGCTAAAGAACATCAGCCTCGTGGGGATTCATTGGGGAGCATATGCTAAGTTTGAGCGGGAAAGCATCCCTGTGGTGTGGAAAGGCATCAATGATCTGATTGAACAGGGCAAATTTAAGGGTACAGTATACTCAGACAAGGAGTATGTCGGACTGGAGGCTATTCCTGACGCGTTACTGGCGTTGGGAGGACGGGAAACTTGGGGCAAGGTCGTGGTGAAGATTCCACAGTCGGGATCGACCAAGCTATAGGAATACCAATCATTCTTGGACCTTGTAGCATATCGGCAGGCCATTGCAGTACATACAAGGTTTATATAAGATCCTTGAATTATAAGTCAACCTCACTTTAATTAATGCTCTCCTTCAGCATAGCATGGTCTCCAAAGCCCGAATATTTGATCTGTATCTTCATGCTCTCCAATACCCTCTGCTTCATCTCTTTCTCTGTTTTTACTATATCCATCGTGACGAATGCTCCATGCGTACTCTTGAACTCGTACTTTTTGAGGATACGCCACATGTTCCATACATCATCAGGGGCTAGAGGTATCATGTTCGGGATACTCCAAAGAAATGAGAAGCTGTTCATCCCCCTCGGTCTCTCCCTCGCAGTGCCGACGGCGTCCGTATCCCAGCTTCCCAGTCCAGCTGGTGTCGTGACGAGCGTGTCAGCAATCAGCAAACGCCCCTCATAGAGCACGACAAGCGATCCAGGGAAGTGTCCTCCAAGCTTTAGAACCTGCACCCCAGACGCAGCCCCGTCGATCTCTAGGTTCATCTCCGTCTCCGTGATGAACCGTTGCCACGAAGATTTCTGTGCAAGCCATTCCTTGTCTTCAGCTGCGAGGTATACTGGACACTCGAAGGCGCGTGCCCATTCCAAATGTGTAGAATAGTAATGCGGGCTTTTCAAGAATTACAGTCAGTACTCAGTCCTGTTACCAGATTCTGATCATAGATGTATATCTCGAGTAAGAAACGGCGATCTTCAGTCCAAATCTGAGCTGTACCCAAAACGATCCGATGCAAAAGGGTAACAAAGGATCCAAAAGACCTACTGTGAAATGACAATAGCCTTCAAACCACCCAAGTCGTTGATCTTGCCCACCGTCTCCTCATCCAGCAGCGTGACGCAGTCCCACAGCACATTGCCTCTCGGCGTCTTGATTAAGATGGCCCGCTGGCCAATGGCGACCTTGGGCTCCGTGGCCACGGACACGAAGCGGTCATCTCCATCTGGGAACGGCGTCCATACGTTTTTGTGGGAGGTGCGCAGGGCGTCGAGCGTGGTGAAGGACTGGCCCGCGGGCGGAGTGAACTGCCGCGGGTCGTCGCAGATGAAGCATGTCGTGACGTCCTGCGCGCTGGACGTCGGGAACTGCGTGCCACAGGCTGTGCAGACGAGCCAGCTGCCGGTACGCTTGGGGTCGTAGGCGGGCTTGGTGGATGCCATGGTGTTGGTGGTGGTGGTTTACTGTGCTCCCGGTATTCCTTGATCAGATGTCCTGCGTGTCTCACCTGGATTTTGATAACAGTGTGTGATTGAAATTCCACCAGGCTCATATGTCTCTTCAGCCACTCAAATTATGAGTAAGATGTACAATTAAGAGTTGGATTAATAATATAGTAACTCCAGATTTAAAGACGTCACAATTCACGATGCAGTAGTGGGGCTTTCAATGGTGGTACAGATATGGCACACCTGCGTCTATCCGTACAGAAGGTGGGGTTCACTGTACATTCCCCTGTGGGGAAGCTCCATGCGGCTATCGCCGGTGAAGAGCAGCGCGGACGTGCTCTGATAACAGTGTCCGGACATGCGTTGGAATGCGGGGAGATTAGCGGAATGAGCTGCTGCTGTCTCTTGACTTGAATGCTTCCACTATCAAGTCACATGGCCTCTGACTAGAGCGTTCTACTCATTTACAGCTCATATGTACCCGTTCTCTCATATACCAGCAAGTCCTGTGCCTTTTCTATAAACCTATTATAAAACAGCCTAGACCTGCACAGCTCAGCGTCACGACCACTTACTGCCCATGATATTCGCACACATATAGACGCACGATGGTATTCTTTCTTGATTATCTACAGCACAGACGGGACTGGTGAGTGTAATCTCTGGAACCCACATGATCCGAATCGTCTCATCTCCCAACCATCTCACTTACAATCGGTCAGCAAATTCAAGCAAAATGAACGAGCAGACCGAATTCAGGCCTTGACTCATTATCGAAGGCCCTTCACTGCCAGTGAGAAGACCATCATCGACAGGCCAATTGAGGAGCTCGTCCAAGATGTCCACAGAGGTAGTCTGGATCCATCGGAGCTTCTTCATACCTACGGCAAGGTGGCCCTGAGAGCCCATGATAAGACCAATTGTCTGACTGAGGTCATGATCTCTGCTGCCGAGGACTGGGTGAAAGATGGCTCAATCAACATGAAAGGTCCGTTGGCCGGCATCCCCGTCAGCTTGAAAGATACCATAAATGTCGGTGGTTTCGATTCAACCGTAGGCTACAGCGGCTTTGTCGGGAACAAGCAGTCTCGGGACGGCCCGACTGTGCGGCTTCTCAAGGACGCTGGTGCTGTACCCTATGTCAAGACCAACATGCCCATCACCTTACTCAGTTTCGAATCCACGAACGACGTCTGGGGACGATGCACGAACCCCCACAACAGCAAGTACTCGCCGGGAGGGTCGACCGGCGGCGAAGCAGCACTGCTGGCTCTCGGTGGAAGGATCGGTATTGGCAGCGATGTTGCTGGCAGCGTTCGTGCCCCGGCACATTTCTCCGGAATTTACAGTCTACGTTGCTCTACCGGACGGTGGCCCAAGGCCGGTTTCTCCACGAGTATGCCAGGTCAAGAGGGCGTACCCAGTGTCTACAGTCCCATGACCCGGACTCTCAACGACCTGACTTATTTCACCCGCTCGCTCATCGGCATGCAGCCTTGGAAGTACGACTACTCAGTCCACCCCTTAGCCTGGAGGACCGACATGGAGAAAGAATACGAGGCAAAAAGCAAGTTCCGTGTCGGTATGATGAGAACGGACCACGTGGTTGACCCGAGTCCTGCGTGTCGACGGGCGCTCGAAAAGACTGAGGAAGCACTCAGGAGAGCAGGTCACGAGATCGTCGAAATTGACCCGCCATCGCCTTACGAAGCGCTATATTTGGGAGCCCACCTGTTGAACGCAGATGGCTGCCAAATGTTCAAGTCTTTTATGAAATCTGGCGAGTGGAACGACCCAGGCGCCGACCAGATGGATTGGCTTATGAGATTACCTCGGCCCCTCAAGTACCTCTACTACCTATGGGTCAAGTACGTACGACGTGACAATATCTGGGCTGGCCTCATCAAGGATTGGCATCAAAAGAGTGCTTTTGAGAACTGGAAGCTCGTCGCCAAACGTGAAGCCTACCGAGCTAAATGGTTCGAGTGGTGGAACAATGCTGATGTCGACTTCCTCTTGGCTCCTACAAACGCCACGCCCGCTGTACCCCACGATGGAATGAAGGATGCATGCAGCAGCTGTGGCTACACGTTCCTCTTCAATGTAGTAAGTGCACATCAACCCGGCGAATCTGAGACAGTAGCTAACAGACGAAGCTCGACTACACCTGCGGCTGTATTCCCGTAATACATGTCGACAAGAGCCTCGATAAGCTACCATCCGCCTTCAACATCAAGAAGCTGAATGGAGTTGCGCAAGGTGCATACAAGCTATATGATGCCGAGGCCATGCACGGTTTGCCTGTCGGTATACAGGTCGTGGGGAGGAGATTGGAAGAAGAGAAGGTACTGGCTATCATGAAGAGAGTCGAGGAGGCGCTGGGAGACGAGAAGTACAAGCAGCTTGATGTGGACTAGACTTGCTAATGCCGCTGCCACTGCAAGTTGCCGTGCCGTGGGATTAGCATGTGTACCACCAAACGGATGAGCTAAAATATACCTACCTTGTCCTACTTATAAAATAAAGCATAGGCAGACTTATCGATCTTCACATTTTATGAATTCGCTCCCCTGCCAAGTGAGATCGTTCCAAGTCCTCGTCGCAATTGAGCTCTTCGGAGGTCCGAGTGGAGGTTGCTGCATTGGCTTCGGCAGTGGAGTGTAGTTGGACCCGGAAGAAGGCCGACATGCACGACGACCGTTTAGCGCCGGCTCTAACGACATCTTCGTCGCATCTCCTGCGAGTCTATCAGTGTCACGGCACAGAAAACTGCACGCCATGCCGTTACACTACTAAAAGTAGAACGTTGTTAGGTCGGACTCCTAACCGTTGCAGCCCCTTATATACGTACCCAGAAGTTACAGCTGTGACAATCAGCGTCGGTAGCTTTACAGGAGGACCATAGGCTACAGATGTCTGGTTTGCTTCAAAATAGGTAGCTTGGCTTGGCTCGCTGGTTAATGGAACCATGTAGTGTGTGTGTGTGTGTGTGTGTGTGTGTGTGTGTGTGTGTGTGTGTGTGGTTTTGTGACTTTGAAGCTAATAGGAGCACATGGAAGCGGTCCTTGAGGTGCAGAATGCCGACGATAGAGTTCAAGGTGATTTGGTAGTGACTGTGCTGGCGAAGGCGCAACAACGAGCTGCAGTTGTTCCGGACTTCTACATGACAGGACTAGCAAGTATTCCAAAGAGCTTCTAGCCATAAAGGTTTCCAAGACTGCAAGTCGAAAGTTCAAAAGCATCGTCAATCAGGGCATGATTTGTTGAAAAGGGGTCGATCCCCTTGCTGAAATCAGCCGCACCGGATGTGGAAACATGATGCGGCTTAATAAGATCCTCTGCTACCTACCTAAGTACGTAGCACGAATGCGCTCTAGATTTTTAAACCACTTATACAAAGAACGTAAGTTCTGCATGGAAAAGCTCCTGAGACCATATGTGGTTCCAGTGTGGGTACTTGTCACGGCAGGTACGAATACTGGACTGCAACAAGACGAGGCAGGCGAAGCCATTGAGTGGGCACCTTCCTCATAGTATAAACTTCTCTTACCAGTCCATGTACTTTGCCATGTACCTTACTTTCAACAGTCTCATTGGCACTCTGAGCATTCCGCTTAAGCAGCTTGTAAAGACGCCACCTGCAGTGTGAATTGGTAGGTGATGAGTTCCACGTGACTAGCAAGGTGGTGGCACTACCGTAGCACTACACAACTTAACCCTTGGATACTTGACTCAA
The DNA here is from genome assembly GCA_022578815.1 of Xylariaceae sp. FL0016. NCBI lineage: Eukaryota > Fungi > Ascomycota > Sordariomycetes > Xylariales > Xylariaceae > Xylariaceae sp. FL0016. The sequence continues at coordinate 14,685 of MU388788.1, forward strand.
GATGACTATTATGTGAAGACCCTCGGAGGTGTAATGCGTCTTTGTACTTTGCTCAGATGAACTATGCCACAAAGAACATGGCAGTCCTATTGTACCAGAGGGAGCTTTGATCATCCTTGGGGCAACACCACGAGGTCGGGAGCTATATTCTTTTGCGACCCAGGGCCACAGGGTTTGCTACTCTTTCAGCAAAATTCTACTTTCCCCATTCAGAGTTCGTAACCAATCAGCATGGCACCTTAGTTGTGGTCACTAGCCTTTGTGCGCATGCCAAATTAACACTTGGTACCCTTGGTGTACGAATAACCAAGAGCATTCAACTGACAGAATGGCCGCACTTGCCAAACCTGTATAGGTATTGCATATGGAATCGGTTCAGTATTGATACGGATCGGGCCTAAGTCCAGCTGCAAACATTTCAGACCACGCGTTAATCGGACCAAGTGCTGCTTAGAATCCACCTCGGCGTCATAACCACCATCGACAAATATTTAGACCTGACTCTGCCTCAAAAGCTCATTTATCAAATCGGTCAGCTGCCGTGCGTTTCGTCTGCGCTCTGCAACGTTGAGCGATGAGCGACTCATTGCCCCCAGGATAGATCTCATCTCAATGCTCCATACATTTGCCAGTCGGAGCTCCAACTCAATGTCGACAAGCAGGTCCCAGGCAGCAAAAGTGGCGGCCAAGTCCATCAATGCATGAGAACTATTACTACGCGTAAGGAATTCGTTTATATGCTGGCCTAGTCTCTCGATCTTCTGTTGCACAACACTCAAACCATGCCTTACCTGCATTGCGTCCCTGAAGAGCTGAGGCCCAATGGAACGGTCTATGCGGATGATGGAATCCATCAATATATCTATACGTGCGCGATGTTCTCTGGCTGTCATCATCAGTCTTACCTTAAGGGATGGAAAGAAGTCGTCGGGCAATGCTGGTGAGCGGGGTACGGCCCCGTTGCTTGCTTTGCACTGCTTGTGGAGGGACTTGAAAATGAACACGACCTGTTCAGAGAACAGCCAACAGGTTTCACATCCAGGCGTGTCGCTGTGGTTGTGCGGGCAGTTTGGCTTTGATCGATTCCGCTGCGCCATGGGTTGTCTGTGGGTGGTACGGACGTCGAAGCCATTACGCCGATCATACTCTCGGCGCTTGTCTGCATCGCTTAGGATCTCGTACGCAGCTCCGATCTCGACAAATCTACCATTGGCCTCAGGAGTATTCCCTGCTTTGTCCGGGTGATGGGCTAGAGCCAATTCTCGATAGGCCTTTTTGATCTCGTCAATGCTGGCGTCAAAATCAACTCCCAGGATGTTGTAGAAATTTACTTCCACCATTGTTTTGATCTTCGACAGTTAAATCTGGCAGCTCTGGCATATTTGAAGAAACAGTCATTGATGTGTCTGTGAATAGTACATATTATATATTTGGTCTGAGGATCTTGACAAAGATCTTGTTCTTTTGGGCTAATGAAACAATCCCTTTGTGGTGTCTAACAATATTTCGTCGATGAGATGCATGAAAGCATGTTGCGGTAATGGTTGTAAGAATAGACAAAGCCAATCAAAATCTAGCAAGGTCTTCGGCGTTGATGATTGGGTTCTCGTGAAGGTACCGGCGGTCAAGTCGAGGGCGCATGTGGACCGGGCGGAGCGGCTTGTATCGCAGTTGTTCTGGGGTCACCAAGTAGATACCCACCAATCTGGCGCGATCCAGGCTCAAAGAGTATTTGGCCACATCACGAGGGAACTCCGACCTAGACTTGAGATCAGGAGATATTCAGACCTATTTTGAGGCGCAGAAAGTGGGAGCTTACATGGTGCCCTTCTTTGCATGGTGGTAACACACATACGGAGGGGCCAGGCTCTTTCCACGAACCCTGTCCTAGAGGGCCGAAAGGGCTGTCATGATACATTAGTTAGTGACTGCTTTCAACTGCTGGCTGATAATCATACCTGTGTTGACCATTTCGATGTGAGACCGAGCTTTGCTGTCGAGACAGGCTTGGAACAAAAGGTTTGGGACGACACCAAGAGGCAAAAGTGGATGACCAAAATATGTGGAATTGATGCAAATGAGGTTGTGTTCAGGTAGATTATGCGCAAGAGAATTGGCGGTCTAAAGGGACGCTTCACGATGTTGGTTCACTCACACGCATACCCTTTTTTATTTGCAAATCACGGGCTCTGCCGAGGACCTCAGCTATACATCCTCAAACAAAGAAAATTCCCCCAAAAAGCCGCAGCAGTGGGCTTGAAGCTGTCATATCCTGTGAACTACTCATTGAAACATAATTTGCTACTTTAGGTCGGTAAAACTTGGTCCAACATGCCTCAACACCCCCCGTCGGTGGATTATCGTAAGGAAAAGGCCCCATCTTGCAGTAATTTGTGTAAAGGAATGGAGGAAATCTCGACCTGAGACACCTATGCCACAGAGTGAGTGATATTGGGAGGCTCGATGGCTAAGCATTAATAAATGAAAAAGTCATATTATCTCCACGTACGAAAATAGGTCCCCCGAGGCAGTCCATACTAAAGGGCGAGGTTACAAGACCAGTGTATATGCTTGTGAGAGAAGAGGATGTGAAGGCAAGCGTGGTTCAACTATCAAGTTATTGATAGGGCACGAATCCGAGGTCCCCATTTGCAACTGCCTTCCCCTGGGGAGATGGCAAGCCTAGAGCAGACTGTGTCGGATATAGTTCTTGACTTGCTGATGTCACTGAGCTTCATCTCGTACTACAGAGCCTCAAAACCTCTTTATCTGCAGCAATCTCGATTCAAGTGGCCATTGAACTCATGCTGCAAAGATGACAAAGGTATGCTGTCTCAAATGTGTACCCAAGCTCGAAGTCTTTGACCCTTCTAGTTAGATGAATCCCACATTGCCCCTAACTAACTATCGTTTTGAGACTTCCCTGCGACAGGTGAGGAAGCGCCTGTCACTGAAATGCTCGAAATGGCATCACCTCACTACGTTTTGACCGCACTGGTTCTGTTCCTGACAGCTTGTCACGTATCCGTTTACGGGCAACGATTCGATGGCCAATATTGGGGTAAGATTACCCGCCGATGACTACTTCAAGCATCCTGCTAACCACACGAGACAGCATGTAACCCGATGAAAAACCGTAAGTCACTCAAAACAATCATAAATCAGTTGATACTGTCAACAGGAACTCGAGTCCATTGCAGTAACTTGTCCTCCAAATGTCGGACTTAACCAATTCACTTATAACATTGACTTCACGAAGCCTCCGTCTGATCTCAGCAAAGACTGGAGTACGTCCAACTATGCGAAGATTACGTACAATACGAAAGACAAGAATGGGGCAGAGTTCACCTATGGGAAAAGGTACGACGCGCCTCAGCTGTTCACTAATTTCTACATCTTCTACGGCCGTGTCGACGTAGAGATGCAGGTCGCTCCTGGAACTGGCATAATTTCATCGAGTGTGCTTATGTCCGATGATTTTGACGAGATAGACTGGGAGATGTCAGGAAATAATTTCAATCTAGCAGCACAATATCCAGGCGGAGTAGTGCAAAACAATTATTTCTCCAAAGGCATCACAGGAGCGTATGATAGGGGAGCATACGAGCCATGTCCCAAGCCCCAGACGACTTTCCACACGTATTCCGTCGACTGGACCCCATCGAAGTTGGATTGGCTCATTGACGGCAAGGTAATGAGGACATTTTTGGCCGCAAAGGCAGATTCCACTACGCATCAATATCCGCAAACACCGTCTAAGATTCAGCTGGGAATCTGGGCCGGCGGCGACCCGGGGGAAAACACAGGTACGATCCATTGGGCAGGAGGCATCACGAATATCTCAGCGGCCCCATACACGATGTTCGTCAGGAATGTGCGAATAACGAACTATAACCCTGCGAGATACTACAACTGGACAGACCAGTCTGGTAGCTCGAAGAGTATAAAAGCACAGAATAGCTCGCTGCCCAGTTCAGTCACCACAAAAACAGCAAGCACAGCTACGACTCCTATGCCTCTTCAAACTGATCTACCTATATCGCCCAACGGACACTGTGGGAAAGATAGCAAAAAGATCTGCAAGGGAAGTCTATTCGGCGATTGTTGTTCGTTCTACGGTTATTGCGGAAACACGACTGAGTATTGCGGACTTGGGTGCCAATCTGGCTTTGGTATTTGCGGTCCGCAAAACCCAGCAGCGACGACTGGTGTTACTTCGAGTCCAACTTCGACAAGTACACCGCAATCACTAATAGGGCTGTCGCCCTTGTCTTCTCCGACGAGCTCCCTTACGACACAAACTTCGATGCTATCCACGGCACAGATGCAGACCCCGACAGCTTCAGGCGCGACTCCTCCAACACCGTCTGCCTTGAGAGAAGTCCCTTCCGCAATGACTCCGAATAGCCCAGGATCGCCCACTAGCTTGACAACTTCAAATAAGGGTACGACCACAGCAGTGCTAGTGAACAGTGACACGAGACCGACCAGCCTTGCATCGCCAACTACTTTGAAGCCCTTAGCAAGTCTGACATCAATGATAGGTCTCAACCCGTCCCCAGAATCAAAGACTACCACGAAAGCTTCTCCTCATAGCGTAGGCACTGCAGCAACATCGCCAAGTCCAATAATCGCAGCCGCTATCGGCAGCGATTCAACGACAAACGTCATCCGGCCACCAGCAGCAAGCCCATCGCCAACATCGATGATCACGGACGGACTCGCCGTACGCCCAGCAAAGGCAGAGACCGCTACAGCCACAAGCGAGAGCCAAAGTTCTCGCCCCAAACAAGGAGCGCGGGAGCTCTGCATCTGGTGGGGAAGATGGTATTGTTTTCACTACAAGCGGGCCTACCCGGTGGGTGTTCAGGCCGACCGTGGTATTGGGGCTCGGTAGGTAGCGTTGTGCATGTAGATAGAATGACTTGCTGGTGCAAGAAACAGTCGCCTAGTCCTCGCTGGGTCTATCAGTGCTAGTTACAACCGGTACTGGGTAATTAATGGGAGTCTGAGTAGTCTGAGCGAGATCTTGGTACTCTCCCCGACAAGAAAGCGAACCAGTACGACTGATGTAATCTGTTTCACTCTCGCGGGCCGGATCTATCGCATCAATGAAAAAAGCTGACGAATATGGATGCCCGAAGTGAGGTTTCGGTACGGAGGCTGAGCTCCGGACTTTGGTCGCAGGCGTGGTGGATTGGTGGAAAAGCCAGTACATGAGCGCCGATGGTCCAAGTCAGGCTTGTTTCGTCGCATTCCATCTTGGGCAATCATGTCACAACTCAGGAGCTTTCAACACGTAGGTGAATGGTTCTGTTCCTATTTGGGTAGGAGAAAGGTACCTGTCCCAATGAGTTACCATGTGCCTTACCTACTTAGATGCTATATCCCACGCAGGCAGGGCCTCCGGTGCAGCGGCGGCTTTCCGGGCCCGCATCCTGTCTTCGACGGCGGTGTTCGAAAAAGGTGAGCTGAAGACTCAAAAAGGTCTCATAGGACAGCTTTCATATTCCCCGCCGATGTTCACGACTCATTTGAAAGTCAACTTTCTGCGTTGCACTCCTTCGAGATGGTGTCTCTCATAGCAGCCTCTGCTATCCTTCTGTTGAGCAAAGCTGCAGCGCAGCAGCCAGCATACGCGCAATGTAAGTCCAAAATACGATGGATTCTTGGGATTGCTGGCTTACTTGGTCATCGTAGGCGGCGGAGTTGGATTCTCGGGTGACACAGCCTGTGTCTCCGGATATACTTGCAGTATTCTGAAGTAAGGTGACGACTTTCCTCGACGTGGATAGTGGTGCTCACGGTTGGAACCCAGTGATTACTACAGCCAATGTGTTCCTGGTGCAGCAGCAAGTAAGTCAGCGCCGTCAACTGACATCAGTATTACGAAGGGCATTCAAACTAACGTACTGTAACCCAGCGACTACGAGCGCTACCACCGCGACATCAACGACGGGCACTTCGACCACGGCAACTTCAGGAACCACCAGCGGAGCCTCATCCACAAGTTCGGTCCCGGTCGTGACCGCTACCGGTTCAGACCCCTACCCGACCACGCTCTTGGCTGACTACTACTGGATCCGTAAGTGCAGCGTGAAATTCTTGGGTTTCAATATTTGTGTGCTCGTGAACGTGTTCTTTGGCGTGTTATATCAGTGCTGATAGCTCCCTTGATGATCCCACTGGCTAAATCGCTGACACTGAGTGCTCTAGGAGCCGTCGAGAGCCCAAACTATCATTCGTACTTGCAAGCCGCGCCCACTGCGACCCCATACCCGGGCTCTGGTGATGCATATCTACTGACCGCAAGGTAAGATCATGTACCATTCCCACCCTACCTGTGTCGGATTGCCCACTGCCAAATATCAGTTCACTAATCAACTATAGCGCGGCCGGTCAGTTTAACGTAGTCTCTGGCCAGCTCGTCTTTTACATGCCCTCGTCCGAGCCTCTGTACATGGGCGTGGAGAACAGCGCCAACAAGACGCAGCGCACGCTCGCGACGTGGTTCAATAGTACAGAGAACAGCTACGGCACCTTCGCGTTCTCAGGCGACGCGCTGACGTGGACGGTCGACGACATCGATCGACCGAACGAGGCGGCGTGGTATGTCTGTGGTGACGAGGGACGCCTGTACATCAACACCGGTGCCTACGCTTATGACACGCCAGACGGCTGTGTGGATGAGACGGTGTGTTAATGCTCTTGCTTGCCTTCAACGGAGAATAAGTGGATGCTGATACGCTGCAGATTCACTACTATGGTGGCTCAACGGCGGACGTGTGACAAAAAATTGTCGATGGCATATTGGTAAGATGGAAAGTGGGAGCCGGGGCAGGATGAGAAGTTGCTCGCAGCCATCGGGATAACCCTCCGAGGGGCCTGGAGTTGTGCGGTTCATAAAGGCCGCCAACAACATTTTCGTCACTCAACACCTCTAGAAGATGCGTTCAAGTGTTCAACGTATCTCTCCCAGTCACAGAGTCCTAGGTTCAGAACGCAGTCCAAACAGCCGGCCTAACCAAAACAAATAACGCACAAAGGAACAGCTTGGTCTTAGGGTTTCTCATAACCAATGGGCGGTAGCTGGCACCCGATTCTGCAGTAGGGGATGGATGAGAATACTTTTTGCATTCGACCTTTCTTTTCCGGTAGACACAGGTTTGCTGTACTTATTTTGAACTGGAGATGATTGTACACTTCGGTCCTTCTGACCTCATAGCTCAAGCCGTTTCTGGCTTTCGTCCCACGAGGACTCTTTGTGGATAGTACGCATGAGACTTCCCTGATCGTAACTCGCGTCGCACATGGGCAGCATACACATGAATTTCTTCTTTACTCCATCCCATGACGGTACTCCATATAAATAGCACAAGACCTTGAGCCACGTCAGCGACCTCTGCACTTCCGAGAGAGTTTGTACCTAGGTAGGCAATAAGAGAACCAACTTACCCTCGATGTCTTGCTCCATCGCATATCGGTTATATCCGCCGATCTCCTTCAACTTTGGATTGGCAGGCCAAGAACCGACCGGCGTCTGCGATTATTCCGTCAGCCTAACCCCCGTCGTAGTGTGATAACCTCCTCAGACGGACCTTGAAGTTGTACTCTTTGATATCCACGAATCCGGCCTTCTCCATGGCTTTCCGTTGGAGATCATCCTCAATCGGCTGAAAAGAACGACCAAACTTCTTGCCCGCTTCGGCGAATACCCGGCCCCATTGGCCCAGTGCTGTTTCTGGTCTCACGGTATCGTCGTCACTCTGGATCCAGGGCGAGGACTCCCTGGACTCGTAATAACCGCCGGGTTTCGTCGCCTGGAAGACTTCTTTGAAGAGTACATCCCAGTCTGGAATGGCGCCAATCAACCACCTCGAGTGAACATAATCGAAACTATTGGGGGCGTAAGTCCAGGGTTGCGTGACGTCGTCCATTTCGAATCTCAGGTTTGGCGGAATCCATTGCGGCTGTTGAGGGGAGATGTCAACGCCGATGACCTCGGCGCCGGGGAACTGGTCGGCGAAATCACTGAATATCGTTAGCTTTACCTGCAATGCAAGAAGAACCTGTTGGCTTTAGTATTACATTGCCCAGCTTCCTATGATGATGCAAATCAGGGTGAGTTCCAACGATTGTAGATAACTTCTATAGTATACATGACCTACCAGTACCACAACCGACGTCTAATACTTTCTGCGATCTGTCAGCGACGGTGTGCTATGTCCTTTATTGCGATTGGCTTACATGAACACTGTCACTGATGGGTGCCAAGAAGATTTTGCCATCTTGCTCGATTGTCGCGACATGGTGGCTTGACACTGTCAGCCATGCTCACTGATTGGCAAAGTCATTGACGGTCTTCTCACAAGACATTCATGGTCTCATCATGTTGTGCATCGTTGGGATTCCTTTAGGTGCGTATCAGCGCTTAAATGAAGCTTGCAGATTGGAGAAGCGGGTCATCACACCATGATTGAGCATTGCCGCGCTCACTATGAAAGGTTCGCCCATGCAACGTTCGATATTCAAGGATGCTGGCAGACAATGAGGCCGTAGAACTGTTGTTATCATCTCCATACGCGGAATCGGCGTCATCGTCATCACCACCGTCCCCGTCTCCCTCATGTACCTGCACAATTCAATATCAGTTTTGAATAGTGCTATGAATACCTAGGCGGTCTCTATAGCTTACAGCAGCAGCGGCGGCGGTAGCTTCTTGCCAATAAGACGCAGGTAAGATATTGGCAGGAGGAGAACTCGTCGCAGCTGTAGGCTCTGGCGTTGAAGTGGTAGCTGTTGTAGTTGCAGTGGTCCCGGCAGGCGCCGCGGGATTTTCACCGCCGGTCGACTTCGGCTCAGATTCTGTGGAAGTCACGGGCGCCGCCGTCTCCTCTGGTTTGTTAGCGGACGATGCGGCCATCGTAGGGCTGTCGTAGGAAATGATACGGGCGACGGCCAACTTCAGAGGTGTAGACTAATAAATTTTGAGGCCAAAAAAAGATGGCAAACCCGTCAGCTGAAGATAATAAAGATTAGAAATCAATCATGCAGGTGAGGCAAGCGTCGCAGTGGTGAGTCGTGCCGCAGCAGAGCCAAGAGCGATCAGGCGGTAGCGGCGGCAGATATCATGGGCTCACACCTATAAGGAGGGGCCTGATGGGGTGTCTGGGGTATCCAAAGGCGCGAAGCCCCGGCAGACGTGGCGGATCCTGGTACATATTTCATACCTATGTATCCCGGCCCCGACACTCCTCCAGTCAGGTCAGCTCAGGTCTGCCAGGAGATACGCGTCTGAATGGAGACAAGATGACCGACCGACCCGAAAGCCGATGATGAATGCAGAATGTCGCGATCGCCGAGCAAGTTCCCAGATTCACTCAGGCCACCGCTTTGCGGCCACTACGCTGGTTGGGATGAACACCCATCCTCAACCAGCTTACCAACGGCAATGCTTGACTCTCGATAGCGCCCAATGGGAAGCATGCGTTCGTCGGGCCAGATCTGCCGGACTGTATGTGATGACATTCGTCGATGACCTGGTTTCGGTGAGCCAACGAAGGCGCGGGACAGAATGGATCCTGGCTTCTGAGAAGACAGCTGACTGGTTGTGGGCTCGGGTAGGACTGAAGTTCCAGCTGGACGAAGCTCTGAACGAGCAAGGGCAGGCGATCCCTCCTCTACAAAATACAGTGTCACTCTTTTCCTCTCTCTGGAAGCGCGGACGGCTGGCCGCACTTCTGCAACTTGATGCCCGTTCTGGCAAAAAGAATCCCATTCGAAACGAGGAGCCGCCCTCAGCTTTGAGCTACATGACCTGCATCACGTGAGGTGTAGGTACTGAGCTAGGAGTATTTCTCTTGAGGCTTCGTTTTTGTCAAGCCTTAGGTGGCGCTCACTTCGCGCTCGCGCCTAAAACTGACCTCGATTCAGTGAGTACATACAAACAAACATGGCGATGAAGGGGATATGATGCGATGGCACGGCAGGGTACTGCAGGTCTATGCATTGGCCTGAAGTATGGACCCATGGGAAATCTGTCTCCTACGCGACGCCACTATCACCATTCCTCGTTTCCATACCTATCAGAGACGCTGCCCAGTGAGATCAGACGAAGAACCTCCAACGATACGATGGCTCCTTCCATGCAGTAGGCTCTCATAATATGTAGAGCTAACGGAAAATCATGATAGAGTATGCCTGTGCCACGTGGTAACCAGGTCTTAGGCTGCAGACTGCCAGATTTGGCCGCGCCGCTGGGAGGATTGGGATGAGGGCGCTCGGTTCGGAGTTTCCTGGGCGATGGGACACTACGCGAATGGCACTCGTGATGCTGGCCACTGCACGCCTTGGCGTGTCTCTCATACGGTATCGACACTCACTTAACCGATTTCGGAGTTACTTAGTATCAATGAGATATTGGAGTTGTCTGATGAGTGTAATGGCTACATTTTTGTTTTTGTGTTTGTCCAGTCCTGATACCGAATATTTAGGCTCGTCAGAGATCTCATCTGAGAGGGGCGTTATTGGTATTTCTGGTTCTACCAATCTAAAATTCATTCCAGAGCCGACATCTTCTCAGATCTCATGTATGGACTTGTGCCGGTGGCACTCGCTATTGGATATCTAGAACAGCAATTACTGACCCTCAAATCCCTAGTGTGCTGGCCGACCGGCTCTTTCAGTACAATTCTTCACGGGTTCTGGTCACTGAAGCCGGCTCTCACGTAGACCACCGGAGAAACGTTTTTCAATACCAATCACTTGAATTTATTGAGGGAGAGTTCGACTAGACTTACAAGTCAGTGCCTCAGAGGCATCTCAATCGCCGCAGAACGTGCTCTTGGAAGAGGCTCTACTGTCAATGGATGTGAGTTGTCACCATGAACCCCCAATTCAGCGACGACACGCCACTTTCCCAGTAATCTAACCGGTACAAATGTTTCGGGTTGATTGTATCTTCCAAACAGGTGCTTGGATTAGAAGTCGAGCTTTCGACTACAATGACTGGGCCGATAAGGTTGAAGACCAACGCTGGAGCTATGGAGGACAGTTGCCGTACTTCAGGATGATAGAGTCATGGTTCTCCTCAGATAACCGTCAACACCACGGACACGATGGCAAGTTTCGAATCTAGTGGACGACATGCCGACCAGTTCTATGGCTTCTGCGAGCGTGTTTCAAGACGAGCTGCAATTGGCTATTCAAAAAAGACTTAGGAAAGACTTCCGACCGCCGAGAATCGTCAGAGTCCGAACATCCTCTCCTCAAAGAGCAGAGGGCGATGGTGGAGACTATTGTGATGTACATAGGAGTACCTCCCTTCAAAATAAATGGTACACACGTAAGCACGGCACTCGTGGTACTAAAGCCAGCGTCCCACGGCACCGTTTCTGTCTCCCCTAAGGACTCAAAGCAACTACTTCTAGATCCTAATTATCTACATACAGACGTCGACAGATACGTCTGGCGGGAGTCTATCCGGCAGCAAAGCCCCCTTATAATTGAAGACGCAGTTCCAGACCGCGAGGTCGTAGCAGAAGAGACGCCGCCAGCCGGATTCGAGCCGCTACGAGTCGAGATGGACGATAATTGCCTGGATAATAGGTTCAAGGCTCAAGCAGGTAAATCATATGACTATTCAAGACGTTCCTCACCTCTTCCCTGCCTGAATCACCATGTCGAAGCCACTAAAAGCTGACCCTAGCTCCCAGTTCCTGTTTCCAAGGGTCCGGATATTGTGCTATGGGAACAGTAGTTGAAATCAAACGTCGCGTGAACAACATCCGTAATCTTCGGACTGTTGATGCATCCGTATTTCCCGTACCTAACGGTGGACATATCCAGACTGCTGTGTATGCTTTGGCTGAGCAAGGCGCTGTCTTGATCTCTTCGGTGAACCGCGACTGATGGGAAAGGCTCGGAATCCCTCGTAATGGCAGCGATTTTTCCACAAATGGATTGCCAGAATCAATTCTGCGAATATCCAAATGTACGAAAAGTGAAGCGTGGGCATGTCGAGAAGGACTTTTTTTTAACAGCATGATCTCAACGTAATCAATTAAATGTCCATTGTGTAGCATTATCTATACGGCCGAATACGGCCTCGGACACGCGAACAGTAGTGACATGATACCAACAGGCTCGCCGTATACCATTACCGAGACTAAAAAGGACACCCTCCACGTCCACTAGCCATCATTTTCTTGATATCGACGTCCATTTCCTCAGCGCCCATTCCCATCCTGTTCTTCGGTCCTAGGTCGATGAATCTGTAACCCTGCGGCATGTGCTCCTCGGGATCATCGCCAGGCACCTTGCCGCCGTACGCCCAAACAGCCCAAGCCTGAGGACCCCAGCGGTTCCAGAATGTAGGCTTGATGTAGTATGGGTAGTTACCATATGGAAATTGCGTCCACATACGGCCTGTCTTGGGGTCAGTGTCGCCAAGACGCTTCACGTCCCAGAGCCGTGGCAGGGTCAAGTAACGCATCAAGAAGCGCCGTATGGCGAGAGCAGGGAAGACCATTGCGGCTGCATTGATGCCGGGCTCGGGCAACCTAGTATCAACGAGTCAGAATTCACTCCATACGAGACCTTTGGGTCAAGGCACGAACTCACATGAATGCCTCCCTAACCCTGTCCCCCATCAACACGCAAACCGCCTCCTCCGCAAACCCCTTCAAGAACCACGGCACCCAATACGTGATCATGGGAATCAACGCCCTCGCCGGCTTATTCGCCGTGACGCTCGGCTTCATGACCTGGATCTCGTACGCCTTGGCCCACGCGGTGATGTCGTCGGCGAACTCGACGCCGTCTCTCCAGCTGTCCCGCGCAAGGTAGCCCTTGTACCCGATGCCCATGGCGTCGCCGACGGCCTTCCAGAACACGCCGTAGGCGCAGTATTCCATCTCGTTCAGGGGACGCCACTCGTACAGCCGGATGAAGCGCACGGGCTCGGTCACGAACACGGAGAGCGTGTACAATAGATCTGCATTGGAGATCTGGCCGGTGGCCCGGTACTTGGAGTGCAGGTAGTTCATGCGCGCGATGCTCTGGATGGCGCGAGAGGAGGTGGGCGGGTTGATCATGAACTCGCCGATTATGGCGGCTGTGTCTTCATATCTGAGAAGTGTCAGTCATAAGGAAAAGTTTTTTTTTCTGGTACGTCTCGGTCGACTCACCGCTTCAGACTCTTTGGCCCTGGGTCTGTGAGATTTCTCGTGGCTAGAAGCAGCTTACTGATGCTCTCCACACCATACGTCTGTATTCCGAGAAGTAAGCACACATAGGTCAAACATGGTTCTCCTGCTAATATGAATGGAAGCTATTAACCCCTTTCCCTCAGGCCTAATACACACGCATCCACCCCGTCTCATCTCACACACCCAGCAGCGCAAACCAGCAGCAACTCACCTTGAAGAGCCCAAATTGCAAACTCAAAAGGTGAAACTCTGGGAACTCATACGCCGCGATCGTTTTGATGATGCTCTGCGCCTCGTCATTGGTCATGCGCGCCAGGCTCTCGCGGCCCTCGTACCCATACGTGCGCTGCATGGCCCGCTCCTTGCGGTAGCGCAGCGCCCGGCACAGCGCCACGTAGCCGACGGCAGCCGGGATGATGTACTTGGTCCATTCGGAAATCGATAAGGAGGTGATGGAGGAAGAGGATGAGGAGTAGAGGTCGGTGAGGTACGGAAGCGTGGTGTTCATGGCTGCGGTTGCGTCGTGGATGAAGCCGACACCAGCGGTCTCATACAGATGAACGATATTTTTTCTTTTTCCCACACTGTAATCCGAATCCGAGACACTCTTTCACTCGCCGCTCCTACGCAATCCTCAGCTGGCGTCAAGCAGAAATGCGACGATGATGGATGTTGGAGGTCCGCGAATAAGTCCCCTTACGATCAAGGTACGGTGTCTGAAATACACCTGGACCGTGGTTGTAAATGAGGATGGTCTTGCTTGGCAATGTGGATCAGATTGAAAGTTGTAGAGACTCAAAAGACCCTGGAGACGCGTATATTATGGTACGAGACTACAATGGAACCTTACTGATGTGGAGCCTTGGTCGCTGGGTCAGGCAAGGACCTGAAATCTTTCATTTTGTGCCTCGGACAGCCTCGGATGCTACGCAATGCGGGCACTCCCTGTCTCGTGTAATAAGCCTGGATTCTGTAGGTGATCGGCGTGGTGGCGTGCGTCCCGGGGCCTTGGAGCTCCAATAAGTGGGTGGGTGCTTGCCTCAATGTGACATCGTGAGGGTGAGGGGTTCGAGGGGGTAGCCGCGGTATGCTGTATCATGAACTCAGTAGATACCCTTTGGTATGGTTGTGGAAACACCGTACTTTAGGTGCAATTGTGTGAGTGTGAGTGCGTGCGAGTGCGAGTAAGGTCAATATGTTCAAAGGCGGCACGTTCAGCATGCTTATTTCTATAGTCTATGGCAAGTTCTACCATTTGTGAGGTTTCTGTGAGACGGGAAATCAGTGTATTACTTGCATATTCGTTATGCTCTGTCGGCGCCAAATAGACAGCTGTCACGCGAATGGCCCCTATCAGGTTGCGGTATCATCAGCGACCTCTTGAAGCCGGTGCATTACAAAAATGCAATGAGTTGCTGCACGGCACGCTGTTTATGCCAATAATGGCAAGGCTTGCTCTCCATGACAGGTTAGGTTAAAAAAGAAGTAGCAAAGTCAAGCAACTGTCCCGCGTATGTCTTGATCGCTGAAAAGCATCTCTATTCTAGTATATCATATAGACTGATCTCGTGAGTATTCTACGATATCTTAGCCTTATTCTGCCTCGCAGTCTTCCAAGTCTTCAGCTGATTTAGCAGACCCATAACCAACGGAACTCCGACTGGCCCTAACAGGGGCAGGTAAACAGCTATTTTGTGTTCGTCGGGGAAGTAGAGCTGGCCAACCATGCTCTTCTCAAAGAAAGCACGTTCGGCCTCTCTTTCGGCGATACGTGCGTGCTCGAGGCTCTCGGTACTGCCGAGATTTGAGCATGCCTGTTCCAAGTGATGCATCGACTTGGCTACTCCGTCTGCCACGCTGGAAGGTATAGATATACTAGGCAATGCCAACGATAGACGGGCCAGTGATCCCAAGGAAGAGGATGCCCGCAGGAGCAGGTCGGTTGACCTTATCCGTGTAAGGGTCGACAAGCGCATGGGCAGCGACCCCGATTGTGGTGTCCCGAGGAGAGACAATAGGTGTGATGTGAAAGTCATGATTGGTTGTTTGAGTAGCTCCGAAGGGACATGAGTCGAAGCTGGATGAGAGAGCAGATATACGGAGCCCCATTGTGGAACAAGCCAGGATTGTGAAGTCTCTGTCTCCGAATCAATGCCGATTGTTTGATTTCCAATGTACACGATGAAGTTGACTGTCGGCGCCCCCCCTATGGATGGCGATAATGGCCACTCCGCTGCATTGACGAAAGATGAGAGATCCTCCTTGCTGAGCACTTGCGATTGAACACCTGGCGCAGCATATAGTTGTACTTGTGTATCAATCGTGAAAGCGTGGATGGGATTGAGCGCGTCGAGCACAGGTTTCATGTATTGGTCAATAGCCGCATCGATCTCCCAACTGCTGGGAGCGGGGCCGCTTGTGAACAGCGAGAAAGTCAAATGATAGGTCCCAGAATACTTCAAAGATCGCGTCATTCGTTTTGACAAAGATTCAGATACTTCCAGGGAGGGTTGTTGTGGTTGTTGGTCAGATGGAATCGAGGATGTTGATAGGAGATATGACATGATGGCCTGCTCTTCGGCGAAAGTCTCACGTAGCTTCGAGGCGAGATATGCGGCGAAGCTCGACGATGTGGGATCGGGAGAGGGTATCGAATTGGGAGGATAGGTGACTTCGAGGACCGGCAAGTGTGGGTGCAATGATGCCAATGCCGCGTCGCCCGGCGCCATGCGTACCGTCAGGGCCATATTCGCATCGAGTTTCGACTCGTCTATCCTACCAGCTGGCTTTTGTGGTAGTTCGAGTCGGAGCCGGTGACCTGGGAAATCAGACATTGTGTCAAGAACAGACTGCGTTGTCTGCAACATCTTCCGCGCATCTTCGACTTGAATTGAAGGCGCATCGACGCTGATTCGTATAGGAGGCGCGGGACTGCATGTCTAAGGCGAATGGATATATTAGAAATTGGCAAACAGGTTGTAGGAACAATATGTATATTTATTATACGCACCTTGCCATCAGCCCAGTCCATCATTTGGCTCAGGGGCAGGTTTGCCCGATAGATACTGGTCGTCTGCCACCATACTGGCAAGCCGAGCAGCAGAACGATACACCAGTACGAGGCGATGATGAACGATCTTCTTCGAGTCTCCGCGAGTTTTTCGGGTGGCGGTAGCTTGCGCTTCGGCGACGAGCCTGAGGCGCCCACGGTTGGCGCTTTGCTGTCATTTTGACTCGCAGGCGCAGCGCCTTCATTTTGGCCCTCGGCAGGCGAAGAAGACATGGCTATCTCAGGCGGTACTGTTCTCTCAGCATCATCGTTCACGGCGCAAATGAGTATAACCCGATGTATCGAATTCGGACGTAACCACAATGGTGAGCTGCAAGCGACTCGTCGCTATAGGTGTATCGTTGGCCAAAGTTGGGTATGGTGACAGCGTAGGTAAGCAGACGGGGCCTTCTGCAGCTTGACCCAATTATCACGGTAAGGTAGGGCTCAGTACAGGGGTGCTTCAGTGGCTGCAGGAAGCCCCGTCTAGTGCATGACTCTCTTCTGCATAGCGCGTTATTCCTCTTATCTACATCATACCTCAATCTCAATATGCCTCGGCACCCGAGGAGTCCATATCCGTTCACTACACAATGTGCTTTGAGAGCTCAGGTCAGTTTACTTGTAGCAGATATAGATCAAACAAGCTTATCGGGTACAAGTAGTGGAATGCTTGCTGCGCCTCCAGTGGCAGGGAATTCCCCTCCGTTTGGCCGTACCTCAAGAAACAACCCAAACATTACCTGGTACCCGTATTGTCGCAATTCCTCATTAAGCAACACTCCTGAATCGAAGCAAAGCTCATAAAAATGTGGCTCGTTTCGAGTGAAATCAACAGACAGTCACTTTGATATATTATACCTGGCTTTCGGGTAGTGCTGCAAAATCAAGTAGATATGTATGTGATTGAACCATTCACAATTGGATAATATATTCATACGTCACTTGTGCCCCGGAATAGTAAAAGATAGAGTTGCAGCAAAGCACCTAAGGTAGCAAGCGGAGCAGGACCTGGAGTCCCCTGTTCAAAGCAATGCTGTAACTGTTGAGCTTAGAGCTTTCTGCGGGAGCCGAGGCTCCTTTTTTTCGCGGATCCCAGGACCACCAAGACCCTCTATCGTATTAATGGAGGAATGCTGCACCTCCAAAACGTGCCTCGGAGGTGCTGCTAGTATTTCATCTAAATCATCGTCATCCAAATGCGTCACTACGTTGGGATCAGTTTAACTCACTGAGATTGAATTGAAGCTGCACAAAATAGGGTGAGCTTCAAAGCTTTCAACATTGAACACCAATGGTGTGGTGATCCGTTGAATCTGTGATCTCGTCAGCTCCCCGGATTCTCATAACCTGGGCAGACAATTCGTTGTTGGCTCTAGGCTCAAGCACTAGGTGCGTCGTAGTCTATTCTTGCGTCTGATTACTACGACTACTTCAATCACCAGCTTGAAGCTGTATACTAATACTATATAACAACACAGGCGGTTATTTAGATAGAGCCAGCCTGGTCAAGGGGCTCTCTAGAGCTCAGCCTTTGCGGCATACCTATTTCACAACCAGGCTACCGATATCCATTGTGGGATGTTATAGTCCTTTAATATGCCGCGTAAGTGATTCTCATAACCTCCTATGCTCTGTTCATTACCTGCTATCCTGACGGCAAACTGATACCTTACTAACCTGCACATAGTACCGCTCTCTATTACGATACCGGCTGCCGCGGCTGGGCTGGCATACATCAACGCCAAGACAGGGTTATGGTACGATTGGCAGGTATTGCGCGCCATCTATCCCGCAGTCTTCCGGCACACATACCGCGAGTGGAAAGATCATGTCAATGGCTTTTATCTACTGGAGGAGGTAGCCACTAAGAAATCCTCAGCGAACCGTACGTATCTCAAGTTCGAAGACAGATCGTGGACATTTGCCGAGGTCTACGAGGAAGCGATCAAGTATGGAAACTACTTCAAAACGAAATATAACCTGAAACCAAAGGACATCGTCGCTATGGATATGCCAAACTCAGACCACTTTGTTATTATGACGTATGGGTTGTGGTCGATTGGTGTGAAGCCAGCTTATATCAATTACAACCTGACTGGGGAGGCGCTTCGCCATTGCGTGAAGACGGCGTCACCTGCACTCATGATCGTCAATCCAGACGTCGCGCACAATCTGGATGAGAACGTCCGTCGAGGCCTCGGCGACCTAACCATCGAGATTCTCACCGCAGAACTCCTTGCCGAAGCCTCGTCCACAGAACCGGTACGACCTCCGGATCATCTTCGCTCAGGCGACGTGGGGAGAGACATGGCTATTTTGATTTACACATCGGGCACGACTGGTCTGCCAAAGGCAGCTATTGTTTCCTGGAGTAAGATGGTGCTGGCTGGCAACTTTGTCGGCAACTGGCTTGGAACACGGTCCTCGGATATATTTTACACGGTGAAGCATCCCCTCGCTAACCACTGCCCTTGAGCTATACTAACAAATGTTGTAGTCCATGCCCCTCTATCACAGCTCTGGGTCGATAATGGGTTACTACCATTGCTTGGAGGCCGAATGTACGTTTGCTATCGGTCGGAAGTTCTCCACGAAGACGTTCTGGAAAGAAGTCCGACAGCATGAAGCAACAATCATGCAATACGTAGGCGAGACATGTCGCTACCTGTTGGCCGCCGCCCCAGAGATCAATCCAGCGACAGGTGAGAGCTTGGATAAGAAACACAAGCTCCGTCTAGCATTCGGCAACGGTCTACGTCCTGACGTATGGGAGAAATTCCGAGAACGCTTCGGCATCCAAGACATCGCCGAGTTCTACGGCGCTACGGAAGGCTTCATCGGGACCTGGAACTACACACGGAACGAGTTCGCCGCCGGCGCCATTGGCCGTTGGGGAATCATCTACGAGCTGCTTACGCAGCTGCGCGTGACCATCGTGGCCCGGGACCCCGAGACCGACCTGCCCTACCGGGACCCCAAGACGGGTCTCTGCCGCAAGGTGCCCCGCGGCGAGCCGGGCGAGCTGCTCTTCGTGCTGCCCGATGACATGACGCAGGACTTCCAAGGCTACTACAACAATCCCAAGGCGACGCAGGGCAAGGTGATTCGCGACGTGCTGAGGAAGGGAGACGGGTACTTCCGGTCGGGCGACCTCGTGAGCTGGGACCGCGAGGGCCGTATGTTCTTCCACGACCGTATCGGTGACACGTTCCGGTGGAAGAGCGAGAACGTCGCCACGACCGAGGTCAGCGAGATGGTCGGCGGTCACCCGGCCGTGACCGAGGCTAATGTGTACGGCGTACAGCTGCCGAACCATGATGGTCGGGCAGGGTGCGCGGCGATCGCGCTGGCGAAGGAGCCGGACGCGGCTTTGCTAAGGTCGCTGGCGGAGCATGCGAAGGGCAAGTTGCCAAAGTATGCGGTGCCAGTCTTTCTACGGCTGGGCAAGGGTTTGGCGGCGGCGGTGACGGGTACTAATAAGCAGCAGAAGCATGATTTGAGACTGCAAGGTGTGGATCCTGCGAAGGTGGGAGACGACGAGTTGTTCTGGCTTCAAGAGGGGACGTATGTTCCATTTACTAAGAGAGATTGGGATCGGTTGAATGCAGGGCAAGTGAAGCTATGAGAAACGGCCACGATGGTGTTGCTCACCTGGAAGCCCTGGAAGAGCGGTCAAGAATGCCCTTGGATAGACTGTATACGGTTATGTCTCGCCCGTCCCTGACCCTGTACAAAACCAGCGTACGATTTGATACCATATTTATGAAATATCTCTAAACCTCGACGATACCTACCTTTCTTGGTGGTTAAGCATCGTGATTGAGGAGCGTGAAAGAACTCGGGAATTTCGTATACAAGATGATAATTCCAGTCCACTTGGACTGACTCCATGCTCATATGATTCATATGAGGCGTGGTTTATATACCTCTCGTAACTCTGAGACTCGGGAAGGGGGGATTTGAACTACTTAACGGCACATGTTGGCAGAGAGTCTTGGGGGATCTCGGCCAGTATTGAAGAAGAGATGTGAGCTGCCCCGCCCCCACCATCAGGGTCTCCTTAGCAGGAGAAAAAATATCCTGCCCCTCCACATCGTGCATGTGAGACCAACTAAGTATTCATTCGGTCGCAACCTCTCTTCAAGATCGCTGCCACCATTTCCAGGTTCTTCCGCCATGGCCTCTGATCTCAGCGCAGCACCGATCCTCTCAACACCAGCCGAGCATACCTTCTTCGAAGATCCGACGCCTCCCTGCGCGATCGAAGCGAAACGACCGCAACGCTCTGATGATGAGCTCACTGAAGTCTATGAGATATCAAGGACAGCGGCCGAAATACAAGAGAAAGGATGGAAGCACATTGCCTTGCAATTCCCGGATGCTATGTTGCCGGATGCGCCGTGGGTTGTAGGCGCGCTGAGTCGTGAACTGGAGAAGCTGGAGAGCTCGATGACAGGAGATGGTCAAGAGGTGGATGGAAAGTCTACCGGGGAGCAGACACAACGACAGAGACTATATATTCTCGCCGATACATCATACAGCTCGTGCTGTGTCGACGAGATTGCCGCCGAGCATGCAAATGCGGATGGCGTTGTGCACTATGGTCGAGCGTGTCTAAGTCCTACGTCGAGACTGTCTGTCGTACATGTATTTACCAAGCAGAAGTTGGATTATAATGCAGTAGCGGATGCGTTCACCAAAGAGTTTGCAGACAAGGCAGAAAAAGTTGTGATAATGGCCGACGTTATGTTTCAAGAACATGTCGCGCCAGTTTGCAACTTTTTGAAAGAGAAGGGATACGCCAACGTCGTCGCCTCAGACATCGTACGCGACCCCACGGGCATAATACCCAACCGCCAGCTTATTCGTTCCGAGCCGCTTTCTGCTGATGAACTACACGGCTTCCACCTATTCCACATATCAACGCCTCCGACCTCTCTTCTGCTGACGTTGTCCTCCCGTCTCGCTTCCTTGCGCATATACCCGACTCCATCGTCCCCTCACACGACATCAACTGAGCTTCCCGATCCCAGCGCGACACCCGCAATGCTGCGCCGCCGTTACGCCCTCGTCATCCGTCTCGCCACCGCCTCGATCATCGGGATACTGGTTAATACCCTATCCGTCAAGAACTATATGTCAACCATATCCACCCTGAGGGAGCAGATTGCGGCTGCGGGCAAGAAGAGCTACACCGTTGTAGTGGGAAAACTGAATGCAGCAAAGCTGGCCAACTTTGCTGAGATGGATGGCTGGGTTGTCGTGGGGTGCTGGGAGAGCGGGTTGGTGGACCATGAGGCAATGTGGAAGCCTGTCATAACGCCGTTCGAGCTTGGACTAGCATTGCAGGGCGACGAGACCAGGATCTGGACGGGCGAGTGGTGGGGAGGTATCGAGGGTGTGAAGAATGTGTCTGAAGAAGCTACAGAGGCAGCAGCATCTCACGTTACAGAGGAGGCAAAGGAGCCTGAAGAGCCTCTCGAGGATGTCGAGGGCGGCGTGAGTGATGAAGAATCAGAGGCACCGGTCTTTGACCTTCGAACCGGCAAACTCGTCAGCAACAGCCGACCGATGCGAGTTCCGATCCGAGATTCTTCCTCGAAGAAACCCAGCTCCGGCACTGGTGCGGGCACAGATTCATCAAGCAGCTCATCGGCACTTACGAAGAAGGCAACCGGACACATTGCGCTGGTGAATGGTGTAGCAAGTCCAGGGGCCGAGTTTCTGAGATCTCAGCGAACGTGGCAGGGCTTGGGAACCGACTACAATGCAGACGATCCAGAAGAAGAAGCAAGTACGGTAGTAGAGGAGGGACGCAGTGGTGTTGCGAGGGGTTATACGGTTGGTGACGATCAGCAACGGACGTGATATTCCAACCCAAAGAGCTATCAGTCCGTGACTCTGCATCCTCGTCGCGCGAATCACATACAGCTTTCATATAAGCCTCTAAGCAATTTCACGAGTCCAGTTCTTGGAAGCGGCATGGTCATTGCCAATCTCGGACATGAATACGGCTTGGGACGTTGCACGGGGCCAGATCAGCTTCAGTAATCTGTACCGGATACAAACACGCAAGAGGCTCACGGCCAAGACCTAAGACGGCTATCTCTGAGATATGACATACGAGGCCTAAGTTCAAAGCGTGCATAGACAGCCGGCTTCAACCCATTGCCCGACAATTAAGTTGCCGAGATCCATTACCTGATTGTGGTAATGACGGCCATATGAAAAGCCTACTGCTTCCTTGTTTCACCCGATAGTTATAAGACATCCGTCCTCCGGCAGAAGCAATGGATTACGGTTCGTAACTCAGAGACCGGCTTATGACATCAAGATGGGTAGACGAACATCTCGTCAATTACTATTCTAACTTCTAAAAGGAGCGACAGCTAGTTGATCAGATATCCACTCAAACTTGAAGCATGTACATCTGATGCAAATACCAGATAATTACACATATCACGTCTGGCTTAAACATATCCAGATCTAACACTTGCTCGCTAAGTAAGGACTTGAACTTGCCGGTCAGTAGAACAAACATGATACCGTGAGGCGTGAAAGCGGAATTCCCCCACCTGTTGTCCCTCCAAGTTTTAACAATAAGCAATGATTAATAGTCGTAAAGGTCGTGATCATGGCGTAATTTTCCAAGTCTCGAATTCTCGATTTTTATTTTATTTTTCGTTTCGAAATGTTCAATCCTGTGGCAGTCCCGATTGCCATCCAATCCCAATTTCCGTTCATTTGACTCAGACTCATTTCCAGTTCGTACAGGTTCTTCCGACACGAGTACTTCTTGGCATCCAGCAACGCCGCGATCGCCGGTCCCAATTACTAACACTCAACAATATATACCACACTCGCCACATCGAAAGCACCCCATCCCATTGCAAATGAATGTCTTAGACATAGGTGCGACGATGCGAGTGCGAGCTTCTGTGGCTGTGACGGCTCGGGCTGCGGCGGTGGCCGTGGCGGTGAACATGGGTCTCGCGGTAGTAGGACTTGCGGTCCCCGCTGCTCATGCGGTCGCCGTGCATCCAGGCAAGAATGGAGGTGATGAAGAAGAAGACGCAGTTCATGATGCCGAAGGCGAAGCAGGCCTTGAGCATGGCGCAAGTCTTGTCGACGTTGACGTCCCAGTTGGTGACGCTGGCGGAGCCGTAGGGGCCAAAGGTGACGTCGGTGGTGCCGCCGGGCACCACGTCGGCGCAGTCGACGCCGGCGATGAAGCGGAGGGCGTAGACGGCGCCGATGAAGGCGCCGACGAAGAGGAGGTCGAAGAGGGCGACGAAGGAGGCGTTGGTGGAGGAGCGGTGGTAGGAGAAGAGGGTGTAGATGGACCAAGCGAGGGCGAGGACCGACACGATGAAGAGGACGAGGATGTAGTCGGGGGTAAGCTGGTTGGCGTTGACGTAGCCATTGACGAAGTAGGCGAGCATGCCCATAGTCGGGATCTGGGAGCTGTCAGTTTTTTTGTCTTTGTTTCTGTAGTCGGGGCGTAAAAGTGTGAAGTATTGGCTTTGCGAGCTGCGCCGGTGCTTCGGATGCGCAGGAAACAGATATGGGTGGGAAACGTACCAAGGTAAGGATCTGTAAGAATCGCCAAAAGGCGAAGAAGACGGCGAACAACATCTTGAACTGTGCTGTGGTGTTTCGACTCCTGAGATGGTACGAATTCAAGTTGCGACTTGGGCGAATTCGAGAAAATGTACGCTGCAAAGGCGGGGGAGATTCGCGATGCAGACGAATAGAGTATTTGACTCAATTGTGTAAGCGTGAGCGTCGGATCGTAGACCAATGGATGACTGCGCCGCCAAGACCTGCAAGCTGCACGACACCGAGATATGAGCACCAATATCCGCTCGTTCTAATATATGCTGGGTAAGACAGGCCTGTAGTATGTATAGAGTGCTCGAGACGGGAAGACGGGAACGGAAAGAGAACGACAAAGCGATGGAGAAGACCCTGTGTGCATCAAGACCCAAAGTTGGGGAGGAGGGTATAAGAGACGGAGAGGATGGGAATCGGATGGAAAAGTCGACGAGACAACAAAAGCACAGTTGCGTGGTGGTCGCGGGACTGGATGGTGATGGCCAATATAAGCAAGAGGTTGGGCAAGGATGTTTCCCGGTTTTCCAATCAAAAAGCTAGGCCGGGTTCCAAGTACGAATCGCAGGCCCAAGATGCGATGGGAAGCCTTACTGTAACATTGGCGTTGGCAAGTGCACTCTGTATGTATATTGCTAGGCACCTGGGTAATGATAGATACAAATTGAGCCCAACGGCGCTGGCCGTGTACACCGCAGAGGTGCAACAGGGTAGGGCTGGCGCGACGATGGCTTCAAATTTGTCAAGATTTCCACCGCAGGAAGGTACGCATGCAAGCTACGAGTCCACCCAAAGCCGATAGTGAAATTGGCTTCTGCGATGGTGGACTGTAAACAAATGACAGTAGCCGCTAGACAACTGCAGGGTGATGACGTCGGCGTGTGCATGACCTAACCCAGTCCAGCAAGGTCAACGGGTTACGGGGCAGAGACGGGGGTCGCAGGACCTAGACTATCCCCAGGATTTACCTGGTTCTGCCATATGTACAGCGGCATGGACTTGGGCCGCCTGCCGACTTGGACAGCGACAGCTCTTGCTATCGTAACCTCGAGGACAACGCTACCTTGCGCAAAGCTTTTCACGGTTAGTGTGCCATGCATTTCTCTGCGAACTGGCTAATTGTTGGAGAGGTCAGTGCCAAATCACTTTGCGAAACATGAAACAATGGTAATAAAAGAATCATCAAGCAAGTTGACCAGTTGATGTAGTGTTTACCTCCAGTCACACAGAATGGCAACTGTCCACGGACGTGGGTTTTCGGAGCGGCCATGGATTTGATGGAAATCAGCGGGGCTGGATCGTTGACTGGGGCCTGCCGCCCAGTTCCATGGCTTCTGCATGGCTTATTAGGTGCCGGATCGGCGACGCTTCACCAATTTGCGTGGCTGGGTGGGCACATTGCTCGTTTCTATGGACTCTGTGCACGCATCCAGCAGCAGTTATTAACGCACGTCGAGCCAACAAGCGATAAGGATCGAAGGTTAGGTAGGTAGTGTCATTATGCATACTTCATTTCATATAACCACTATTTTTTCAACATAATGCTTTTGCCTCGACATAGTAACTCAAGGATGGCCTGCTCTAGATTGTCGTGAGACCAAGTGGGCAGTTTTCCTCGTCCTTGTGGTCTCTATCAGAGCAGGCTGCTGAGTGAAGCTATGGAGTCGACTCCCACGGTGACTCCGTTATTCGAGCAGCACATCGATTGCTGCCAAATAGCTCCAGGACCCTGAACCGGGTTGAGCATTATATAGTTGAGTTAGGGGGACAGCGAGTCTCTCATCAACAACAAGGCCTCTTGATATGGCCACTAATGTATGCAAGAGCTGTCCAGACTGTGATGAGAGCTGAGAATATGCTCAGGCAGAGGTACTTACTTTGCGACTTCACTGTAATTAGGTTCTTGTACTTACGGAAGGCTGAATGAAGAGCATATTTAAAATGTTCTTGCCTTGATTGGGAATTACTCATATCATTTGAGGTTGTCATAAACCCAGTATATGCCCATGAACTTCGGCTTTTTCTTTACGTATAGCCTCACTCCAAGCTTTTTTTTTGTTTTGGCCTAACATATAGGCTTCTATTATCAAGACTTTTAATCAAGTCATCACAATGATGTTTCTGCTCAAATAGTTGCTTCTGGTACAGGCCTTTCTTCTGCCCCCGGCCCTGCTCCTACACTGCAGACAGCCACACAATTGTCCAGTCATCCTTAGAACTGAGACTACAAGGGACATACTCAATTGAGTCGCCATGAGACTCGTAGCGAATCATTTGGGTGCGCCAACCAGCCCGCATTGATTAACAGTCAAGCTCTGTTCCTGTTTGTCTACTGTGAAGGACAAAGACTCCGTCCCATTATACATCTCACATAGTCATTGCAACAAACAAAAACGGCTTTGTCACAAACCAAAAGCACCACTTCATTGTCCAATGCCTCTCCTCATACATCAGCCTCTCGATCTTCTCTGCTTGGAAATGAAGTTCCAATCCTATTTGCCCTCTGTGCAAAAGCCATCAGATCACTAAACCTGCAGATCTATCATCCGAGAATCTGTGATGGCGTTTCGACATCAATTCCCCAAGAGCGGCGGGTTCTGGCACCGCTTCACTAATACGTTTCCCGAAGCTCCAACCGAAGAGCGGCTCCTCTACGAGATCCTCAGCCCCATCTACCCTGAGGGCATCATCACGGACGAGACAGGCACGCGTTTGCACTTTACGCGCGAGATAGGCAGTGTTGAGACCGAGGTCTATGAGGCGCTTGACAATGCTTCGGAGAGCCTGAGCGGCTTTGTTAAGGAATTGGCCGCGTCGCAAGAGTTGGATCTGCACAAGCGAATTCAAGTCTTGAATTCCTACGAGGAAGCGATGCATCAGGCTTGTTTCAAGGTCTATAAGGCGCTCGACGGCGATGGACTGTCACTTTTGGATCGGACGTTCTGGGAGTGCTTTCATCACGCTAGTGGAAAAGTAGAAGACCGAGCGGGCCAGGAGACGGACACAGCGTAGTGAGCCAGTAGGTAGTTATCCAGAGATGATGACATGATTTACTTAAGTACTTAGCTAGACCTTCTTAGAGAGACTTCAGTGAATTCAGTGCTGCTGTCGTTCAAGAACTCTCCGTCATCTATTCCCAGCATAAACTTGCTGAAGAATGCACCAACGTATGTTCTTAGGATTTCTACCATCCTCGTGCCCTTTACCGTGCCGACATCTGGGCCTTGGTTCCCAAGCAAATCCGCAAACACGGCATAATCTGAGAAACTCTCATGCACCGTGCCCGTGACCGTGAAATCCCGCTTCCACCCCTTCAAGCCCGGCCATCCGGGCGCGGCATCAGGGTCGTCCGTGGCAAAGTGTTCCGGGAATCCGAGTACGCACACCGCCTTATCGGTACCAGATCTGACGACAGGACCATACAGAAAGCCGTCAAGGTCCGCAGCTGCGACAATGGCGGATAAGTTCGTCATCGCCTGTACCGCTGCGGCGCCGCCGAAGGAGTGGCCTAATGCCGCCACGG
The DNA here is from genome assembly GCA_022578815.1 of Xylariaceae sp. FL0016. Classification (NCBI taxonomy): domain Eukaryota; kingdom Fungi; phylum Ascomycota; class Sordariomycetes; order Xylariales; family Xylariaceae; species Xylariaceae sp. FL0016. Next base: position 42,079 of record MU388788.1, read on the forward strand.
AGGAGACGTTGAGGGCTGGCAGTGATGGGCCTGGCAACGGACATTGCGCTTTCAACGCCACTTGTGCCGCGGTCCCCTCATTCATAGAGAGGAGCCTATTCATCGTGGCGCTATCGCCGAGCTGTTCAAACACGAAAAGTATATCCGCGACCCGCAGTTCCAACAGCATCTCCCTCAGGTCGGCATCAAGAGGCCAGCTCCAGTCTCCCGCCCTCACTATACGTCCGTCGGGATACTCGACGAGTCCTGCGTCATGCGGGTGATCGATGGCCACGACTATCCAGCCCCATGAAGCGAGGTCAGAGAGCAGCGCCGTGTACAGTCCCCGCGTAAAGCCGAACCCATGACTAAATAGCACCACCGGCGAAGTGTCGGGATTGGCGATGGGGAGGTCAAGGCGGGCTCTCGTGGTAAGGGAGACCGCTGTGCCGGGAGTGAGGTCGAGCAGCTCATCGATAAACGTCGCTGTGGCGGGTGAGAACTGTGGCGCAAGCGTGGACGAGAATGTGGAAGAGTCTATTGTGGGATAGAGCAGAGTGACCATGAGGTCCCGCGGCTCTGAACTGGACCCGTCGCCCAGCGGATCGGGTCTGGCATAGTCAATGAGTTCGAGATGTGTAAGACCGATGGCGTGAGGGCCGGTGAGCTCCGGGAGGAGAATCTGCGCGACGGGCCTGACACTGGGGACAAGGCTTAATATAATGGAAATGGCGCCCGTCCTCATCGCGCCTAACTATACGGCTAAGGGGTCCCTTCTTGACTTATATCAATTACCCAGGCAAACTGAAAGGTTGTCTTTCCCATCATTTCAATGCCGTGGGCGTCTAGGTAGTTAAGACATGATTGCGCGGTGTCCATAGGCCATTGCTCTACTGTTACATCATGGGGCCACTTAAGTGGAATTTTAGCGCACGGCTTGACAACCACGTCTGGAGGTGAGAATTTCACAAGTAGTAGGAGATACTTAGGTGCAGCGCTCTCAGAGGTATAGGCTTTGTGGCCTGATCATGCCATTCGCATAATACTACAGTGAAATGAGCATACCATTTTTTTCATATGGTAGAGAAATACTGAGGTATGTAAGGGGACTTGTCACAAGTACCGACTTAAGGTATTAGGCAAATGTTACTACAGCTGTCCACCGGTGCCTGGTACCTAGGCACCTTAGGTATAAGTTGAACGACGAGGTGGCTAGCACGACAAGGCCAAAACCGCTTATAGATACAAAATTCTTTTGCGAGGCGAGACATGACTTCAACCTCGAGCACTAAGCTGACCAGAGACTTCTGGTGCAGACCCAAAGATTGCGCTGTTGCATTGAACAGCCGAAGATGGAGGCTCCCTGTGGTCAAACTCGAGTACGGCTCGAAGATTACTAGGAGGTATTTACCTCCCTCCTTCTACCTTCTCCTGAAAATACAATAAAGGCAATTATTAACCCCTGATTCTGGGTAAGTAGTGTACGTCCCCCTCGGGGTACCTGAGGCAGGTCCGGCTTGACGTTTTGTTTCTGAGGCAAGCACCTGTGGTTGCCATCTGTTACGGTTTGTTGTCGTCTCATTCAAACTTGAAAGGCTGCCTCAGGTTGGTACCTACTGACCTTACCTACTTCCTTCTCCCGAGAGTCAGCCTCCATCCCACCTGCTTGTCTTTTCTTACCACCTCCCACCAACCAAACCCCAAGCAACGGTTTTGGTGAAGAATATTATTTCGGTTTCAATATCCTCCTCATGTAGAGATAGGACCATATTCTACGTATCTCATATTCACTTTGCCTCCGCGCCAGTTAATACACCTACCAACCGACTCTCCGGCAACGACATCATCACGAAATACATTTGAGACGTGTAAACACCCTCTCAGCATCATGGCCGAGGACACGCCGATGAGGAACCCCTCTAACGAACCCATGGAGACTCCCAGAGACAAGCCCGTGGAAACGTCTCCCGCCGCACCAATGGAGGTGCAGCCTGGTATGAGTGTGCTTCCCAAAATGTTGCCAAACACAGATACCCATTACCAGCCCTATCGATGAGTCTTCGAAGCAAGAAGCTGACTGCACCAAAGATAGCGCTACACATCAAGCAGATAATAATGGAGACCACAAGATACTCATGGATAACACCCAGAAGTCGCTAATGAACGATGCCGCCGAAACTCTGATGAACCTTGCTATGACCGACGTCTCAAACAGCGGATCACACGAAGACACAGGCATTTCGCAGACTTCAGCTCACATGGCCCACGACACAGACACATACTATACCCCAGGTGACTATATCAGTAGCCGGATGCGGCAAGCTGACTGTATGGACGATATGTCCGAGAGTAGAATGGATCAAGCTCGAGCCGATACCTCTCAGAAGAATGAGGCAGACAAGATCATTCGGCGCAAGTACCTGAACAAGATTCAAGGAAAGACCAATAATAGCACCGAAGATGATTTCATCCCGATCGGCCCATCTTGGCAGTTCGACAAGATAGCCTCCTGCATCGTTTGTGACTATTCTCCTAGAACATACTTCTGCAAAGGATGTAAACAGGCTCGGTACTGCTCCAAACTCTGCCAAACAGATGACTGGCCGACGCATAGACGTTTATGTCAACAACTTTATGAGCAATCCCAGTCAGAATCGCCCACAATACTCGTCTTTGGGCCAAATGACTCTCATCCTACTCTCCAGCAAATCAGCAATTATCAAGATTTCTATCAGATCGTGCACAAAAGCGCTACAGAAGACTGCGACACCATCTCGGGCACTTCAGAGAACTTGCACGCCCATAAGAGTGTATATGTTCGCGACATCGCGATGGGTCTCAATGGTGTTTATAATGCGGGTCATGTGATCGAAGCGATCATTGTTACATCTGAGAAGACAAGCCACGTTCGTCTGAATAGGTCTATCGCCTCACTTGCCAAGCCAGGTCACTTAGCTGAACGCACCGGAACTTATATATTCACATCCTTGGGGCATTGCCTGTCTAACAACAACCGGCAGTTTTTTGGTTCCCTTTTGAAGTTTTCGGCGCGCGACTTCAGAGCGGTCGTTGACTGGTTTGGGGAACATCCAAAGAACCCGTGCGTTACGAACCGGCGCCGGTGGCTCCAAGGTGCCAATAGGTTTTGGCCAGCAGTGAAGCTCAACTCCGAGGGCGAAATAAAGCTGTACGCAGAGCTTGATCCTAGCCTCAACCTGGACCGGGCCGAAAACATCGTCATCAGAAGTGGCAAGATGGATGACGAAGAGCTTTATGGGTGTTTGTTGCCACGAATGGCAGGACTACCCTGGGTCGCCCGGAGGTGTGTCGATTCGATCGTGAACAAATCACGTGAATTCAAGCGAAACTATGGTGCTCGAGTTTTTGCAACTACGAAGGGGTTTCAAGCACATGATCTTACAGACCGTCATGTTGTTTCTGGGCTGTACAACGGTACCATTGTCCTATGCCACGAGGATGGACACTCAATCAAGGCTTGCCATGTGCTATGTTTCTTCGACTTCTTCGAGGCTGAGGTACGGAAACTAGAGAGACAGCGACAACATGGCGACACCACCACCTCGAACTCGCAGGTTGGAGATACCAACAGTCGAGGCAATACAGACTCCAATATACAGGCACGTCAGATCACCATGGGAGACCTAGAAAAATTGATCACTAGAGAGCGGTTCCACGAATATTGGGAAGGCTGGTCTCAGGACGAAAAGGATCACAGGCCGAAAGACAAGGTTGACCCAGATCTCGAGGAGGATCCGTACGAGTTTGAGAACCTCGAAGCAGCCGGTACCCATGACCCTCTGGAGGCTGCAAGGAAGGAGTTGGAGGTGGTGACGCCGGACGAGCGTGCAAAGGCACTACAAGAAGCAAAGAAGATCCTCTGGCTCGATGGACGAGATATTCCTGAGATCAAGGGGGAGATTATTGTAATATGAATTTTTTGTTGATGGAGAACCACGAGAAAAGAGATAGAGAGCGGATGTGATAGTGAAGCGGTTGAGACATGTCACCCTCTTGGGCGGAAATAATGGGCGATTCTAGGGAGTTTGTTGGCCACGAGAGAAAAAAAGGATCAATGTTCCTTCTGGATTGTTGTTTGTTCTCGAGGCTCATTCTTGGTAGCAGGGTGCCTGGTCTTCCGAACCTTTGCAGGTATCAGTCAGAAATCGACTGCTGACTGTTAGCTTGATAAGTACGCATAAGTCCAGCGCTCCTTGTGTGTCCATTTGCAAAAATTGAATGAATTTGTTACAGAAAGAGACTGATTTCTTTGGATTACAGAGCTCCCAATCATGGGATCATATCTATGCCGTCCCTTTATTAAACGGCATTAAGTAGCTTCATAAAGATAGGGAAACCCTCCAACAGTTGTAAGCCCGCATCAATAAGTCATTATGTGCGTGATGGTATAAAGTAGCATAACAGGGACACCCACCCAAAGAACGACGCTGCCTCCTTTTAGTCTAGAGACACCTAGATCAGATCCCTCGGCTGCCCCAACTGGACACATTAAAACGCCCCCAAACTCACAAGAACGCTTGTCCACCTAAGTCGTAATTTCTCATAATTCCGTCACGAAAACCCATACCCGTGCTCCTCCGCCACCGAGTCCAACTCGTCAAAATCCCGGATCAGCGGTATCTTCACCGTGCCACCGCCGGCATCGGGCCCGCCTTTTCTCTGGTCCCCCTGCTCATCCGGACTCCCCGTGCTCGAGCTCCCGCTGATGTCCAGGAACCCGCCCTTCTCGATCTCGGCCGAGGGCAGGTCCAGCGGCGGGAGTATCTGTCGCCGGCTCTCGCGGCGCGTGGGCCACTGCGCGTCGTCGACGCGGCCGGACGCGGGGCCGAAGGTCGCGGTGCTGCGCTCGGACTTGGCGGTCGCGGGCGCGCGGTGGGCGCTGCTCCTCTTCTTCGTCTTTATTTGGCCTTGTGGCTGTGGGGGGGCGTAGTAGTAGTAGCCGTGGGAGGGTGGCGGTGACGACGGGAGGTGCGAGGGGTGGAAGGGGAGCTGGAAGCGCGAGCTGCTGCTGCTGTTGTTGTCGTCGGAGACGCCGCTCATGATGCTGGGGGCGGTGGTGCCGGTGCCGCTGGAGCGGAGGCTGCGCGTCGCGGTGGTGGGGGTGTACCAGCCGGTGTGGGAGCCGGCGGCGGACCGCGCGCTCGACGACGGCGGCGCCGCCGGCAGGAAACGCGTGAGTCGCTGCTGCGAGCGCATGACGCGCATGACGGGGTCGTGGCCGCCGCCCGCCGAGGTGTCGCTCTCGGCGGCGCTCTCCCCGCCGCTGTGGTACCAGGTCCGGGGCGCGATCCAGCAGTGCGACAGCTCGTGGCTGGCCTCGGGCGTCGGGGTCGCGACGCCGCGCCAGGGCGGGGTCCGGGTGCCCTTGAGGCGCGGGCTGAGGTGGTAGGCGACGCTGTTGTCGTCGTCGTCCCGGTAGCGGACGGCGGGCGAGTCGACGGACACGCTGGCCAGCGTCTGCAGGACGCCGTAGATCAGGACCCAGCGGCCCCGGCGCGCGGGGAAGGGGTCCAGAGACCCGATCAGATCCGTCTTCTCGAAGCGCACGAAGGAATCGACGAGGTCCGAGGCCGTGAATTCGGAGCCCAGGGTGTAGATGTTGGTGGCCTCGGTGTAGGCGAGCTGGATACGGCGCTCGAGGATGCGGTCGTCGTTACCGCCGCCGCCTGACCTGGGGTTCCTGTCTCGTTTCGATCTGTCTCTGCCGCTGTTGTTGTTCCCTCCAGATCCTGGCGAAGCTGTCGGGGGTATCGATTCGGGGACGAGGGGGTAGGGATGAGGGACATGGGGGAAGCGCATGCGGTTGTCGTATTCGATGAGCATGTCGGTCAGTGGGAGATCGCTCGTGTCGGCGCTGAAGGACTTATTGCCGGTCTCCGAGACCATCATCCACTTTCGGCTGCTCCGAGTTTCGGACTCGTCCCATACGATGTCGCGGTTCACGAGGTAATCGTACAGGGCGCCGAAATCCTTTTGCAGGCTCCTCGCCATCACGCGCGTGAGCCACATCTCTTCGCCTTCCGTGGTGGTGGCGCCGTGCTCCTCGGCGGGAGGCCAGCTGCCGTACTTCTTCGCGTAATGGCTCACGAAGAATCGCTGCAGGCGATCGGCTGCAGCTCGCGCTGGGCCATGGGCGATAGGACCAGATGAAGGCCAGATGTCCCCGTAGGCGAAGTCGGAGAGGCGCTCCTCGGCCGCTTGTACACGGAGTTGGGTCTCGAGACAGGCACGCTCGAGAAGCGCGCGAGTGATAGGTGTGAGGTGCTTGAAGTCGGCGCAGCCTTCCAGGCGAGAATACATGCCGGCGCAATGTAGAAAAGCCTCGCGCCATCCCTCCTCCCATCGTACCCCCGGTGTCTCTGACCACGCGAGCATGGAGACTGCCGATTCGGCGTCGTTTCGAGAGTCGTCGATGCCGCGGGCCGAGAGATAGTTGAGGATCGTTCCGACGTTGTCTGCTTCGGGTGGCATGTACGATTCCAGGCGGTCGAGGAGATCAGCCAGTGCTTGGAAGAGCGATAAGCCGACTAGCGAAGCATGGTAAAGAAGGGCGAACACGTTGCGCGTCGTGATCGCATGTCGATGTGCATCTAGCTTGCTTAGGTTGGGTGGTGCTTGAAAGTACATCTCGTATGAGATTTGGCCGTCATTATCGGCTGCCAAGCTGGTGTCTTCCGACATGGGCGGAGTTGGCTGACTGTTTTTGGCGTGAAGGTAGCTCAGTTCCCGGTGAACCGATTCTCGTACCATCGGTGGCTCACCGACTGGAGACGGCGGCATATGTATCTGCATCCCGTAGTCATCTTCCGTAGACCCTTCGCGAAGCAGTGTGACCAAGAAGCGGGATTCGGTGGCCTCGATGATATGGGACGAGAGACGGAAAGAGGGATTAGGCCGTTGAGGCTGGTCTTTGCGCCCGAAGTATATGAGCACGTCACCGTTCGGATCCCAAAGTTCCGGGTCTTTGCGAAGCTTGTTCCATTTCTGCACTGGCCTCCTGGCACCCATCCAACGTTTTATAGGTGGTAAACCGGTGGGAGCAGGGAGCGGCGGCAACTTGGCAGAGGGCGGCGGTGATATCATCTGCTGATACTCTGGATCCCATGTGAGAGTCTGCGTGCTGTCGGTGGGCATGGGTGGCATCCGGCTGGTGCTGCCAAGCTGTTCTCCGTATTCGTATGGTCGAATAGTGGCGGACGAAGGGGACCGAATGGCCATATCATCCTCCTTCTTCTTCTTTCCCCCGAACGCAAAGGCCTTGCTGATGCCCTTACGGAATCCGTCGCTTTTCTTGTCAACCGCACTCCGGAAACCCGACCGCTCGATTCCCGATACATCTTCTGTCCTCAGCACGGGTTTTCTCGCCCTCGCGTAAGCAAAGTCTGGCATAGGTCCTTGGCCTAGTGGGCTGATTGCATCTCTCCTGCCACTGTCGCTGCCGCTCTGGCTGCCGCCGCTGTTGTTGCCCAAGTTCGTGATCTCCTTCCGAAAGGTCGGTGTTTCCACCTCCCGCACGGGGTCTGAGAACTTGAGAAATCGCCCGTTGGTGGTGCCGTACCCGGTCCCTTGGGGAAGTGGATATTCGCTGGCCGGGGCATCGTCGTGTTCCGAATACCGACCGCTCCCGGATGATTTGGCGCAACCACGGGAAGCCACTCCACTCCCTTCTCCTCCCGTTTTCGGCTCCGTGATCTTCTTCCTCACATATGCACTACGACCCGACATGGTGAATGCGCACACTTAGGTTGACCTTTCGACAAAGATGGCCAGCTTGATTCCTGTATTCCACATCGGTCTGGCCCGTACGTGATGCTGTTATCTCTCAATCTCGGCAGCGGCGGCGACGCGGTGGGCTGGGGCATGTCAACACTCAGAAAGCTCACTGTCCGTGGATTCGTATTGCATATAGCTGTTTTGAAGCCTCATCAATAATTTGCGTATTTAGCCGAAATTTCGATGTTCGCGAACCAGACGCAGATTATCGATAGTTGATAGTTCAAGTCTCAGGGTTTCAGTGTCTCAGACGAAGCGTGGTGGCATATGTCATATATTGCACTGAGACCTATGGACGGCTCCAATCTCGTGGCGATGGCGTTTCTTTTTCTCTCTTCCTCCCGCGCGCCACGCGCTTTCTAGCTCTTGTCTATCTCGGCGAATCAGATGATCGAGGCGTGATGAGACCGCAGGATGGGCGCACTGATCCCGTCCGGCATGCACACACGAGAGCGCACGATGTCTGAACTGGACGTAGTCGTTGGAATAAGTGTCGACGAGGGAATGTGAGATTCTAACTTCTCCCTACATGAGCCCAAGCCGGGAGAAGCGGTTGGAGACGTTGAATATCAGCGTGGGGGAACGCTGGGACGGCAAGGATGCCTGGGCTGTCCCCGAGCTGGTCGCCTTACTGGCCTTACTATCGTTGTGTCGGACAGGGAAGATGGGAATCTGGAACCACGACGTTGCGTGCGTCGGTACGCAACTGGATCGGGCCACCGTTGCGAAGTGGTATGTATGTAGTAGTTACATACATACACCATACACATTACATAGTAGTCATCGGTTCCGATAACCGAGAACCAGCGCCATACACCGCATGTAGGTACTTTGCAGCGATCAAGATATCCAGATTCCTGTTCAGGCCATAGCAGCTGCAAGGCGACCAGGGCATTATGCTTAATAGGGTTGAGCGTCCCAAACTCGGCCCCAATGGATCACTTGAACTGTCGGTCGCAAATTGTTACCTACATGTGACGGTTACCACAGATCAGCTGCCAAGCCTCGAGAGACTCGTAGGAGTGGGCGGGCGCGTCCGTCCAGTGGCACTGTATTTGCCTAGTACATTAAGTACTTAACATAGTAGCCTTGGCCCTCAACTGTCATTCTGCAGGATAGGAACCTTGCGAGGTTAGAAGATAAGTACTACTGTAGGTAGGGAGGAACAACCACCCGTTCATGCGCGTAGTGTTAGATATGGGATGCTCCCCCTCAGGTTTGATTGCATTGTTGCTTTTCCTAGTGATCTGTACAACTGTCGTCTCGGCGCAGATGACCTTTTGCAGTGGTGATCTCAGTACAGTAAGTGGGAAAGCAGTACATCTCCGGACTCCGGATATCAACATCCACCATCTTTTCAAGATGGTCCCTCGCATCCGAGCATCCCTCGCGTCGTTCGCGTGTCCATGCACTTGCCATGGTGATAAGGGATCAACTCGACTGCAGACTTCCCTTGACATGGCAGTTCATGCTGGCGACCCACGGTCAGATAGCAGTATACTGTTTCTGGTCAGCATTGGCAATATATTTGAGCAATGCTCGACCCTGCTGTGACTCTCGGCGCTGACCCCAGTGCAGCCCAGTGCAGTGGCGGCGCTGATGCATGCTGGCAGGGCCATACTGACTTGGTCCAATCTCGAATCGTATGATCGACCAATACTTCACGCGACGACGCGCACTTGCCTCACCAGCTTCGCTAAATACCTAGCAACTCTCATACTCACACTCAAGGGCCATCCGTCTCTGAACGTTGATGAGCCGGCACTGCGGAGTTGGAACCTAACCATCTCGTCCCGTTGCAGAGGCAGCGAAAGTCGTTGAAGGTGGAGGGAGGAGTATGTCCTTGTGGTTAAAGGGTTCCTCGCACACATGGGGTACCACCAGCTCGGGCACAGGTATCGTAGGATGCTAAACCTTGTCTTCATTAAGGTACTACCAAGCAGTACCAGAGCAGTACCAAGTAATGAGTGCCTCCGCACCGGAAAGCGTCCCCATAGATTCAGGGCCCAAGTTCGGCCCAAGCTACCTTATCTCTGTGTGCTTCAGGTGGAGAGCTCCATTTCGCCATGCCACGTTTTAATGGCAGCTTTCCGGCTCGAGTCGAATCTCGGTATGTAGGTCGTCGGTCTTGCGCATTGACAGCGTCGAGGATAGCCCTACAAAACTACCCCTGTCGCGTAAGCCGTAACAAGAGCCCGAGGAAGAAGAAATACATGGCGGGCGAAGCTGGTGCCCGCCAGATTGCAGCCGTGGGCATGGCCCAGGCCCTATTGAAAATCGTGTCCTGCATGCTCCTCCACGGCATCTCCTGTCTTGACAGTTAGACTGGGCATTGACAGTAAATGGGGGCCGCACAGACTCAGGTCACAAAGATCTCGATTTTGGCAAGTTTCTCGTCGGAAATCGGGTTGTCTCTGTATGGAGATCTCAACTTCTCACGGGATAGTCCAGTTAGTCGAAGCGGGATAGCTGTTGTTGAGAGAGTCTTCTATGTCATCGTAAGCCGCATGGCAAGCATGGTCAACCAACGGCACGCGAAAATGGAGATGGCACCAATGCTGTGATTCGGCCGTCTCGCGTTACCCGAGCCCCTTGCCAATATCTCATTCACGACCCGTCGGGTCCATATGCATCGTCAGGCCGATCTCATTTGTCAGATAGGTATTCAAAAGCAATATCAGGGGAACAGGCCTTGTCCGTGTCTGTCCGCGTCTGTCCGCGTGTCCCTTTCAGTGGTAGTGCCAGGCTGTTTTTCGACTCTAACCCTCTTGATCCGTTTCATGAGGTTGCAGTTGCTGCCATTGTCCCCGCGCAAGACGTGGGCTATACTGGTGGTAGTTTCTTCTCAGACTGTACCAAGACTGCGCTGATGAGGTCTTCCCGACAACGCTTTGCGTGTTTAGCTTACAGGGGCTAACAAAGTCGACAAAGTCCTCTATCCCATAATTAGAATGTACGAATTTAGCTCTCCATGAGCACATGTATAAGTATAAGTGTGGTTCTCCCTATAAGTCAAGAATCAACGCTCCGTCCAGGTCACTCGACGTGTGAAGCAAATGGAAGGAAGCTGAGAATAGGTGATTACGTTGTATGAACCATGCTTGTTGTGATGTGCGTTCCATTTTGATTCCTCAATTGGTCCAAGCACAAGCTCCGTTCAATACTATTGTTGCATCCCTCCCGGACCTGTCCCATTTGAAGCTATGGTGAGTGATCCGGACTATAATGATATGACTTCTTGAACAGAGCTACCAGGCATATCAAACCCATGCATTCGGTTATAGATGAAGAAAGTCAACAGTGCACATACCAAAGAGTCAGTCGTCCAAGGATATAAGACAGGCTCACGAGTCACATGTACTGTCATCATCGAGATGGTTATGGGTTGTACCGCTTCATAACACGTATGTCTCTAGATAGCATGCCTACGACATGCACAGCGGCGAGAAATGGTCGAAGAATAGTCTCTGATAGCACATACCATCAAGATCTATGGTCCATATCCAATGCATTTCCCGAAACTTCCAATTTCAAAGTTCATCAAATATGCTATCATTCATTCATCAGTCAAGCCCTTTCCTCATGCCTCGGCCTTGTGCTCAACCTGAGGCTTCTCCGCCTCCTCTACCTCGGCACCCTTCTCCGTTCTGGCTTCAGCGATGGACTCCGCATCCATGCCCTTCTCGACGTCGGGTCTGGGGCCGACCGGCGCAACGTCAAACGAGCGGCCGCGCCGCTCCGGGCCGAGCGCCGTGGTGACGGCAATCCCCAGGGCGATGATGGCGGTGGCGATGCCCATGGTCGGGCCGTACGCCTCCACGATGTCGCCCTTCTTGTTGCGCATGAAGTGGCTCTCGGCGATGGCGTTGACGATCTGCGCCGAGGGCGAGGAGATCATGTTGCCTGTTTTTTTTTCTGGCGCGTTAGCATCGAAACTCGCGGCGCCACGACGCTGGCAAGATGGAAAGGGGTGGGTAGTACCTAGCTGGTATGTGAGGCCAGGGAAACTGGATCGGAACGCCGGGGGCGAAAGCTCATTCAGATGGACTGTTGTGCGTTAGTGCTTTGGCTCTTTTGATCTTTCGCGTTCGTTTCCGGGGGTACTTACTCGGGATGACGCCCCAGGCGCCCTGGACGAAGAACTGCATGAAGAATCCAGAGGCCGACAGGCTGCGCTCGGTCTCGGGCAAGATCCACGCCGGGATCATGCAGCAGCTGATCAAGGCCGCCACCACGATCGCGCGCCGACGGCCTACAAACTGCGACAGGTAGCCGATGATGGTGCCGCCGACGCAGGCGCCGGTCTTCATCAGGATGCTGGCGCGGTTCGCCCCGTCGTTGTCGAGCTCCTTCGACACGATCATGAACGTCGTGTAGCTGTCCTGGCTCGTGTGCGAGTAGTAGTTGAACCAGGTCATGAGGATGATGCAGTAGATGCACAGCCGCCATTCCTTGGCCAGCATGGCCTTGGTCTCGTTCCAGAAGTCGCCCGCGGTGACGTGCTGGTTCGCCTTCTTCGCCTCACGGAACTGCCTGGACTCGGGGAAGCAGCAGCGGAGTAGACCGGCCAGTATGGAAAGGCCAGCTGCGATCTGGGATCCATTAGCATGAGCTGTGTATTGTCATCTTATTGGGCGGCCACTTACCCAGAACACGATCTTCCAAGTGCTCGTGCCCGCTCCCACACCTAGACTGGCGCAAGCGGCCAGGACGTAGCCAAATGAATAACCCTGTTGCAGGACACCGCTCATGAGGCCACGAGCCTCCGTTCTAGTGAGATCAGTCGTCGGTCCTAACATCGGATACCGTTGTAGATGGTAGGAGACTTACGGGCAATTCTCCAACGCCATGGCGACGGCATTGCCGTAGACACCTCCCATGAAAAGGCCGAATAACGATCTGACAGCCAGAAATTGTTGGAACGTGACACTGTAAATCGTGGCAATCTGAAGGACGCCCAGGATCATCATATTCGACACCTACATACCATCGAATCAGTCATCACGTCCCTCGGTCAGGTTCAGTCTTGGCCCCATTCGAGCATCCACACAGCTCTCTCGTAGACACCAGACAGAGCTGGAAAATGTTCAGGATCAACTCACCATTGGCCATTTTCGACCAAAGCGGTCACCTAAAAGTCCAAAGATAGCAGCGCCCACACTTCGCAAGAGTAACGTAAGCGTGATAGCCGTGGTAATATTGGTCTTGGAGGTGTCGTAGAAGTCCGCCAGCTTCTTCGTCTGGATGCTGAGCGCATGGAAGTCAAAGGCATCGGCGGTCCAGGCGAAGAACCCCACGAAGAAGTACAGCCAGTCTCGCGCGCGCAGCAGTCTGCATAGAGAGATGGGGTTGCGCAGCTTCTCGGGTGCCTGCCACTCCGTGTGCGACTCGCCAAGCTCATTCGTAACGAGTACGCGCTGCTTCCACTTGAACAGATCGCTGAAGGACTGCTTCGCCGTGGCCAAGGTCCCTTTGGCGAGGGGATCCGCGGGCTCGTTTGCAGTGGCCATCGTGGAGGGGCTTTGTACGGTCTTGTGGGCTTGAATGGGATTTCCCTTTATCGTAAACGTTGGTCGTCTACGGTTCGTGGCTTGCAAGACTATAGCGATGCGAGCCTGGGAACTCGAGCGAGGTGGCAGGCTTGCCTCTTATACCTCAACCTTGCAGAGCCCCGCGTATCGAGCGAGCTCGCAGCTCGCTCTTCTCCCCGTCCATCGGGCCAGTGTAGCACTCCCCGAAGTAGTAAACCGACCCAACCAACTGGGAGGACCGCGAAACGGTCTTGACTGCGTCCCTCCACCCAGTGCAGCGCGGTGAGCATCGCCAAGGAGGTTGGCGGCAGTCTCACTGGGTAGCCAAGGTGAGCCAAGCTCGGCCAAGAGCACCAGCGCGAGGAACCCCCCATCTTCCAACGAAGGGCCGATTGTCCCCAGCCTGGGCTTCTGGGGAGCGTTTGCGGGGGAGCTGGGGAAGCATTGACAAAGATCATCGGCGATGTCTTGAGATGAATTGTTTGTCGAGTCGAGTGTTGCAGACTGCCACATCTTCATTGCTATCATTGTAGGCCGAACGGGCTGGCTTTGATAGAATTCGCCTCGGTATAGGCGCGGAAGCAACTTTTACCATCCAATCTGATCACACTACTCCTATATTTCCACGGCTGCCTGGTCAACGAATCACTTGTGCATGTCGCGAGCTCTCATGCATATGATAGTAGTGGATGAGTTTGGTACGTCTATGATGCCAAGCTCACCACATGCGCCAGCGCCAACGAGCATTGCCGACGACATCCCAATATCAGGGCTAGGGCCCCTACAAAGCGACACTCCGCAGATACCCCAAGGATGACAGTAGATAAAAAACCGGGTGACAGCTGGTGGCGATGCGGAGACTGCATCCTTCGGAGCAGTCCATACCCTCTCGACGATGGGGGGAAGCGTCGGTATGCATCCAGAGCCTCGCCGTAGTCCAGCCCCTAAGTAGCCTTCTCCTAGAGGCTTGCTAAGGGCGTTTGCCGCCGGCGAGTGACCCCAATCACAGACGATAGAACAACGCGAGTAATGGTCGCGATAGGCAGCCACCAGCAGCCTTGGCGGCAGGAGGTGGGACAGCGCCACTCGCGATCAAGCTTCCCCTCTGCCCTACAAGGCCCTTAGTTCCTCTCCAGCATCCGTTCTCAGTCGTAGTTGCCATGCCTTTCTCTCGCGCAAGTTGATGAGTCCAGTTCTTTGTTCTGAACAAGCCGATGGGTTCAGTGCTGCTAGGAGGTACAACACTGTAGCAGTTCATTCAGGCATGCAGACGAAAAAAGTCCGGGAGCCTTCAGATGACAGGGACTATGTAGATAGGCCAAGGCGCGATATATGTAAGGATCCAAGGTCAACCACCAGTGTCAGCCCATTGCGAAAATGATGCGGAGTAGCAGACCCCCGCCCAGGGGTCACTCGACGATAGCCATCGAGTCAGTTGAATCCCAGAGACCGTACACCTCTTTCCATACAGAAGGCTCCTCATCACTTGGCTTGGCCGGGCAGCAAAAAAGAATCGCAGATAGGTTAGGGCTGGGGTCTTTTTGTTGGCGGCAAGATGGGCATCTAGCCGCTTGCTCGGTCCTCTTGGCCTCGCGGTACCCGTCTCGCGGCAACAAGGGGGGAACGTCCTGCTGAATTTCCCCGTCTCAAGGCTGGCGATAAGCTGAGCTTGCCTACCTCCCCTTCGCGAGACTGCAAATGAAGTTTGGGGCAGAATCAGGTGACCAACCATCTTGGCTCCGACCCCGAAACTGGAGACTCCACGCGACACTCGTACGTGGCTGTGGAGTTTTGCGGGGGAGGACGAGGACTGGCACGCGCCCAGCCAGACCCAGAGTCTCGGGCCTCGTTTTTACATAATGGCACCCCGAACGGTTCAGTGGAGAATATTGTAATACATACATAATATTATCTTAGCCATTCAATACACGACGCCGGGATTGCTGCCACTGAGAAGAATCTCCGCCTTCATGGAAATTGCTACAAAGACTTCCTTGCGGAGCTTGAGCCTGTCTGTTGAGTGTATTGGAGATAGTCCTCGGCTGAGAGGAGAGTAATGTGTCTGTACAAAACGGGCAGACAGTTGGAATGTTTGAGTAAACAGGCGATATCAGACAATTACCATGATGATACTATACTGCAATATTGCCAATGGAAATATTGTAAGAAATTGGTAGCGAACAACTCAGATCACGGAAACCCGAATCATGAAGAGTAACGGTTTGGTTCATTAACTAACTACAATGTGATTTATTTGGTATCTTGTTTACTCCCGCATATGCAAATCACCATTGACCTTAACACCGTTCTGCTGCAGGCCAGCATGCGTGCCAGAGATCGGTGCTCCATTGTTATTCGCAACACTCTGTCCCTTTGTAACACTGATACCATTTGCATACCGGGCCTTTGCGTCCTTGGTCATGCCATTATGGGTTCCATTGAACTTCATGTTCGAGATACCATCATATCCTTTGATACCCGTAGCCTTTTCCAGTCGGGTGGCAATATCAGGGTCGACTTCACGGAAAATAGCGATCTGGCGCTTCAGGATCTCTTCGTTTGGACATGACGCCATCTTTCCAGAGACGTTGTTGATGAATCTCTCCTTGGCACCATCGTCGAACACATTCTGCCACAAGGCCCTTGGGGCGTTGAAGTCCTCGGGGCGGATCTCTGATAGGAACGTTACAGCTTGACCGACAAAGTGACCGTGCGTCTTGTCCAAGTCAATAGAGCGAGGGCGGAACGAGACGGGCTCGATTGAACTTAGGTAGTTGGGCCGCGAGCCCTGGTTGTAGAAGGCCATGCCACCGTCGCGCTGGAAGTTACCGAACTGGAATCCTGTGCGCGGAGCATTCACCGGCAACTGCTGGTAGTTCACTCCGATACGGTGGCGATGGGTATCAGGGTAAGAGAAGAGTCGCGACTGGAGAACAGGGTCGCTCGAGGGCTCGATGCCCGGTGGCATGTGCGACGGATTGAAGGCGACCTGCTCGACCTCGGCGAAGTAATTGACGGCATTCTCATTCAGTGTGAACTCGCCAACCTTGGTCAACGGGAACTGCTTCTGTGGCCATACGTGGGTGAGGTCGAAGACGTTGATCTTCTGCTTCTCCCACAATTCTTCCGCCTCTTTGGGAGTCATGGTCTGGATCTCGACAGTCCACTTGGGATAGTCGCCCTTCTGGATTGCTTGGTAGAGATCTTTCTGAGAATAATCGGGCGAGTAGTTGGCAGAATCCTCTTGTGTGATGAATTTGGTACCTTGCTGGGACTTCATGTGAATCTGGCAGTAGACCCAGTTGCCGTCCTTGTTGACGAGCTTCATGGTGTGTCCGGAATAGCCGTGCATAAACCGGTAGCCATCTGGAATACCTCGGTCGCCCATCAGAATCATCACCTGATGAATACTTTCTGGGTTCTGACTTAAGTAGTCCCAAAACATAGTCGAGTCATCGGCATGTGTGAGATGAGTGGACGGATCTCGCTTCTGTGTGTGAATGAAGTGCGGGAACTTGGCAGGATCCCTTAGGAAGAATACGGGAGTATTGTTGGCTACCATGTCCCAGTTGCCATCTTCGGTTCGGAATTTGACTGAGAAGCCTCGAGGGTCTCGGGCACAGTCGTGGGAACCGGATTCGCCACCGACAGTACTGAAACGTGCCGTGACTGGGCACTTCTTGCCCTTGGTTGAAAAGATGTCGGCGGTGGTCAACTCAGGAATAGGGTTGGTACACTCGAAGAACCCGTGAGCACCGCTACCCTTGGCATGGACTACTCGTTCAGGGATTCGCTCACGGTCGAAATGAGACAATAGGTCGATGAGGTGGAAGTCTTGCAGGAGTAGCGGGCCGTTTTCTCCAACCCTCTGCGTCTCATAGGGATGAGGCATGGGGACGCCATTGCTGTCTTCGGGTCAGTAACGGTCTTTGTGTCCAACTGACATGGGTGGCCTTGAAGAATTATGGAATGTGTAGGACAAGATGGGAAAGCGAACCTAGTAGAGTATATAACGTCCTGGGAAGACGCCTGCCTATCCTTTTCGTAGGATGTAAACTGGTTGGCTACGTGAGCCCGGAAGGAGGTATCTGCTGAAGGTGCCATGATGGTATTCGATGTCTGAGACTAAAGTCGGTACCAGTATGCAATCACGTTGCGGAAAAAAGAAACGCTGTGAAATTTGTATCTATCCTAATTACTTTATATATCTTTGCACTGTCCCTGCGTGAGTGGCGCGAGTCTTGCTAGGCGAAACAAGCTGCCGATGTCATGAACTCATCAACAATACAGCTACTCTCATTCGGCAACCCACCTTGAACGTCGTGTCTCTGAAGCACACACTGTGAACAACGGCAGAATCTGGTGCGCGTACAAGTACGAATGAGCGCTCGCACTGTCATGATGAAAGAACTCGATGACGATATGACTTGATGACGTCCCCCATTTGCTCATTGGTCGGAGCCCCATGGAAGTGATCGAAGAATGGAACGCGGCACTTCAACGTGGACACTAGGCCCCAAAAGCCGCAAGCTCCGATCTAGCGATGCGGATCCGGCTCGGATGTGGCAAGTGGACTTGGTGGCGTCGCTTCTGGGAATTTGTCGTGTTCACGCCATACCTGGCCAAACCTATGCTCTCGCTTCGTAGTCACCCCAAAGCGTTCTGCAACTCATCCTCTAGACCTTATTGGCTCTTCTCTGTATCATGGTGAGTGCGCTGTTGTGAAGTATTGTTGATGGCGGTGCCGGATGAGCCGGGTGAGTCTGTGTCATGTCTCTCTTCCTCCTCCTCCACCGCCGCTGCACGTTGGCTCTGCTGTCGTTCTTCGTCGTCGGGTTTGTCTGGTTTTGTCGGCGAGAACTTGGAGCGCTTCCGGAGACTTTCACCATACTTGTAGAAGGCGAAAGGAATGATAGCAAGCAATGTCCCTACTCCACCCACTAAAGATCCTCCTCCACCAACCCCGAGTGCATCAAACATGTACCTCGTGAACAGAGGTGCGACAGCGCCACAGGCGGATCGAGCCACGGTGTTCACAGCAAGGGCGGAAGCAGCGTACGCGAGGTAGACGTCGACGAGGTAGTTGAGATATCCCACAAAGATAAGCATCATCGACGTGCCGAGGAACACGCCTGCTATTGTCGGAACGGCCCAGTGAACTGAACTAAATGGGCCAATATCAGCACATGTCATACGAGAGCAGTCAAATGAGGAAGACCTACTTGTATTCTGCAGTCCACGCAAACCAGAACACTTGCAAGTTGTTAGTTTGTATAGCTGAGAGAATGATAGCACCCCAGAAGATACGCACTTGTGACGGGGAAACCGATACCACCAATGATGGCCAGAGTCAGCCGGTCTTCAGGCTTGTGCTCGCGGCCCTGTTCCATCTGCTTTGCTTTACCCTTGGAATCCCAAACAACGATCAAGCCTCCGATGCAAGCGCCCACGGCAGTTCCGATGAGCGGTAACTCACCAACGCCCGAGTTCCATCCTCGGCGCTGCTGGAACACGATGGGGTATATGGAAAAAAGCATATATAGCAGACAGTACACAATTGACATGTAGACCGCGCAAAGGAAAGAGATAGGGTCGAGTAGGAGGAGCCATGGTCTCGTCAAAGCGACCTTGTAGATACCCCAAAGCGAACGATCCCCGTCTTCCACGGGCGCCTTGACGTTCTCATAGCCTGGTATCTTCGCCTTGCGTATGCGTCGAGCTCTCTGGACCAGGAGGATGGGGCCAAACGTCTCGGGAAGCGTGAACATCAGGACGATCGTGCCCGCAGCGAGCCACAGCAGGACGTAGAAGCTCCATCTCCAGTCCTCCGTCAGTTGCAGGAAGCCCGAGATGACGGGGGCAATGGCTGGCCCGACCCATACGATGCAGGAGAAGACGGCCATGGCATTTCCTCGCTCGACTGGGCCCCAGAGATCGGCGAGCACGCCCGGCGCATTGCTGATCGGCGCGCTTACGAATGTGCCCGTCAAGAAGCGACCTACTAAGAGGCTGGCGAAGTTGGGCGCCCACGCGCATAGGAAGTTGAAGACGAAGTATAGTGAGAATGTGATGTAGAAAATCCATCTTCGGCCGTAGAACTATGCGGTGCAGTATTGTGTCAGTTCTGGCGTCAGATCAATGTACCAGACATATAGACTTACCTCGGATAGAGGCGCAAATACGAGCGGTCCTGCGCAGTAGCCCAATAGAAACAGTGTGATAGTCAGACCTGCTACTTCTTCCGATACGCTGAACCATTCAGAGATGCTCTAAAATCATACATACAATGTTAGCTATAACGACGAACGGACTCAAGCGGGCACTTACGGCGATACAGCCGGACGGCGCCGATGACGCAAAGGTAGCATTCAGAACGAGCATGACCGCGCACACCGTAACGTACCACCTCCTTACCGAAGACCACTCGTGCGGATTTTCGATGTCGCCGGGCCTGAAGGCGACATGGCCGTTTTCGTCGAGATACGGCCTTTCGTCATGTCTGAGATTCCCGGTTCTGTAAGGCTTGGCCGTTGGCCTTGAGAGGATTCGTACGATGTTGTTCACCATGATGACCCCCCCGTATGCCGACTAGTTCCGTGGCCGTTACCTTTGCTGAACGGTCAGGTGTACGAGGCTCAATTGACGAGTAGAAAGAGAGAGTTTCTGATTGTATTTGTGTGTGCATATAGTGCCTGGCTGACGTGGTAATTGTCACTTCCTTCCAGCCCTATAAGATGTGATTTACTTGATTTCCCCTGGATACCAAGACTGGGCCAGTATTATGTAGTTTTTAAGAATAATAGCATCATGTCCTTCCATAGCTTTGTAACCATTGGAGAAGTAGTGCCGCTATTCTACCCTCTCCAATCCGCAAGGTTTGGAATCATTAGCTCCCTCCACCTCGGAGGGCTTGACACAAGGTACTTCGGGTTTCGCTGGCTGTCGTGAGGTAGTATTGAAAAGTTACTGGCAGGAGTTGTACTTCCTCGCCGAACCGGCTTAGACAGTCTACTTCTAAGCACGTGGTAATAGTATCCGAGTCACCGTCATAAGATCTATACCAATTTTTGCGTCGAGTAGGAGGGCAGCCGGATGACATTAGTGGGCTAAGCTGGTAGAAGGTGTATGCATGATCAACGGAATAAAGAACGATTTCCCGAGCGCTTTCGATCAGGTACAGTGTGGCGCGATTCGAGCACATTTGTCGGCGATCAAGGAGTCAGATTGACGAAGCCGGCTCAATCCAGCACTAGAAACCCACTGCAGGATATGTGACTCCTCCCCAACAGACTCAGGCGGTATGTGTTGGTTCCAACGCCAGAAACCTAGCCAAGTGGGAGTAAGGCTGATGCTGTGGGCATTCATCGGGCAAGTAGCCTCGGAGTTTGTGATTTGTATGTCCAAGGCCCAATGATGGAGCTCTGTAACGGAGCGTATACAATACTGTACATCAATGACGCCATGATACCGGTAGATCGCGACGGCGCGCATAAGCTCGCGTCAGCTCGCGTCCCGAAGAGTCGTAATCTCTGGAGGTGTCAGCTATTCGTTACCCGCAAGGTCCGCAACGGGTACTCCTCGCCTGGAGTATATCCTATCGGCTCCCCGTGGAGCCGTTATCTCCGGGGGCACCAATTGTCATCCTCCAGGTTCTCTAATAAATTATGTACCTTCAAACCCCACGATGTAAGACAGCAAACCAGGGCATGTAAGGCTGGTGCGCGTGGCTAATTGAATGGTGCAATATGCATCAGACATACGTAGGTTTATCAAAATGCGTAGGGTAGATAACATTTGGCACGGGGCCAGACAGTACAACACGTCTACCTAACTGCTTTGGCACACGACCTTCTAGAGTTATACCAATCCTCTATATTACGCCTGCTTCTCACCCGCACTGTCGATGCTGCGAGCAGTGACCGGCGCCTCTTTGTTGGCCGCCCGCTCTTCCTCCGCAACCAATTTCTCATCCGTCTCTTCTATCTCATCCGGTAGTGTCAGGTTCAAGATCATAGTCACAAACGCCGTGACGGCGAACCCAGTCTCCATCACCAGCTCAATGGCGTCCAGGAAGCCCTGCAGGCTCCTGTTGTCGCCGCTGTAGCTGAAGACGCTGGAGAAATACGTCGGGACGAGCGTGGCGCCGTAGCCGAGCGAGAGACCCGCCGTGAGGATGAAACGGTTGCGTCGGTTGAAGGGCACGCCTCGGGTGATGATGGCGATGCCGGAGACGGCGACGGCGCAGAAGAGGAAGGTGGTCATGCCACCTAGCACGGCCGAAGGTATAGCCACCAAGGCGGCGGCGAACTTGGCGAAAACTCCCATGATGATGAGGAAGAAGCTTTGGGAAGCGCATTAGCCCTGTAATCCAAAATTGGTCTTCGAGCAATGCTCCTGAGGATGTCACTTACCAGCACCAGTATCCAGCTGTCCGATTCGCGCAACGAGTGAGGGCGATCACGCCGTTGTTCTGCGCAAAGGTGGACATGGGCGTAATGGTCATAAGGGCGGCGAGGATACCGTTCAATCCATCAGCCAAGATACCACCTTGAATACGCGACTCGTATATCTTGCCGTCAACCTCGAGACGCGAGACATCACAAGTGGCGCTGATATCGCCGATGGCTTCGCACGCGCAGATGATGAAAACTGCCAATACCGGAAGAACGAGGGGCCCATAAACGCTCAGCTTAAAAGTATGGACCCAGATGAAGGAAGCTACCGGCGCAGCGTCGATGCCGCTGCGATCAAAGTATCCGGTGGCTGCTGCGATGATGCAACCCACGAGAAGACCGATGATAACACTGGTGGACTTCATGATGGGGGCGCCGAAGCGCTCGCAGAGGATGATGGTGAGAAACACGGAGAAGCCCAGTCCTATACTTGTGTTAGACAACTCATCTCAGAACACGGAAGTGCAACCCACCAAGATACTCTGGCGAACCCCATGGAAGTGCATGAGGCGCCCCGACGTTAGGGCAAACATCGTAATAGGCAGTATGAGTTGCATCAGAGCAGGGCCCGCTACCACCGGCCCAGTTCTTGAAGCCCGTCTCGATCAAGCTGATTCCAATGAGCTGCCTCCTGTTAGCTGGTGATTCCATGTCCGGGGCATGGGGTGTTTTACCATGACAGTGGGGCCGGTGACGATGGGCGGGAATATCCTCAACATCAATTTTGGTGGCATGAAGGCGATCAAAATCTCGATCAGAGCGCACACTGCTGACGTCCCGAGAAGGGCCCCGTACGCATCGGGACAAGGCAATTTCGTGCCATCGGCCGCTGTAGGGCAGTACCCATTTGCGTACATCTGCGCGAAGGCGCCCTCGGCCACGGGGATGATGGAGAAGGAGACTCCTACGACAGAGATCAAACCAGTACCAAGATAGTACCTATTGTAGTCATTAGCTCTCGGCTGATCTGAAAAGCTCGTCTGGCCTACAACCAATACAAGCTCATATGTAGATCCGATGATAGGGGGACGCAGTAACAGAAATCCGACATGAACTCACGGTGTCTTGTAAATATGGAATCTGGTGATCTGGATGGCAGAAAGAATTCCAGACACAATCAACGCAGTTGAAACCAAATACTGCTGTTGCGTCGCGTCCAAGTTGGTCCCGACAGCACCCGCCATGAGCAGCGGAGGCGTGATGAGGCCCGCCAGCATCGCCAGCGCGTGCTGGAGGCCCAGGAGCAGGGCCAGGAACACGGGCATCTTGTCATTGAGACCAAAGAACGGCGAGGGCTGCCGCTGCTTCCGCAGAAAAGGCAGGTTGGGCCGGAACAGGAAGCCGTAGTCGTAGTCGCCGAGGAGGCCGCTCCTGGTAAAAAAAGTGCGCCGGACCCGGTCGACGATGTTCCTCCGCGGCGCGCCCTGTGGCGCGATTTGCGAGGGGCCTTGGTCCTCGTCCATGGCGACGGAGTCGTAATTTAGGAGTATAGGTACCCTAAGATTTCAAGGCTGATGATCTTTAGTGAAGATGAGGGCGTCCGGCGTTGGAAGTCCTGCACGTGTTCCGCAAAGTTTGGCTAGGAACGTAGTCGAGTACAAGCCAAGGGCTGGGTATTATTCACCTTCGTGGGATGGTTAAGTTCACGGCTCTCTGCGTCGCCTGGACAGTACGCCACGGTCACACCTCAAACCACTTGAACACGATCAGATGGCGGTCATTGATGATACTTCAGAAGCAGAATGGAAACCATAGGGGAAAAAAAACATTCACGACGTCCATATCTTATTATCTCTCACAACTCCAGCCCGAGAGACCCATCACCCATCAGCCCTGGCAACCAGCAGTCCGGGAGTCTTCTCATCAGTGACTGCGAGCGGGGCCAACCGAAGAGTGTGCATCGCCGGGGACCGGTCCGCTATCAAGTCCTCAAGCCTCTTACGTGCTAGGCAAGCGCCCACTTCCAGCCCCGGGGTTTGTCAATAATTGGTGTCAGATCATTCACTCTTCCCGTCTCTCCCCCTTTTTTTAATCGCAGGCTTTGCCGTCGTTGCGCAGTGGTTTACTCTGGTTTGCTCTTCTCGTACGGTGTTCGTGGCTACAATGGGGAATACCATTCTGCTGGGTTGACAGGTAGGTAGTAGATGAGCAATCGAGTCAACGATGCAAAGCATATTGTTGTAGCTGAGGCACAGGCTGAACTACAGCGGGTTACCACACCACATTGATGATAAAAGTACACTGAACTATCTGAATCCAGGCCTGCCGAGGTGCCCGAACGGTATCAGTATCTCCGGCCAAGGTCCAGGGTCTGTCTGGCCTTCAGAGATAAGGATCATAAGAGTGCGCAAGGTCAGTGGGGGAGCTCCCACCGCCGCTAATTTTAACCCGCATATCAGCTACGAAGCTCCCGACAACAAAAAACAGCGCAACGAACAGTGAGTGCTCGATGTTGCTGTGATGCCCGCGGTGATTCCTACTGCTGGGCGTGGGAGGTGGCGCTGAAAAACGTTTTCAAGCTGCACGGTTTGACAGAGACCCCCCCCAACTGCTACCCTAGGTATGTAGGTAATGTACACGCATCCATGGATACGGGCGGTCGCCGCCGCCGCATCGTGGCAGACGTAGCATTTGTCGTCGGAGGCGCCACGGCCCCCCGGGTTTTGGATCACAACCATCACCAGTAAAAGGTCGGAGGAGGACAGCATTCCTAACCTTCTCGCGGAAAGCTCCCCGTTTCTCGGACGTTCAGCTCTAAATGTGCAGGGAGATCTGGCAGATTCGGGTGCGCGAATGATGCGAAAAGTTCATCGTTGTTAATAGCTCATACCTGGAGATGATACCTAATAAGTGATTGGGGGAATGCGATGGTTCAGTCGCATCAGATTCGGTGGGCTACCGAGTTCCCGTACTTACCTTCTCGAAAGGCTTTGCGAAACCAGGAAATTGAACGTAGTAGTAGTAGTAGTAGTAGTAGTAGTAGTAGTCGACCATCTAATCTCTCGTGTCTCTTCCAGCCCTACGAGGCAAGATGTCAAAATCATCGGCTAGCTGCTGCCATCGCACCGCGAAATGTGTTTGCTCGTACAAAGGAAAACCAGGGGCTAGATAGTCATGAAAAGCCGTGTCACTGTCGCACAACACAAAGACATGCAGACGTCACAAATTGATTATTTTCATTATTCATCCACTACCTACGGCTCATGCTCGACTACGTTCTCCAGTCGAGGTTGTAGTGTCGGACACGACTGCCCCTTGCGCGGGTATGACCTGAACACCTCGCTGCGCATCAGGCGTCGCGGCGCTCGTCTGCCCGTGAAGAGCTCGAACTGCGCGAATCCCTGCTCCGGCAGGAGGTCGAGTCCGTCCAGGGCGATCCACCCGCGCTGCGCTTCCTCGCGCAGCTGCATGAGCAGGGGCGAGTTCAGGTCCTTGTAGGAGAAATCCACGCCAACGCCCCCCGTGGGACTCGCGAGCCACGAGGTCGGCAGAGTGAAGTCGGGCGCGGGGCTGTCACCGATGCTGTGGCTCGGTATGCAGGACACGATGATCGTCGGGTAGCGGAATGCCTCGGGCCACGGCTCGTCTCGTGATCGTAGTATGTGGAACTTGGTCTCCTCCTCGTCGCTCCGACTCAGGAGTGGTATGTCGTGGCGTGAAAGAAGTCTGGTGAAGTGGGATACCAGTTTTTCGGCATTAGCTGGCGTTCTATTGTAGATGGCGATATTTTTAACTCCGAGTTGCAGCATGGCATATACTGCTGCTCGGCTCATCCCTCCGGCTCCTACTACCAGACCAGCCGTATTCGAACGCACGGCATTAGCTGGTGACAAGCCTCTGCGAATACAAGCCCGGATGCCAATCCAGTCTGTGTTCTCGCCGTACAAAGCGAGTACAGGCCCGGCGCGATTGCGGGAGTTGAATAACCGCACGTTGTCTGGTATGCTGCCATCGGCATTCAGATGCCGTAAGGGTATCAGTGTGTTGACGGCTCCAATTGCTTTGGCATGACTGCTCAGCGAGTGTGTAAGGCTGATGACCTCCACCTTGAACGGAAGTCCAACTGAGGCTCCTGCGAAGAACGGGTCGTGGATGAACTCCTTGATGCTGCTCAGTGAGCTTGTCGAATAGGGTTTGTAGAAATGATGCAGTCCCAGCGCACGTATTGCGGTATTATGCATGGCAGGCGACAAGCTGTAGTTGACGCTCGCTCCAAATACGTACAATTTTAGGGCATCCGTGATGAACGAAGACTGGAGAGCCGAAGCAGCCTGGACGGGGCTGATCGACGGAGGGATAAAGAGCGATGCACTGAATGATCGTGACGCTGACTCCCCTTCCGCGGATGCCTCAATCAGGGAATCGGGGATGACAGAAGTCAGAATTCTGTTGAAGCAAGCCGAGTTCCTGCCCCTGAGTCCCGTATTGAAGGCTATCAGAGGGAGTTGTGGTTGGCCTGCTTGCTCTACTGAAGAGCGGAAAAGGTTGATCTCAAAATTATCCTCGATCGTGGTGGCAGGTCGTGTGAGCCTTACAAGGTCACATGACAGTCGCTGGGCTCGCCGATAATATGACATCCATATCGGATCAGTCCATGGCTTCGGTAATGGCGAAGCTTCGAGGTGAACTGTGCCAATGATCTTCGTTGTGCCCTTCGCTTTGATCAACTCCAACAGGGCGCGCTCATCCATCCGTAGGTCAAGAGTCATGTATTCTGGGCATAACCGTAGCACATGCAGGATGTTTTCCAGATAAATAGAGCTTTCCTGGCCATGGTATTGACCAGATGATAACCAAGGGACGTGATAAATAATGGGAATGACCACGTTCCTTCTGATGGACCCAATTGCTCTGCTCATCTCGCTCGCCCGATCTGAGCTCAGTCGATCACTTCCTGAAGGTGCGCTACCCGAATCTTCATAGGCATCGTCGATCACGATTTCGATAGCATCAGCTCCTGTCTCGAGGTCTGCCACGTCCCACTGGCCTACTCGCAGCCTTGATAAGGGTATCGATACAGCGTACGTAAATTGGCGGCTCTCTGTTGGTATTGAAGCCAGTGGAAAAGCAGATTCAATGAATGGTATCGTCCCCTGAGGCATGACAAGCGAAAGAAACTTCAGGAAATGTCTCTCCGCCCTCTTCAATGTGAGATATGGCGCGGCAGATTCTTGATCTGTGGCGTGTTTTGGGTTATTCGTGCTCGTATCTTGCGTAGGGCGTCTCTCGGATATATTAAAGAATTCAAGGTTGGCAACAGCTCGAAATGCCGTTGCTGTGTACCTCAGCAACTCCTTCATCCTATGCTCGTCTGTGACCTTGAGGTACTCCTGGATGGCCTCAAAGTCCCGGGTGACATGGACGACTGGGTGCGAGGCCGCGAAGTTCTCTAGTAGAGTGTGAGCACCACGCTCCATCCACGAACAGACGATGATACAATCCTTTTGGTGGTTTCTGAGAACGATATCCAATACCCCATATTGTCGCCGTTGATAATCCATGACATCGTGTGTCTTTTTGTATGCCACAGTTGAAAGTCCCGTAGCCTCTTGAAAGCTCTTCTCTAGATCAATTATTCTGCGTTTCATGGCGGTTGATGCTATGATGGCCAGTGTGGATTTCCCAGACCCGCGGATGCCTACTAGAACAATCGAGGCGTCTGGGTGAAATGGCATGCGTTGGATCGCTCGGGATGGAGGTGTATGGCTCGTCGAACGCGATGCCGTCAAGTCGTCTGAGCTGGGCCGACTGGGTTCTGTGTAGAATGACCGTTTCGATGCTCTGGGGTCGGTATATGGGTGGCATGTTCTCTGCTCCTCTGCGTCAACCATTGTACCATACGTCCTCTTGACGCCTGCCATAGTGCGCGACGCCATTTCTTCTTCGTTGCTTGAGTACTCCCGTGCTAGGGCATCGGCGACGTTCGTACGTTCAAGAAGCCACACAACTCGGGTCGCCGAATACACGGTTTATGGGCTGTTCAATCTGTAATCTCCTGTGTTTCCCAGCATCATGTTCCTTTTTCTTCGCTCCAGGAATGCGTGCGAACGGCGAGTTCGGCTTGGTCGTGTGGGTATATCGTAGCGTGGGAAGCCGCGCTGGCAGGTTACGCAGAGTAGGTATGATGCTATTCGACGAGTGTGTGGGCACATCTAACTGTCTTCTTGGCCCGTGTATATTCAAGACCCTCAAACCCTGATGTTAGAACCAGATCTCCATTGCCGTGACCTATTGGTCCTACAAATGGCTAGAATCGTACGTGCGACGCGCGACATCAGGTGTTATTCACTGGTCCCCGCCTCGAATGCATCAGTGGAAGAGTATCCCATCGGCGAAATGATAGCAACGAGAGCGGCATACGACCAGGTCTCCAGGGTAGAGAGAGTCCCCTCCCCTGCTAGTGTAGGCGGGCTGGACAGCCCACTCTCCCCGCTAAGAAGTCCGCCATTCTTGCTGCTGCTGCTTCTGCTGCTCACTAAGAGGAAGAGCATTTATCCAACGCCAGTATTCTCCAATCTGGGGTCGGCCAGGTCGTGCCTCTACCCCAGGCCTACCAGTAGGCTTCCCCACCCTATGAACTCATCTACTGTACTGTCAAGCAGACCAACCTACTATGCGTAAAAGGTTGACGGCAAGAGATTTTCTCCCAATTGCACGGCTTCACCATCGGCTATACGGTGCTTGTACATGAAAAGCGGTGTCCTCTGGAAAATCCTCTAGTGCTTCGAGCTTGAGCGCTGGCTAAGACAAAGGAGACGCGCGAGATGCTGCGAGCACATCGGCTGCCGGTACAGCTTTGGAGCGAATAAGTAGGTCGCCATTGTTCGGATGCGTGGAATCCAGGTGGGAGATGGGCTCCAAACGTCGAGAAACCAATGCGGATGAGAGGAAGAATGACGACGCAAACGAGCCTTCCGCGGCCGCGACGGTACCGCCTCCGAAACGACAGCGAGTGTCCAGAGCATGCGATCAATGTCGGAACGCGCGCGAGAAATGTGATGGGATCCAACCTCTATGCTTCCCATGTGCCTCTCAAAACCGCACCTGTAGCTGGGAGGAGCCCAAGAAAAAGCGAGGGGTGCAGACGGGTTACATAAGAACCCTAGAAATGGCGCTTGGATGGATATTTGACAAGATTCCTGGCTCGGAGGACTCATTGTACAGCTTACTCACTCATGAGGGTGGCCAAGGACGCTCGCTGCTGACTGGGAAAGACTCGGCTGCAGGTAACCGGTTATACAAGCGGTGGCGCAGGAGCACAGTTCAGAAGGAAATCGACCGCGTCCTGTCCGGCGGAGACAGCGCCTGTGCAAAGTCTGCCACGGGATCTCCGCCTAGAGATGGATCAGATGATGAGAATGATGAGAGCACTTGCCGAGGAGACCACTCGACACCATCGCCGTCGGAGACCCATGGCAATGTGCCATTGGGACCCGGTAACGAGCCCCCAGTAATATCGAGCAGAAGAATATTCAAGGATGAACACGAAAACAACTTGACGATATACGAAACTCAAACCTCTTCCCAAAATCCGACGCATCGACATCAACCCCAAATCCAACCCAATCAGTACTGCGAAGTGCCCCCTGTATGCCAACTCCCGGCGAACCACTGGCGGTTGCTGGACGTATACTTCTCCTATACGCATTCGTGGTTTCCGGTACTCGAGAAGCACGACGTATTGAAGACAGCGTATGCATACCCCCATGACGGGCTACGACTATCGCGGGAAGACGTCAAATCTGCTGGGCACGCTGAGCTATGGGCAGCCTTTGCACTGTCCTCTTACCAAGAAGCAGCCAGCAGGGATGAAGAGAACCAATCACGCCATGGCCAAAACGACTTTATGGAATTATACCAGACAGCAAGAAACCTGATACCAACGGAGGATGGACATTTCGATATACGGCACATTAACGCCCTCCTTCTTCTTGTATTGATCAATCTGGCGAGAGAGGATTTGACGGCTGCTTGGCTTTTAACGGGCACCGCGAGCCGTCTCGCCTTACGACTAGGTATAGACGGAAGCTCGCAGACAGAGATGACGCGGCGAAGCTCTCACACTTACATGGGTTGCTTCATTCTTGACACGATTCTATCGGCAAGATTGAAGCTACGGCCGCATCTTACGGCCGACGTAGCTCGTGTATCGATGCCCCTTTTGGGCGATGACCTCGACGAATGGCAACCCTGGGTACCATGCAGTGGCTTCGGGCCTCAGCACCATGACATGTGTGCTACGTCCCGCATACCGACACGCTCGGTCAGCTCTCTTAGTATTCTCTACAGGACTCACAGGGTTCTCTCGCAGAAATTACTGATGAATCCGAGCGTGACGACGTCGTCCACGAACGAAGAATTGGTCCACGTAACCAGAACTATTCATGACTTTGACAATAATGGGTATCTCTCCAGCTTCATAATTACAGGCGAACCTCCGGCCCAGCTCCCATCCGCTTACATCATTCGCCTTGCGTTCATACTGGTATCTACCGATACCTCGCAGCAGCCGTATTTCCTTGTCGCTGTGTTGCGTTGTGTGGAAAGCTATATCGAGAATTTCGGTGTATGTGGACTGCCTCCCTTGTTCTCAACTTATGTGAAGCTTGCGAAACAAGGACATGCTACGAGCCTACTTCGCGCAGATGATTTGCAGCTTTGCACGCGAGTAGAGAAAGCATTAGCTTCAGTATGGAAGAGCCGTGAGACTGGCTTCCCAAACTCGAGTACCAATGCGAATCACGGTCAATCTCAGACACCAGGTAATTTGTCACTCACGAGTACACTCAACACCACACCCAAAACAGCATCTACGCCTGCGTTGACCAATGCCAATACTACGATACCAATACCGTCTCCCCCTATTGCAAGAGACACATATTCAATACGAAGGTCTTCGGCCGTGCTGGATTTCCCAGGCCATCTACCGCCTGGGGAAAGTGGCGCCTTTCCTATTAATACACCAGCCAACACCGCACCCGTTTCCTACGACGGTTCAAATATTCCTGGGTCGGATCACCGAGGAAATTTTCCTGTACAGGCACAGCAGAACTTTGGCCGCGCAGCCTTCGACTACGATGCCATTCTTGATGACATAGCATCAATCGATCGTACAGACTTGATGGAATCAGATCCTCAGTTTATGGCTAATTTGGGCCTCCGACCGGGAACAAACCTAGCCGATGTGTTTTCAAATGAATTCATGGGCTTTTCATGAGGCCAATGGATATGAAGGTTGAAGCCGATGTATGATGTTAATGTACATGTGAGCGATGGCATGGCTATTTAGATGGTGCCTAGCACTAGGCAGTCCTCCGGACTCAGAGCGGGAATTGTCGCCTGCAGCCGTAGAGCTTCATAGATATCCGCTCAAGAAGTGTATCTGAAGTTTGATACTAGAGGATTTGATGCCGAAAGGCTTCACCTGTGTTTTGAACAGGAATTGTCGGTGATGCGGCACATTTGCATTGCTTAACCAGGTCGAAACAAGCCGTTCTAGAACATCTGCAGGACTTAGCGCAGCTCGTGTAGTGAACCTGTAGTTATTGTATGATCACTAGCATACGTGCATGAGTACGACAGAAATTCATTGTACTGGTTCACTCAAGTGCAACAGCGGAATGTGTAGAACCTGGACTTCGTCTCAAGTTCTCCGATCGCTAGAAGTCGAACTCGGGGCCGCCTATCGATCTTGCATGACGCACAGAGCCAGCGTGACACACGAATTCTACGATGCCAGCCAGCAACTCATTATTATGTCTTTTGAATATAAAGGTTGGTTTCAAAAGGCCCCTCCGAAGGACTTGGCACTGGGCATTCATCCCATCCCGATGGCAGATCGCAGCGGTGTCCACCCAAGCATAGGGAGCTCGGTGAACCGCATCGGGGGGCCGGATCTGCCTGCGACTAAACGCTTTTCCGGCTGCTATCGCCACATACTGGAAGAATGTTCATGCCCTCGCATCAACTTCAGACCACCATGCCTGACTACGTCCGATACGTCGCGTTGCAGCATTGCGCTTATCCGCGGCTCCAACCCTCTAACGCCAATGGCATCTCATCATCTCGATGCTTGATAACGTGGGTAAACGGGCAATCAATGGCGGGCTACATGGGTCCGCTGCTACGAGTGCCGCCTGGTCTGGTCTGATCTCGTCGGTGCCGCTGAGAGGTTGACGGGAGAACTTGGGATGCCGGACGCATGGGGCCGATTGCTCCTTGTTTGTCCCCGTGAATGCGAATAACTGGGTTGATTGCTCAATTTTGTTCATGTGCCTGCTATCATATGTTATCTATCCAGTCTTGTAGGTGCGGCTTCAATCACTATTTCTGCCTCGAATCATTGCCTCGAGCTGTTGCCCACACTTTCTCTCCATTCTATTCCCAGTCCCGTATTCTCTCACTTGACACATCCTATCTAGAGTGGACACCGACCTCATCACCGTCACCATCGTGCACAAGATGCCTTGCAGGCTAGCAATCACGTCCATGTCCCTCGGCCGTGCCTGGGCCGGCCACTCCTTCAGCCACAAGCTGGACATGGCTCACTTATACGGTTATAAGGGGCTGGAGCTATTCCACGAAGACCTCCTCGACATCGCTCAACAACTACCCGGAGGCGCCACCCAAGAGAATGAGCTTAAGGCGGCCAGTATCATTCGCCAACTGTGCCTCGAGAGAGGTATTGCCATCCTCTGTCTGCAACCATTCGCCCACTACGAAGGCCTGCGTGACCGCCGAAAGCACGCTCAACGTCTCGAGCAGCTGGTCTTCTGGTTCCAGCTTGCCCGCGTCCTCGGAACCGACATCATCCAGATCCCCTCGAGCTTCCTCCCCGCCTCGGAGCTCGTCGATGACCGGGACCTGGCCGTGGCGGACCTCCAGAAGGTCGCCGACATGGGCCTCCAGCAGCAGCGCCCCATCCGCTACGTCTACGAGGCCCTCTGCTGGGGCACGCACTGCGACCTCTGGGAGCAGAGCTGGGAGGTCGTGCAGGCCGTCGACCGCCCCAACTTCGGCCTCTGCCTCGACACCTTCAACATCGCCGGCCGGATCTACGCGGACCCCGCGGCGCCCTCGGGTCGCACCCCGGACGGCGACGCGGCAGTGCGGGCGTCGGTCGCGCGGCTCGTCGCGACGGTGGACGTTCGCAAGGTCTTTTACGTACAGGTCGTCGACGCCGAGCGCCTCGCCGCGCCGCTGGTGCCGGGCCACGCGTACCACGACGCCGCGCAGCCGGCCCGCATGAGCTGGTCGCGCAACTGCCGGCTCTTTTACGGCGAGACGGAGCGCGGCGCGTACCTGCCCGTCGCGGAGATCGCGCGGGCCATCTTCCACGGCCTGGGTTACGAGGGCTGGGTGAGCATGGAGCTGTTCAACCGACGGATGGGGGATGCGGATGAGGGGGTGCCGCAGGAGCTGGCGAGTCGCGGGGCCGTGGCCTGGGCGAAGCTCGTGCGGGATATGAGGCTGAGAATCGATGCGCCTGGCGAGGGGCGAGTGGCGGCTTCGCTGTGAGGGACGATGGCTTGTCATTGATCTCTTGTAAATCAGAGCTAGTATGGCGTTCAGCGGGCGTTTCATGATGGTGCTCATCTTTCGGACATAGACTGTCGGGGCGCAGGTTTCCTTATTTATTAGATCTCTGGGGAGGCAGTACTTTCACGATATCCCAAATACGATGCCTTACTGAAGACAGCCGCGAGATAACACAGCAAATTATGACTATTTCTCACCTGTGATTTCAGCAGAACCACAAGCTCCTGGTGTTGCACCCTTTGACATATAGAGTGCATTATACTACAGAGGTGTTGCAATGCGAGAACTAATTGTGTACCCACAGATACTTTGATGTCTGTCGTGGCAAGACATAGTCACGCTTTCGATCGCCAAATTATGTCGCTCTCTGTATCGAGTTCTCTATATACGTCCCCTTCAGTGTCACTTCCATTGCACGGTCAGTCATGTCAACGCTTAGCGTCGTCTTTGAATGTATCTATATTGCCTTAATGGTTATAAACGCGAGTTGAAAGGTCTACATAAGTATGTATTCACTTCACCTTGGCTATGCTTGCCTCTTATTTAAATCTCTATGCATTCAAGATCAGCCTATGCTTTCAATTTCGACGTTTCCGACAATTTTTCAGCAATAACCTTTTTGCCTGTTGCTACAGGCAAGTCTTTCACTTCTCGCCCTGTCCAGAATTTGTCCTGTGGAGTGTATCGTCAGCTCAGTCGGTAGGAGATGAATTCGAGAGCAAACTCAGGCTTACCTGTTCGAAACCTTGCCATATCATGGCTTCCGTCCCTAGAATGACCTGCCAGCCCGCCTGTTCCGCCAAGTTGCCAAGCTCTGTGTATGGGCTGGGGTTATAGCACATTTCCAACATGCTCCCCTTCTTCTCTTTATTCAAAAACGCTTCAATGATGGCACGCGCCGTCCTCTCCTCGGGCGTCTTAGGCGGGAAATCCGGTACACAAGCAACGATCGCACCCGGGGCCTCCAATCTCTCCGCCTCCTCGACCGTCGACACGTGCACCAGCGTATCGCCATAACCGCGCGCCTTGCAGTCTCGAACCACGGCGTCGACCTCACTCTTATCGCGGTTGACCAGGTAGATCTGGGTCGCGCGCATCCATTTCCACAGCGCGTACACGGCACTCCGAGCTGCGCCTCCGCCGCCCACCACCATGGCCGGACGGTTGTGGAAGACGCCGTCGGGATCTGCCACGTTTTGATAGAACGACTCCCGGACGCCGACGACGTCGGTGTTCGTGCCACACAGTAACCTCTTGCCGTCGCGCTCGCGATAGAAGATGGTGTTGCAGGCGCCGACCTCGCGGCATTCCTCCGTCATTTCGTCTAGGTGGTCCATTATGGCTATTTTGTTGGGCATGGTGACGGATGAGCCTTACGAGAATGTCAGAATATATCTCCATCGCATGATACCCTTTTTTTTTTAACTAGTGTCATGCTATTGGCTTCCAGGGAGGATTCCTACCGAAACATTTTGGATCCTGCATTAACTTCAGGAAACTTGGGATATCCGCCGAGTCGAGCCGAAGTTGTTTCCAAGGCATCCCTAGTTCTTCATATATGGCATTATGGAATTCCGGCGACATGGACGCCGTGATCTTCTGGCCAAACAGATATCCATGCCGTTCAGCTTGTTGAGCTTGTGTTGGGTTTCCCATCTTTTTCAGAAATTGTATGTAGTACAGCCAGCGATGGGGTATTTCAATGACGCAAATTTGAACATTGGATGAAATGAAGTTATGATGTCCTGTTCTATTACGGGATCGTTGTAAAAAGGTTAGATGCAGGCGTAGTGCAAGGCTCGAGACAATGGCATCAGATCAAACACCTCCTTGTCTATCTAGTAGTAGGTAGCTTTGATGATATGGCGATGACAGCATAAACCCCGATCCTTGCCGGTCATGTTTAGGACCTCCGTAGCCGGTTCCGCTCAAGCTCGGTGGCTCCAACAGACACCGAGAGTCACAGCCATCGATACCTACTTGAGCGGAGTTTCTCTCTTCCCTTTGCTGGTCCGCAATGTCTGTAGCGCGTGTGGGATCTGCCCTAGTCTCCAGACCACAACGCGCAGAAAAGCCGTCGGGTATGGGCCGAGGTATGGGTATGTACATATGTGTGAGCGTGGTCGGATCGTGGGCACCGTCCGGCTCCACATTCTCCAACGGCTGACTCGCGTGGTCCTCTTCAGGATAAACACTCTTCCAGACGAGCCATCCAAGCTCATCCCCGACCTCCCTTTCCATGCTATCCACGCCGACTTTCCGCCGCGTCCGAGTCGAGATCTCGCAAGCAATCACGCAGAGATGCTGTATGCGGGGCCCCAAATCACACCTGGGTAATCTTGACCGGTTTGCAGGGTCCAGCCTATGAATGACCCTCTAGCCCTGCCTCGAGCTCATCATGGTGCGTACCGCTCATCTTCCAGAATGCCAGTGCATCTGCCGTCGTATGCCAGCATCCCCACAAGCCCACCCATTGCGGAGGAAGCTGACCAAAACGACGATGGTTCCTGGATAGCTCAGCTACGTACTCTCCACTTGGCGCTCCAGTGAAGATGTCCCCAAGACTCCAAGAAAGGCAGTGCGGTAATTAGGGTTCGCGACTGTCCACAGTACTGAATACATAGGCGACAGCTATCCACGTGCCCAGGGTAATCACAGGAGGTCACGACTAGACGTAGTAGTGTCAAGAACGTGGAGGCAATTTGTTTTGCCAGCATCCCTAAATTTTCTTCCCCAAGAATGCGGAGGTGATTGCCAACACAGCATCCTTGTCTGTGGCGTCGATATCTGGGGAAAGGACGCGAAATCCTTCAGGTGTTGTGATTGAACCATCTCGCAACTCCAGATACCCCATCTTCAACCTGGTCAAGGGAAGCTCAGCACCCCGGACCCTAACAGCAGGTATAATAAACCGCGGTTCCACGACCCCGGGACCACTGTCACATTCTTCCTTTCCCCAGCCCTTCATCGTGAACAAAAATTTTCACCTTAGTACACTGAGAGGACGCAGCCTCGCCCGTCCATCCGTGGTTATCACCCGTCAGTTTTTTTGCCCTCAGAGGCTTGACGACTCGTCATCGCAGGCATCATGGGGTTGCTCGCCCTCGTCGAAGATCGGCCGACGCCCAGCTGTGTCTACAACTGGCGCATCTACGCTTGTGCCTCGATTGCCTCTTTCGCGTCGTGCATGATCGGATATGACTCTGCCTTCATCGGTACGACCTTGGCTCTGCCTTCGTTCAAGGAGGAGTTCCAGTTCGACCAGCTTGGAGATGGGGAGAAGGCCCTGCTCTCAGCCAACATCGTCTCGTTATATCAAGCCGGCGCGTTCTTCGGAAGTTTCATGGCCTATGTGTCGACGCATTTCATCGGCCGCCGCAGGTCGCTTTCCATCTTCGTCCTCATTTTTGTCGTCGGAGCCGGTATCATGCTGGCGGCCAACCGTGAGAGAGGCTTGGGCGTCATCATGGGCGGTCGCGTACTCGCCGGCATTGGCGTTGGCGCGTGTTCGATGATCGTGCCCATCTACATCTCCGAACTGTCACCTCCTGCCATTAGAGGACGACTCGTGGGTATCTATGAAGTCGGCTGGCAGATCGGTGGTCTTGTTGGTTTCTGGATCAACTACGGCGTCAGCACAACCCTACCTGCCAATCACAAACAGTGGATAATCCCATTTGCTGTCCAACTTATTCCCGCCGGTATGCTGTTCTTCGGCGCGCTCTGGATCCGAGAGTCACCGAGATGGCTCTTCTTGAACAACAGGCGCGAAGAGGCCATGGCGAACCTCTGCTGGATCCGCAAGCTGGATGCCGACCAACTTTACATCATTGAGGAGGTCAATTACATCGACGAAGAGCTCGAGCGATATCGAAGGGATGTTGGCGCCGGCTTCTGGAAACCGTTTGCTTCTCTGAAAAAGAGCAAGGTGCAGTGGCGTTTCTTCCTTGGCAGCAGTACGTATTCTACCCTCAGTACTCTTTAAGCGCAGAAAGTCTCTTACTAACAAACATAATCTTAACAGTGATGTTCCTCTGGCAAAATGGCTCCGGTATCAATGCGATCAACTACTATTCGCCCACGGTATTCAAGAGTATTGGTATCAGTGGCACAAACACGAGCTTCTTGACAACTGGAATCTTTGGTGTCGTCAAGACGGTCGTCACCTTCTTTTGGATCCTGTATTTGATCGATCACCTAGGCCGCAGAAATCTCCTCATGATAGGTGCAGCCGGAGGCTCTTTCTGCATGTGGTTCATCGGCGCTTACATCAAGGTTGCGGACCCCGAGAACCACCCACGGGATGACCTGTCTTCGGGTGGTATTGCTGCGATCTTCTTCTTCTATTTATGGACCGCCTTCTACACCCCTAGCTGGAATGGCACACCCTGGGTGCTGAACTCGGAGATGTTTGACCAGAATACTAGGTAAGCAAACCCGACTGAGAACACTACTTTGTGACTTTCAAGCTAACAAGACTGGTCAGATCGCTCGGACAAGCCTCGGCTGCCGCTAGTAACTGGTTCTGGAACTTCATCATCAGCCGCTTCACGCCTCAGATGTTCCTCAAGATGGGCTACGGCGTGTACTTCTTCTTCGCCTCGCTAATGCTCTGCTCAATCGTTTTCGTCTTCTTCCTCGTGCCTGAGACAAAGGGTGTCCCACTGGAAGCGATGGATCGCCTATTTGAAATCAAACCGGTATACAAGGCTCACAAGACGATCATGGAAGAATTGAAGGCACATGATGAGGAGTTCAGGAGGAACGTCGAAGGCGTTAATCTTACTGAGGTTAAGATGAACGTTGAACAGAAGGAGACTGTTTAAAACAGTGCATAACGCCAACGAAGATAGAAATTTTCGTTTATAAACTCCACAGCCACGTTTCAGACAGTTTCCAGGCTATGACAGTTTCCAGGCTATCGTGATATCATCGTAGAAAAGCCTTCTAGTCTTCCTGCTCAATAGCTAAAAGTTAAATCTCAAAACAACACACGTTCTCCCTTGCACTCCAAAACTTCAATATCTCGAAACTACCTTTCGGCCTAATCAAAATAAAATAAGGTAACCAGTAGGCAATCGTCGGTCGGTATCGCGTTTGACTGTCAATGTCATTACTTGTGAGCATATCATTAGCCTTAATTTTTCTCCTATGCTCCCATAGTGATTATAGTCCTGCACGAAACCTTGACATACATGTCCTGAGCATGAAACTTACTCATACAATTCCTAACCCCAGATCATCCATCGTATAAACCTGCTGTCCTAAAATACCTGTCAAGATGGGGTCTACTATCACCGGTACTCGTCACGACTACTACAGCGGATGCGACTCTCACTTCACGCGTTAACAGCTTCATGCATCTCTAACTTCTACTTATGAGATCATATCATGCTCCTGGTCTATTGTAATCAAGTTCCCTCACACGTTTCCACACTTCGCGAACAGTCCTTTCCTGCGTTTGCCGCCCCGTCTCCGTCTGTGAAGGTCCTGCAGGCCTATGCATCATCAGTATTGCACATTTATCAAGCGATGGGTAAAGCGAGCACGAACCTGATGGCGAGATATAACCTGCTACCTAGCCGCACGTCCGTAATCTCTGCCGTTTCGTAGTTCTCAGGGGGGTTGGCCGTTGTCACTAAACCACCTGCTTCTTGCAGGATGGCGATGCCCGCCGACACGTCCCTACACGTCATTAGATGACTCTCTCTTCCACAGGAGGTGAGATCACAGCGGAAACCTACCATTCCCAACAACCGCCCTCCCACCAGATATCCAGCGATCCCATCGCCACGTACGCCAGATCCAGCGTCGCGCTCCCCAGGCTCCGCACCCCGTGCACCATCCCACCCTTGCCCCCGCGCCCGCCCGCCTCCGCCGCCATGTTCAGGAAGCTCTCGACCTTGCGGTGCAGGTTCCCGTCCGGGACGTCGCGGCGGT
This sequence comes from Xylariaceae sp. FL0016, assembly GCA_022578815.1. NCBI lineage: Eukaryota > Fungi > Ascomycota > Sordariomycetes > Xylariales > Xylariaceae > Xylariaceae sp. FL0016. Next base: position 81,332 of record MU388788.1, read on the forward strand.
CCTTGCCCCACTCGCACGAGAAGATGCACTTGCCGGGGGCGCCGGCCGGCATGGGCGGGACGGACGGGCTCCGCAGGAGCGGCAGGCGCTGGGCCTCGTTGAGCCAGGCGCCGCGGCCCCGGCACGACGAGAAGAGCTGGTTCATGAAGGGCGCATAGATCACGCCGATGACGGCCTGGTTGTGGAGGATGAAGCCGATGGACACGCAGAACATGGGGAACAGGTGCGTGTAGTTGACGGTGCCGTCGAGGGGGTCCACGCACCACGTCGGGGCGTCGGTGATGAGGTAGGCGCGGCTGCTGCCCTTGGAGTATGTCTCTTCGCCTAGGAAGCTGCCCGTCGCGTCAGTTTCAGCATGCTGCTGGCTTCATCGGGCGTTGGTATGGACGCGATGGTCTGGGCCACCGCCCTGATGTTGAACGTACGTGTGCGAGGGGTATTTTTTCTCAATAGAAGTTTTGATGAAGGCCTCGACATCTGGTCTCACCAGTCAGCTCCTTGCCCTTTGCTACGTCCATCGAGCACAGCATCTCCCACATACCCTCGTCGGCTTTGGTCACGATGTCGACGGCATTGTCCTTCTCGGAAAAAGCCTGTTCCCCGACTCCTTGGTCCCCCCATCTCGCCTTGGCAAAGTCCATAAGCATATTGCCGGCATCTTTGCCTAGTTGGACGGCGAAGGCATAGATCTCGCCAAGTTCCTGATCCGATATCTCGGGCATCTTGGTTCGGAGCTGCTGTTCCGAGTTGTGTGTTTGGATGAGTGTAAAATGAAGAACGCGAGAAGAGTCTTGTTTCAATTCAACGGTAATGCAGCTTCAAATCTAGGTAGTCATACAGTACTGACGCGAATGAGTTTCGTCAAGGTATCAAGCGTCAGACTCGCTCTATAACCGAGTGCGATCGTGAATCCTTCAAATTTGAAGTGCAACCGCCTGCCTGCCTGCTTATCTCAGAGCACATCACATCGAGCGTTCCGCACTGTCAACCGCCGCAAACCGAGTGGCAGCACCACCTCCACAGTAAGCGGCCGAATCCTCTGACTACCGGGCACCTAGTATGGCCGCCCACTTGATCGTCTACCATTCAGAGCGATACCGGTCCTCGTGTCGCGACCACTTTTGTACGTAGCAGAGGCGCTCTGAAGTTATATCTGTAGAATCCAATACTCTCTCTCCACTTGCGGTTTATTGTCAACAAGCCTGCCGCCAGCAGGGTAAATCTGAGGGCAGAGTTGGTGTGCTCGGGAACACCACGGCATGCATTAGATACTTACCTTAGGTACCTACGTATTGCATACCATGTCCATTCTGGAACAACCGTCATGAGTAGCGCATGGGAACATTTCCAAGCCCCAGATATTCAAAAGGATCGCCGGCCTACGACTAATGGAGACCTCAACAGCTTGGTAGTCCTGGGTGAACACTTATCCCCTGCCCTCCATCCCATTATTGGGGAAGCAAACACGCTGGGAGCGATGCGGGGGTACAGTTCGCAAGACATCGGATACGGCACTTCACATTCACTGGTGTACCTACAAGCCGAGTAATAAATGCAGGTAAAAGCTTTGGAACAAGACCTGAATGGGAACCAAATCATGAGTTCAATAGCCATCTCAACATACGTCTCCCATAAGACGTAAAGTGCGGCATACCAACTGAGGTAGATCACCAGATTCGCACAATACCTGCCTCATCCTCCCTTGCGTTCACTCCCCACACAAGTGACTAGACCCCTCCTCGCAACCATACGCCCACCAGCCAGTGCCACAAGCCCCCCCATCACCACCACCACCATGAGCCGCTCCATCCTCCTCATCAACGGCCCGAACCTCAACCTCCTCGGCACCCGCGAGCCGCACATCTACGGCAGCACCACCCTCGCCGACGTCGAAGCAAGCGCGACCTCCCACGCCGCCTCCCTATCCGCCACCCTCGCCACCTTCCAGTCCAACCACGAGGGCGCCATCGTCGACCGCATCCAGGCCGCCCGCGCCGAGCGCGTCGACGCCATCGTCATCAACCCCGCCGGCTTCACCCACACCTCCGTCGCCATCCGCGACGCCCTCCTCGCCGTCGACATCCCCTTCGTCGAGCTGCACGTCAGCAACGTCCACGCCCGCGAGGAGTGGCGCCGCCACAGCTACTTCTCCGACAAGGCCGTCGCCATCATCGCCGGCCTGGGCGTCTACGGGTACACCGCGGCGGTCGAGTTCGCGGCGCGGCACATGAAGGTGAAGGAGAAGGCGTGAGGGGGCCTATCTGTAGGATATAAAAGCCATTGAGTGTACTTCTATTTATCATACTAGTATTCGGCCACGTGGTGAACAATTGTGGTGACTGTATGCTTGGTTGAGTGTATAAGTGGTTTTATACACCATGACAACTGGCATGGTCGGATTTCTCCAGTTTAGGTGTACATAGGCCATGTTCATATCCTCGCGATCATGAGAGATAAGGAACCTTGAGAAAGATCCTCTGCATAGGTATGCAGAGAATCATATCATACGCGCTTGCCATATTCCCCATCGCGTGATGCGTTTTGTTGGTTTGCAGGCTGAAATGCATCCAGCTGTGCCCACTACCTACTAAGTACTTACTTAGGTAGATGCTGTAGGGGCCAGAAAGGTCCAGCGAGGTCCCTAAAATACCCCGCATAACTCAGGTAGCTCCAGGAGCTACCCCGCAACGCGAAACATTCACGAATTGTTGCACAGCCGCTGTGTGACAATGCTCTCTCACTGGTACCGTTGGCGTGACGCTTACAGATATATCGATCGTTTCAGTTGGCCTCATTGAAGGTCAGGCTGAATTATAGCTAACTGGGTATCGTAATATCACTGCCAAAATATACACAGGTATTAGGCCTCGAATCATCCACTTTAGTCCAAGCCTTTGAACTTGAGAATTCCATGTGCGCCATGAGGCCCAAGCTCGACATTCGCCTTACCCTTTCTTCTCTTCTTCTTGCGTCTGCGTCCGCCTTCGTCGCTATCTGAGTCTTCTGATTCCGAGTCCTTCTTGGCTGATCGCTTGCTCTTGTTTGTGGCTTGTGACATATTGTCAGCATCCTCAGCATCAGAGTCGTCCGAGTCAGCCTCATCGTCATCGTCGCTCTCGTCAGAATCCCCCCCTTGCCCGAGTTCTGGCGATTCCTGCCAGATCTTGATCGTCTGACCTCCACCGCTAATCATTCGTCCGTGGCAGTCAAAATCCAAACCAACAACGGCTTCGATATCATCGTGACTTAAGGATCCCGCTAGCTCACGCTTGACGAGGTCAACAATCCGCAAGCTGCCATCTCCCATCCCGATCACGACGCTCTTGCCCCGTCCGACAGACTCAGGAACCTTCACGATGCAGTCCAGGCTCTCACCGCCGCCCTTGGTCGCGTCCACTGTCACCCGATCCTGTTGATCATCCCAAGCCCCCTTGTCCCATAGAGTGAGCACTCCCGTGCCTGTACCAACAGCCACAATACCATTATCGCGGTTCTTCTTCGGCCCAAGGCCAGAGATGAAAGTTGAACACAGCAACTCGTCCTCCTGATCGTCACTGCGAACCAATACACCGCGGCGCAGATCTGTCACCGTCAAGGTCGTACCGCCCGTGGAAATCCACTGCTTGCTAAAACCGCTCGTGCTCTCATTCGAAGGGGGCAGGGGGGTAATGCTAGAGATGAAATCGTCATGGGGAAAGTGTGATTGTTGGGGCTTTGATGCAGCAAGCGCATTATCTCGGAGGTCGAGGAGGTGTAGAACACCTGAGTCGCAAGCAAGCAGTAATGTCTGAGGCGAAAGCGCGTGGAGAAGGCTCGGAGAGTCGGGCGTGGATCGGCTCGAGGGAATCGCAATTTTGGAGGCAACCTGACCTGTTACGGGCGAAAATTGCTTGAGGAGGGAGTCGGTGCCAGCTGAGTAGAAGGCTGGTTCATGGTAAGTTAGAATGAGCTGAAACTCGAGTCTCGTTCAACGTAATTTGCGGCGACCTCAACTTACCAGAGCCATCGTGGTTGAAGACAAGACTTCGGCAGCTGCCCTTGTGTCTCCTAGTGCGCCATGTCGTGTCTATTGTCCCCCTCCCATCTGACAGCACGCTCGACTCGACGCCTTCTTCGTTCGACTTGTCGGATGCAGGAAGGCGAAAGCACTGCACGTGGCCAGTCGAAAGGCCAACACCAAGGACAGGCTCGCTAGGATGAAGAGCCTGGGTGAAGAGGTCTGCAGTTAGCGGCAGCGTGCAGAGATTTTCGAACATAATGCCGGCATTTAAGGGTGGTTTATTGCTGGATAAATAAGTTGAAACTCAAGTCCGTGAAGATCATATCATTTCGGGATATCAATTAGGAAAAAAGCAGGCGCAGCAAAGCTTCACTGTCCGTGAAGTTGAAGGCAAGGGCCCGAGCCAGAGGTGTTGGAGAGAAAAATTGGGCGATGCACGCGCGGTGCGCTACCAAATTTTGCAAGAAAGCAGGATTATGCATCAATGGGGGATGCCCTCCAACACCGTAATACAACAATCGCGACCGCTTACCTTGAGCTGTATAAAACCCACCTCTTACCTAAGGTATAGGTACTTGGTTTATTCCCAAACTTTCTCTTCAACCAAGAGTTCATCTACGGACGAACAGGCCGAATTCCTCTGGGATCAAATCAAAAAGTAGAAAGGTCGCTTAGCTCATGCCAAGCTCATTATAGAAGCAGAGCAATACATGCTGGCTTTCTGTTGCTTGAAGCTCTTGTTTCACTTGCTACAGCCAACTGCTGCCATCATGATTCCTTTACGACAGTTAGTTGCCTCATGTTTCCTCCTCATGACGGCTGTTTCATCGGCGAGTATTCCGTTGCGGAATATTATGTACCTCACTGGGTATTTGATTGACCTTACTCCGCTCGTCTTCCAAGGCTATAATACTAACAATGCACAAGCCAACATCCCGTGGTCCCTAATGACATCCTCACCACTCCCATCACCCATGTGGCCATGGCCTTTATGAGTTCAGGCATCTTCAATCAAGCAAGGAAATCTGATTGGCCTCTATTCATGAGCGTGGAGGAGGCCCGTTCCAGATTCCAGCCGGGAACTAAGATTATGGTTGCCATTGGTGGTTGGGGTGACACCACTGGTTTTGATACAGCTGCTCGTTCAAGTGAAAGTCGTACTTTGTTCGCTCGCAACGTTGCGGCAATGGTACAAGCAACTGGTGCAGACGGTGTGTAACCTTGACATTCTGTATCCAGGGAATTTGACAAAGCTCACCAGCGACTGGTTTACAGGCGTTGACATTGATTGGGAGTATCCTGGGTAAGCTCTAACGTGACGCGTGTGTCATACGGGTACACAACAGCTGATGATGCCAGGGGCAATGGCGAAGACTACAAGCAAGTTCCCAACGAAGATAAGGCTTGGGAGATCATAGCCTACCCCCTCTTGCTCGCCGAGATTCGCAGGGCCTTGGGGCCATCTAAGCTCATCTCCGCGGCCGTGCCTGGTCTTCGTCGCGATATGTTAGCATTCACAGCCGACACAGTACCTCAAATCATGGCATCGTTAGATTTTCTCAATGTCATGACGTATGACTTGATGAACCGCCGGGACAACGTCACTAAGCATCATACTGGTGCCCAGTTGAGCATGGACACCGTCAATGCCTACGTCGAGAACGGTGCAGCGCCAGAAAAGATCAATCTTGGCTTCGCGTTTTATGTCAAGTACTTCAAGACAGAACGTGGACCTTGCGAAGAGAACCCGATCGGCTGTCCGACTGGCCTGATGGAGGATCCCGAAACTGGGGCGGACCTTGGGAGGACTGGTGGGTTCTCATATCACGACGCGGTACCCGTCGAGGTGAAGAGCTCATTCGGGCGAGCAAAGACTCATGGTCAGTACGACGAGGTAGGCGGAGGCTATTGGTATTGGGATCGAGAAGAGGCTATCTGGTGGACCTTCGACGATGTGAATGCAGTCCGAAGAAAAGTCCCGCTGGTGAAGCAGAAGAATCTAGGAGGAGTATTTGCGTGGGGTCTAGGCGAGGATGCGTCGGACTTTGATCATCTAAGAGCTCTTAATGCCGGTCTGAAGGACATTGAGCTTAGGAGAGATGAGTTGTAAAATTTCGTATGATGGCTCAGACGGCTTATAGAATAAGAATGGTCTCTGCTCAAGTTCTTGGTACACGTCAGGGGCTTTCCTTGTCCGGATCACACTAATCCATGGTCATGGTTAATTCATACATTTCTCTCCTGGGACGCGCCAGTATCTCGCTGAAGTTCCACCGCCTTCAGCCCGCAATGCCGTTCCGTCTTGATGTGATTGAAGGCGGTGAGCGTGTAGGGCAATCCTATATCACAGGGTTATGTTCATTCCATTGACTCAGTCACCGTATCAATGGGTGTGGCACTAGCACCTTGACTGCTGAGTCTGCTGATAAGAAGTTTGTCCTGGAGCGTCGTCTTCCAAACTACCCAAGTATGATTAGGTGGCCGTAAACATATTCATAACGAGATCAAACCTATGTCAACTGTGTCAACTGAAAAGACCTCGACAGACGGGTAGGACTCTACAGAGATTCGTGCAGCCACAAGGGGTACGGTGCCACGCAAGCTACAGTGGCTGAAGCTCTCCCAAGCTTACTTACCTTACCCCAACCAGCACTTGGAAAACTGACAGCTCCCCACGAATGGCTCAGCAAAAAAACCGTGAACTGGTTGACTAATCGGATGTGGGGCTCATTTACTGGAAGCGGTATGAACGGGAAGTCGGCGCTGGCAGGATGACGTCGATGCTCCTGCTTTTGCCTTCTAGCTATGACGATACTACCTCTTCGTGACTGCCTTCATCGTGCCCGCCTTTGCGTGGCGATGGAGTTGCTGCTGTCCACGTTTCGTTCCTCAGCACGTCTGTCGATACCCAACCTCTTGGTGGTTACAGATGTTAAAAAATATCCATGATGCCCCCTCTGCACAATGTCCATGGACAAGACAGCTCCAGATGAGTATTTACTAGAGAATCATATGGTTACATCCCATCCCACATCCCAGCCTAACGCTGCAGGATGTTTAGTCTGCATGAAAGCCGACTGTTCTCATGACCCCATCTCAGCCCTGTCTGGTTTCGCATAGTCGCGCGGCATCCTTGCCATCAGAACAGGCAGAGAACAGGATACCCATTATTGTTAGTTAGGTAATAGCCCAGTGGATTAAGAAAAAGCCGTCTGGAGTCAAGGCGACTGGTTCCCACACACACCGGTAGTAGATCAGAGCGAGTAAACTACCGCGCCATCACCGCACCACCTCTCACATCACGTCATTCCGCACACCACGTCTTGCCCGTTTTCTGCATGTTCGATTTCTTGTCCAGCATACAAGCCATTCCAGGTTTTCTTCTTACCCGCGCCGTTTGGGCGAATCAGATTCGCCGTAATGTTCAGGCGTGACTGGAAAAGCTGCCCAGTCGATGTGGCAGTCATCATGACAGCCAAGTCGCCCTGCAAGCTCCTTGTCTAATGTGGTAGAACTGGAAGTCCATAGCTGCCGGTATCCGCGCTCTTCTGGCTTGCCATGGCGCTATAATGAGTGCCTTATTAGGCCATTACGTCTTTGAAGTGCCGACTCAGCAGGAGTAGTCTTGAGGTAAGTCGCATAGGACGACTCATATATATTCTTTCCCTTGCTCGCTTGTAGACTCAGCGCAGTCGTCTTCTTGCTCCATTAACCGACGCCTGCTGCTATTTCAACGGTTCACAACGTTCACCTGGGCTCGCACGCACCGTAGAAGTGTAACCTATTAACACCCATTCGAATACCCTACCACCTACTCCCACACCGAACTCGACATACAATCACTCATCATGGCCCTCGGATTCGCGCAAATCGCCCACATAGCGGCGGCGGTATTCGCCATCATCGAGTTGGGTTTGACCGCCTACCGTAAGCAAGCCCCTTCTGTCGGGAGATTCATTCCATAGACACCCATATTGATATACGTGCGCGTAGTCGCAAGCTGGTACAATAGCCTCTTCGGCTTTGGCGGTGACTCGCCCTCCCAGGTCAACTTTATGATCTTCAACTCTGTCTGGACTCTGCTTGTACTGGCCTACGTTGGCATTACGCCCCTTTACTTGACGAGCGTCTTCCATAGACTCGCCGCGCTCACCCTCAACGTCATTACCACAATCTTCTGGTTCGCAGGCGCCATCGCGTTAGCTGTTGGTGTTGGGGCTCCGCACTGTGGCTCGGACAGTCGCTGCGGGTCCGCTCAGGCGGCGGTCGCTTTTGGTTTCTTTCTTTGGTAAGAACTTTCGATCACCATTTGATGTTCCGAACGTAGAAACACAAACTGATTTTCAATTTTTTCAGGGCCATCTTCATGTTCCTGACAGTGCTGGACGCCCTCGAGGCCCTCCGCCGACGGGGTCATCATACCGACACATCCAAATCAACGAACGCATACCCCGGCGCATAGTCAACGTCGTAGGTATATTAATGTCGCGGAGTCTACCGCCCCTCGAGGTGGGAATCATCAAATTTCAGTATGGCTAGAACGCAAGTGTCGTCCCGTTACTTAACGGCATTTTCCCGCGATTGCCGAGGTCGACGCTATTGGGACCATATTATACTGCTGCAATTTGTGTTTGATTCTATCTGGACCCGGTGTGCTCGTAGGGTCGCGGAGGTGATAACCAATCCATCAAAGATTATATATCTTAATGGTGTTTCATTCTTTTACTGGCGTTGTTGGCGAACCGGAAACAGGCACAATACCCCGGGGAGAATGATCATTTTGCGAGCCCATCTTCTACACGTGGAAACTGGTCGACCATTGTGGAAATGCTCTGTATTGCCCAACGGGAAGTGTTGGTCAAGAATAATCAAATAACTTACTTAATCCATTCATGCTTTTCTGATTGATTCATTCGTACAATGATGTATTGGATGAGTTGAGTGATTACTGATAGTTATGGATGATGGTTGTCACCAGCTAAGTACATCTTGAATTCAATAAGTAATACGTGCAGCTTCTTTCAAATCCAATTGTTCCCATCTTCCTGGTTCGAGATACAACCAAAAACGTTCCGGCGTAACTGGGATAACGAAGGAAATCCTCCGGTGACGTGATTTCCAGATAGGTATGGCGACATCGATTGCAGCGTCACGTTATTGATGCATAGAGTGAACGACCTTCCGAAACAAACCAGACACGGCGTGACGGGATAACGAGTCGGCGGTTTCGAGACATATGTAATTAGTCTGCAGCATATCATTCAAACTAGGAATGGAGAAAATTGCCTTAATAAGCCGGCATAAGTAAAAGGTTGTTGGTCGCCGTATGATGACAAGTTGTTGCCCTGTCGGTGGGTTTTTGATTGTTGCCGGTGGTTAAGAACTATCCGCCCCTTATCGATGATTCTACAGTACAAGCAGGCATTCTGGAGAATCATTAGTCGGACGTATCTGAAACCACAAGACGCCGACAAGCCCGGCGATGAGCCCGGTCATCTTAGCGGGTATCGGTGTCGGTGCCGATCCGCCTGGTTGGTAGAGTGGCCCATCTTAGGTAATGAAAACTGGCTTCCATCAAATCTCGTTTGGTACGTGCTCTGTGAATCAGTCATAATAGACTCTCAGCGTACAGCTGACGCATCCCTTGTAACCATCTAGTGGTTAGTAAGCCTTTGGCGGTGATGTGCGCAGGGTTTTCCCCTTACTGGGCCCCATGAATTTCTCGGCTACTCGTGGTTGTACCTCGCCGACGACTCGGTGACCACCGCAGATAGCCAGCAAGAGATACTACGCATGCTTTGCTTCCCTCTCTTGATCAGGGTCCGACGAATATGACAATCCAGGTTCGCCAATCTAGGACCCTAATCCATTTGGCGCCGGCAGGTCTTCGCTAGCGTGCATTGAAGCAGTTACCCAAGAGTCGAAGGTAAGGACGCCGGCAGTACGCGTACCCATAGGTAAGGTAGGCCCATTCCGTCCGTGTAGACAGACGATAGCTTCGTCGGACATTGGTCGGCCACCGCTGCCCTCAACTGTTTGCGTGCCGCTCGTTTCATTGCCTACTTCTACCTTCTCTGGTTTCAATCGCAGGAGCTGACGAAGACCTCCTTTTTCCATATTTCCGCACTCCAACAACCTGCAATCTCAGCCCGCTCTCCGCGCTTTCCCTTCCACACCCTGTAAACTGTCCGAGATTTTCTCCTTCTCGTTGGTTCTTATCTTTCGACCTTGACCTTCCCTCGAGTTATTGTACTGTTCTCCGTCTTGACTCGTCACTTTGTGGCAACCTCCACTTACCATTGGTTTTTCTTTTTCTATTACATACCGTCAGACTCTGGTCAGAGATCTCACTTCTCACTCCGGAACCCATCCTCTGTGTAACATTCGTGGCCACACGAGACAAAGAAAGCTGTCTAATCTTATTTTCACACCGCCATACCCGGGTGGCTGAGGACTTCCGCTTTATAGCGCACACCAGAGCACTTCGCCTGCATGAGGGTTTTCTATCGATCTATGAATTAGCTGGCCTGGACAGGTCATAGCTGGCATCCGTCTGACAGCACGCCATGTCGATACCGGTCTCCAGACAGTTTGGCCGCGAGCTTTTGCGAGCCTGTAGAACTCCAAGACCGTCTCCGAGATACACCAAAGATATCCCGAACGTCCGCTCGACAACCTCCCCTATCCGATGCTTCAGTAGCCGAAGCGCGTTTCGAGCACCTCGCTCAGGAGAACATCCGAAATCGCATCCCAACGGCCCCCGTTTACGACCGCTGCCTGTCTTTGCTGCCGGCAGTGGGCTGCTCACACTGGCCTTCGCTTTCCTCCAACCTGTTTCACACGAGCCTCTCGACATACCGGCCAATACCCCCTCCACTGCTTCTGAGAGTAGTACTCCGAACGACGCCGACGACGGACTGCCCCATTTCCGACTGTCGGAGATCAAAGAACACGGACCGGATTCCGAACGCCCTTGGATAATATATGGCGACAAGGTATACGACATAACGGATTGGGTTCCCGCACACCCGGGCGGAGCCGTCATATTACGCGCTGCGGGAGGAAGTATCGAGCCATACTGGGACATTTTTGCCATACACAAATCCCAGTACGTCCGTGACGTCCTTGAACAGTACGTGCTCGGCAGAGTGCATCCCAGCGATCTCGAAAATGGTCGGCCACCGCTGGATTCGATCGAGGATCCTTTCGCCGCAGATCCGGTCAGAGACGAGCGACTTCAGCAAATGACACAGAAGCCTTGCAACGCAGAAACGCCCGCGGACGAGCTCGCCGACTCCTTCCTGACTCCGAACGAAGTCTTCTACGTGCGAAACCATATGTGGGTACCAGTTGTCAAGGAAGCAGAGGCGGACGATCATGCTATCACGATTGAAATGCCCGACGGCGAAGAGAAGACATACAGCATAAAAGAGCTAAAGGAGCGATTCAAACAGCATACCGTGACGGCAGTACTCCAATGCTCTGGGAACCGACGCAAGGACATGACACGACTAGCGAAGAAGACAAATGGCTTGCAATGGACTGTAGGAGCGATCAGCTGCGCGAAATGGGAAGGCGTTCGCCTACGTGATGTCCTTGCTGACGCTGGTCTCTCTCTCAGTGATCCTGGTCAAGATGCGCGGCACGTGCAGTTCTCCGGCCTCGAAGCTTATGGCGCCAGCATACCCATAGAGTCCGCTATCGATCCGCGTGGCGACGTGCTGCTTGCATTTCGGATGAATGACGAGCCCCTGCCTCGCGACCATGGTTTCCCAGTGCGCGTCATTGTGCCAGGTCATGTGGCGGCGCGCTGTGTGAAATGGGTCAACAAGATCGTGGTCAGTGACGAGGAGAGTAATACGAGCTGGCAGCGGAAAGACTACAAATGCTTCGGACCGAACGAGACGACTCAGGATTGGGACAAGTACAAGTCTATCCAGGTGATGCCCATCACGAGCGCAATTACACGCACGAAGGTGAAACCAGCAGCATCGACTTCATTGCCAACAACCCGTCAGGCCGTTCAGCTAGAAGGCTACGCCTTCTCAGGCGGCGGGCGCGAGATCCAGCGCGTGGATGTGAGCCTGGACGGAGGCAGCACGTGGGACCAGGCGCGACTGGTCCACGACGATACGGCGCTGGAGCATGGCAGTCGTTCGTGGTGCTGGAAACGCTGGCGGTACGAGGGCATTTTACCGGAGATGAAGGGGGACGACACTCAAGGGGAGAAGCTGACATTCGTGGTAAAAGCCACAGACGATGCATATAACACGCAACCTGAGACGCATAAGAGCATCTACAATCTCCGGGGCAACCTTGCAACGGCGTGGCATCGAGTTGAGGTTGGTTGTCAGAAGTGCGGGAAGGAGGGGGAGTCTGGAGCTATCGTGCATTCGCATTGAGGTCAGACGATTTGCCCAAGACAAGAAACCTTGGAATCGAAAGAGAGCTGAGTCGAGTCGGCTGTGTGATACCCCATCGCATGCGTTTCTGGCCCAGAACGGCGAGTTTCTGTGTGAATAGCCTGTTTACTTCGTTTGGCGTTGGTATTATTCTAGCGAAAGGCGTTTGTCGTGTATCACTTTTAATTTTGGGATAGTCTGAATGAAGAAGATATGAATCCAGTCATACTTTCTGCAGCGTTCTTGGTAATACTTCGCTGCGGCTGGAGCTCAGGCATAAGGACGGGGCGGTCTTTCCAACGTGCCTGTGCTGATATAGAGAGAGAGAGAGAGAGAGAGAGAGAGAGAGAGAGAGAGAAAAGGGGGGGGGAAGGGGCGCTTGGAAGAGATGGACTGAATTCAAGATCTAGAATAATAAGAATGACACTGCACTATAACTAGTTCTGTATCTGGGCTTTTTCTTACCCGTGATTGACTTGTCTGAGACCATTGTCAGATCCTGTTGGTCGACATGTTCTATTTTACGACTGCTTCATTAGATCCTATGCAAGTCTAGGAAAAGAAGGAGATTCTATGGACAGAATGTCACACGACTGCCTACCTGGCCATGCACTCACTCTTCGTCGCCCTCATACTACATAGCTCTCGACCAAACCAGGCACCGCACTCTTCGTAACGTGAGTTCGGTAAGGTCAGCCAGCCTTGGAAGTCAAGAAACCCGCACATCGTCGCCATTCTCCGCCTCCTCATGATTGATGATTGTCCTTGTCGCCATGCCTGAGGTTGCAGGTATATCCGTGTTGGGCTTCGCCGGTATACACCAACTGCCTTTGCCAACCCATGTTATATACGACCCAAAAACGCTCTTGTTTCCAGATTAATTATTAGTGAAGAGAGAAGTGTGTCGCTCCAATATGAAGGATAGCATGTATATTTCTGGATGATTGCGCCCCTGACCAGTGAAACTTGTGTTTCCCGCCAGATACTATCGCCTATTCAAAGTCCCCAATAAGTGGATAGAAACGCTTCCATATACCATAGGTATGTTGGGCGCTATTGCACAATTAATATACAGCTACACCGTACAAGTATCTATCTAGCCGTGTCTAGAGGCTGATTTACATTCATGTGGAAAGCAGCCTAACCATCTGTCTATCTCTCTCCCATTTCACTAGGATACTGGGGATATCCGAGTATCTGCCCCCGAAAGGCATTATATTACTCAACTTCTCAAGGCAACTTCCCTTCATCCTCGTGGGATGCTCGGGCTGCCTATTCTTCGCCTTCGTCATCTGTGTAGTACTCAAAGTCTCGGGGAACTGGAGCTTCTTCATCACCTTCCTCGTCCTCGTCTACGGCTGTGAGAACACCAGCTGCTGCTGCGGCACCGCTCTCATTCCGGCTCGGGGTCATCGGGCCTGTGCCCAGCTGGCTGAGTAGAGCCTCCTCAACTGCAGACCTGGGGTTGTTGCGGCCAACATTGCCAGCGCCTGCAACAGGTGCTTTCTCAGTCGCCACCTTCTTCAGCTTCTCCTCAATGAGAGCCTTTTCCTTCTCAGGCTGCATATCGTGAAGGAGGATAGGTCCACCAGTGGGCTGTATTTGCAGTTAGCATTTTATTCGGCGGTGTAACTATGACTGCACCAATTAGACTTACCAAAGGACCCGCTCTCACAAGCTTCACCGGCCAATACCGTCCCTTGGGCAGACTGATGTACTTGAGTTGGCCTGGGAGCACACGACTCATATTCTCAATTTCGTAGCCCGGCTTTTCTTTCTCCGACTTCTTCTTGACGTCCGTGGGGGGTACCGAAGTCTCTTTATCGCCCGGGGCCGGGGTCTGCTCGTCTTTCTTCTCCTTGCCTTCCTCGCTAGGCTTCGCCGTCTCGTCAACGTCCATTTTGTCGCCACCAGCCGCCGGTTTCGAGGTGGTCGGGGTAGTGGTCGAATCAATGTCCATGCTCTCACGACGCTGAGCACGCTCCTTCTTCTGGGCACGGCGCTTAGCTTGAGCGGTCGTTGACAAGATTGCCGTAGCAATCAGCGCAGGACCCTCCTCTGTCTTCACCTCCTGCTCAGGGGGGTAGTCGAAGAGGCTGGGCTTCGTGGCGCAGTGGAACTTGGCATCAAGAATGTCCAAATCATGATCAAGCGCAATGATTGATGTTGGGCTGAAGGACAGAGACAGAAAGTGGGTGAATGGGAACCAGTACCAGTATTGTGTGAAAACGGCCATGCCAACAATACCAGCCATGTTGAGATTACCGGTCTGAGTCTGCAAGCCTATCGTGCAGTTGCGTCCGCCGGCATCGATGATACCCAAAGCGAGGGCAGCACCAAACTTGGTCATCGCATCTTCGTGACGATCGCCAACCACCTTCTTCAGGGTCTTGCGAATAGAGGCAACCTTGGGGTTCATGACCTCATTCTGCTGAATCATGATCATAGCTAACGCAATCAGGGCTCCTTGCCGAACGAAGTCGGTCGGATCTTTCATCATAGGCTCCAGCAGGTCAATGGCCTCATCTAGCCCAGTGCCCGCGCAGGAAATTCCGAGGGCCATGGCAGAACCATAACGGACGTGAGGGTTGTATGACTCGGATAGAAGCTCAACCATACGAGGAACACTTCCAGGCTTTCGGAAAAGTATAAAACCCAAGCTCATAACGGCGATACGTCGAACATCGTCATTGACATCGCTGACAGCAATATGCAGCAACTTTCGGATGGCTTTGTTGCTGCCAGTGCCGCAATATGCCATAGCGACGGTCATGATACCGCCATATCTCAGTGTGGGATCAGGATCATTGAGTAACCCTTCAATCATGACATCGGCACCTTCTTGGCGACCGTACATGATCAAGGCCATACCGAGCGCAAGACCACGAACACTCTTCTCGTGCGAAGTCTCGTGAGCATAGGCCACCATGTCCTCGAGAGCCTTTACATTTCCGGTGCCGAGCATGATAAGGCCCATGGAAAGACCGACAGCCTCACCATTCAGGGCGGAATCAGCATACAAAACTGCCTTAAGGTTCTCAAATATCTCCTCGTTGCCACTAGCCATACCGGCAAGACCCAACCCAAGCGCACCGCCATGTTGAATAACTTCCTCCTCGGCAGATGCAAATTGAGTCTTGAGGTAATCAAGGGCATCGGCACCGTGGTTCGCGTGAATCAACCCATATGCATACAGCGCACCACCTTGGGAATACGGAGAGCCACCGCTAATGCCACCGGCACCACGTGGTAGGTAGGGTTCGAGGAGCTTCCTGGACTGTGATAGGTTACCGCGATGGATAACACCAAGCGCAGCGGTGGCTGTAAATTTAGACCAGTTCACCGCCTTGCCGAGCCATTCCAGATTATCACGGAAGAACTTGTCGTTGGTAGTACCCTGGTTCATGAAGGCGTTGCAGAAGGTAACTGCGGTGTGAAAGATCGAGTTGCGACCCTCGAGGCTGTCGCGCACCTTGTTAAGGATGCTTAGATCTGTGTGGTTGTTGCGGTAGAGGAATTCGAGGTTAAGCTTGATCGTCTTTGTGCCATCGAGGATCGAGCGGATGTTCTTGTAAATTTCGGAATATTTCTCGTCGCCCTCCCCATCATCATCCTTGTTTTCGCTTAATAAAGGCGCCCTCTCCGGGTCTTCATTACCATCATCCTCGGTCTTCTCGCTGTTAAGCTCTCCTTTGGGCAAGCCCGAAATGACCCTACCAAGGAATTCCTGTGTGCCGTTATCGTATAGGTCGAAGGCAAACTGGTAAGCGATCGCGGTAGCTTCTACCGTGGCAGTATTGACGAGATGACGAACCACAGTTCGCGCCTGTTCGTCTTTGTTGAGATAAACGATACACTTGGCAATCGAGAAGTAGTCGGGATCCTTAGCACGACCGCTCGTCAGGATGTTGAGCACTAGTTGCAAGATATCATCACGGAACGCTCTTTCCTGCACTACGTCCATGCAAATGCTCAAGCAATAGTCCATCAACTCCTCGGCGGGGCCCATAACATCGTCCTGGGCAGACTTGCCCTTGGTCCGCTTATGATCATCATCGGCGCGATGAATGACCTTGTTTACGACATCAAGACGCTTGGCTTCCACAGCGATTCCCACAACCTGTTGATACCGGCCGGTCTTGAGGCAGGTCTCGAACAGACGCTCTATGACGCTATCAATCGCGCGGCGAGTGTCAAGCTCGTTGTTGGTCAGGGCAATAGATGAAGATCGGTGCTGCTTCTTCGGGGGTTCGAAGGAGGGCTCTAGAATGGTATTGTCGGTGGAGGCCCGGGATAGAAGAGACTTAGAAGGCAGGGTAGACTGGGAGAACGGCGTGGTGGGCGAGATGAGGGCGGATGCATTCCCGTCGGCTGTACCGCTTGAGAATGCAGTGGCGAGAGCAGGTAGTGAGGTATCCTTGTCTTTCTTGTTGAGAACGGTATGGTTCTCGTTCTTGGTGGCAATATAATGGTCGACGCATTTGGAGATGATAGTTTCCTCGAACTCGCCGGGATTGTCGAGCTTGAAGAGGTCGCTGGCAGCCAGGGCGAAAAACATGCTCTCATCGTAGGCTTGCAGGTGATAGTAGACCTTGGCAAGAACAAGGGCAGCAAGCTTGCGGTCGGGAAAAGAATCGTCTTCGTACAAGGCCTCGCTACAAGGGAAGACGTACCAGTCAGCATGCTTCTGCAGATCTCAAAAAACAAGGCTTGGGTAACTTACATTTGACCTAACGCACCGGCAACCTCAAACCAAACAGTGTCGATATCATCGTTGAGAGTTTGCAAGGCGAAGACCTTGAGCTCGGCCTCCTCGTCGGCAAGGAACGCAAGTACGCCCGTAGCAGTGACCAGGCCGGGCATCTTGAAGGTGTTTAGATCGAAAGAGCGCGATCGTGCAATCCCAGGAGCCTTGATGATGGAAGGTGATAGATGATGACAGTGATAAAGCCCTTTTGCGAAGGGTTTCGATGCAACGCTTCCGGTGGCAGATGCAAAGACGTGTGATGGATGGGTAAAGAAAGTGGGACAGATGGAATCGATTGTAGAGTAAAATACAGATGGATAGCTTTGGCAAAGTGAAGCTGTCGAGAAGGATGGATCATAACCCGGAGTTCGCGCGGCCAGAGTCGACGCAGCCACGTCAGGTACAGGTCTGCCTTGCCGGGACCCGCAACCTTTGGTAATTCCGCAGATATCTTGCCAAAGGTGGTCCGAGCATCATGACAGGTGGGTACTCGACTTTTGGTTGTCGTAGCTGTGGCTGTAGCTGGAATTGTCTCCTACAGATTTCGGAAATGATACAGCATTGAAATACCGACAGCGTCATCTTGAATTAACCAAGTCAGTTATCAGGTGTGATGTCCAGGGCACATCATCTGCTGTGATGAAATTACTTTGTGCCGTGAGACCTATGCGTCCCCGGGTACCTATAGGTGTGGAGCACCTTGTGAGGACGACCTCTCAATGATTGTAGCCACGCTGTTTAACCAGGGACTGAGCGGCGGTTTCCCCAGTAGTTTCCATCGAGATAAAGCCTTTTGGCCAGGTTTCAGTCTCTTGCGATTGGCACGTTGAGCCTCATCAACGGTCTTCGCCTAAGAAAATGCGTATCTGCCAAACCCACAGCAAGCGGTGTTCGAAGGCTGTAAAGTCGAGATATACCATCGTTAAGAGCACTCAGGTTGGTTCCTGTTATCACCCGGTGTTTTCAACGAATGGTGTATAGCTAGCCTGAAAACTCATTCCGAGGATGAATAGTCACCAAATTGTCGTCAGGGTGCAAAGTAGGTAGCTATGTACAACATAACCCATTGGCACTTGAGCTCTGAACTTGCCAAGGACAGCTATCCCCTGAAACATGCTTTTGGAAATGTCAACCTTTTGATTTTGAAGCAAGGGAGCGACCCGGAATGATGCTTATGCGCCCGCGTTGGTTGTTCCTACATACGCGACCAAGTCGTTGGTAAATGAAGTGATTCCTGCTAGGGTATGTCTGGGGTGATTGGCTGGTTTTGGCACCACGGGATGTAACTCAGGGCCGGCCTTCCAGAGTCATGCACAGGATATAACAAATTCGGAGCATCATTTTATACCCCTTGCCGTGGAGCTGCTCACTCCAAGCAACCGATTTCTCAGATCTCTTGACAAGGTATCGAGTTCACCATGACAATCTCATTTTCCAGAAAGTAGAATAGGGATGTAGGGCTTCGCTTGGCAACCAACAGGCGCTTGATCATGACAATACGAAAGCGACATGACCTTGCTGGACTGCTCAGACTGCTGTGAGATGACGGGACGGCATTTCGTCTGCATGTAAATGCATTTTGAACCGCACCATACTACGCATTCTTATAAATACCTTAACTGCCTCCGCCAGTCAGGCATCCGTTCCATAGGGTCTCGATAGCTTCCTTTGACTATCATCCAACTATTTGCCACTCATTATCATACCTCAGCCAAGGGGCATCTACATCATATAACATTGCCGTATACACTCGCTTTCTCAAATACAGTTCAGCCCAAGATCAAAATGCGCTTCACTCCGTCTTCGTCAATTGCCACCGCTGGCTACGTCGCCCTAATGACTGCTCTCTTCTCAGCAGCTCCCGCCACCGCAGACACAGGCTGCACGACACTCAATTTCTACAGTTCGGAGACGGAAATTGCCTACTACTTCGATTGCTTCGCGCTCGATCACATGTATTACACATGGGACGACTCAACTCCAGTTGTCGGTGTAGGCCTGGTCAGCGAGGAGGAAACAGTGTGTGACTTCTATGATACCAACATGGAGGGGTACTGTTGGATGAACACGGCAACTGGTCATCGTTCGTTTGATGAAGGCAAAGTCTTCACCACCGCCAACTGCAGCCTATTCTCTGAGTACACGCCACATCTTGACGATTAAATGGGGCCTTGTATGTCTCAAAAGCTCCCAATTGTTTATTTGTAGAGGTCCACAGCAACGGGTCTCATTAAGATGTCAATGATGGGGCTTGGATGGGTTGAGGAATGATGGAAGACCAGGGTGTGCTTGGCGGCATTTGTTTGTTGGTAGACTGGCTGGTTTTGTAGCTCGGACAAAACATATTCGGAATGGTACTATAATAACCTACTGCCACCGCTTTATAATCCCCGTTGTAGTATATGCCATCACTGATGACTCACAATGTGCTGCATTCCTGGAGTTTTAGATATACAGTGTCATGTTCTCGAGCGTGGAGCACTATGAGATAGAGGACTCGATGGTTGACAGGAATTACCTTTTGGGCAAAAGTTAATGAAGCCACCGTCTTCGGGGAAAGAGGTCAAGCCTATGCAGCAGTGGAATCGAATTCTATACTCCGTGCTGAGCGAACGTCTAAGCACGATGATGCACCATCGCCCTCCATTAACACCAAGAAGAGGGAGCGGAGCCGTATTCAGAATCGGTCATAGAACGAGGCCATACAGTTTCTCACTCCAGGTGGTGAGTGGCAATTTGTAGTCCGACCCCAAGCATGAGAATCAGTGAGGATGTCCAAGTGTTGTTATATATTATTCGTTTATCAAATGAGTTCCATGAGGGCGAGCCCCAACAATACAGCTTTTGGCTGAGGATGGGACCTCAGGAGATCTATCTCGAATGGAAACGACCGACGTTCCTATTATGAATGCTTTTCCGGGCCATTTTTCTGTATTGTGGATGTCGTAAGACGAAGGCAACAAGGTGTGCCTATTCTTCTATCTTCGGCAACATGGCAAACAATAGATAGGTGGGCAGCCTCTAGATTGCTCATGCGCCATGCACTCCAAATTGTGAACCTATCCATACTTAAGACGAAAAGTGTCTTGACGTTTGGGCTGCTCTTGCTCACACCCCAAGAACCCCAAGAACTCGATTGGATACGCTGGATTAATTGGGTACCGGTAGGGACGTCACAAGAATAAGATCCAAGAGAGCCTTCTGAACCATGGTCTCCTTTGACATTGTGGTGTACATCTATGCAGAAAAGATTTAACGGTTCCCCCAGAGCGACAGAAGAGTTGTTGGTGCGAAGATGGCCGCATTCTTAATATCGAAGCGCCTGATAGTGAAGTATTCCACAAGACGCAAGGGCTTGATGGCAGAGTTTTTTGGAGTTTCGCTTGGTGACAACATGGTCAACGTCACAGATGGCTGCCCCCACAAGCGTGAAGAACCTTAGGTACCTGCCTATTTCTAATAGGTACAAGTATGTATTGTATATCAGATAGATAATTTCTAGTATTACATGCTGCACCTTTTGCTCAAATCAAGGGCCTCAATGGTTTGTTCCGACTTACATCATCTTATATTTTGTTAATACATACTTAGGTACTTAGATCCTAAGAGGTGGCTGAGTATGGTTGATAAGGCGAAAGGCTGGTTCAAGTCTCAGTGCGCGCAACCTGCGGACATGGATACCTCTCATAGCGCGACTCTACCTACAGATACTTATAGTTCCTGCACTGTATGCCCATTTTCACTGAGTCTAGAAGTCTCATCAAGTATACGTGAGTCATCTGCCAGGCTCACTTCGGAGACTGTGAGAACGCGGACGACAGGCGCGAGCACGTCGATTCCCACGCTTCCGCATTCATCCCTGAAATTTTTATGGATTACCTAAACTCATCATTGCCTGCGTCTGCCTCTGCAAACCTGACATTTTTATCATAGCATCGAGCGTTGCTCCCATTGTCTCCATTACACCTTTCTCCCACGAAACTTCGTCGCCGCTATCCACAGGCCAAGTGGTTGGTCGACTCTTGGCATTGGCGATCTCAGTGAAAAGAGATTGAAGAAGCCATGTTCGGTTGATTGCGTCGCTATTTAGATCCAAAGCACGACCCAACAAAGGCGATCGACGACGACTCCATTCCTCCCGTGCGCGAAGCCTCGATTCTCCCGTTCTCTGCCGCAATTCCCCAACTTTCCATCGCATATGCTCTCCAGTACACAATAAATCGACAATTTGTCGAACACTGGCTCCTGTAAGAGTACTGTTCCGCTTGGATGTACCCATGACGTTAGAAGACGTATCGCGCGAGCGAGAGGAGAGCCAGCGACCGTGTGCGTTTTCGTCTACGTGACCGTTGCGCACAACAAAGACGACTGCGAACATCATCTGTGAAGGGGGCAGCTTATGAGCACTGATTGTGCCATCCAGCATAGCATCTCTTCCGTCCGAACGCGATAATGGATTTACGCGCAATGTTGAATACCGAAGGCGGTGGAGGTGGTGATCGCAACAGCGCATCATCGTCATCCAAACGTCCTCCACCGCCGCCTCCGAAAGTCTCTACATCTTCGAATCACATCCCAGCCGCACCCGCGACACCCGTGCAATCCGTACCACCTTCTCACGCCTTCAGAGATTATAGCCATCCTCCGCATGCATCGCCTGTTCCTCAAACCCATGAATATCCTCCAGGTCCGCAATCTGCCCACCCCGGTCACGGCGCTGCATCCGCCGGCATTGGTCCATATGCTTCACCCACGAGCTATCACAACCCAGCCAATGCATTTCAAGGAAGACCGCAAGTGCCTCCTTTGCATCCCCTTCCTACACACGACCCGCGATCCCCAGGAAGCGCCTCAATTTCTGGCCCTTCGCCCTACCGCCATACACCTACCTCCTCTGTGAGCGCGAGTAGCGGTGGGTATTTCCCACCACCGCAGCAGCCTCCTGCGAGCCCTGTGCAACGACATCAGTACGGTCCACAAACCGCATATCCGCGTGACAGCTATTCTCAGCAAACTCCAGCAGCAACGCCGGCCAACCTCCCCCCGTCCCATGGCTCAGTTTCCTACATGCAAGGCCAGCAGCAGCCGCAACCGCATCAACAGCAAATGCCACAGACGCCACCCGTTGGCACGCCAGGTGGGAGTTCTGCCTATCTACACCAGAGATCATTATCTGTTCACTCGACACCGACTCCTACCTCTGCTCACAGTCAACATCCCCCATATCCGCCGCCCTACGCGCAAGGAAGCCCCGTTGCTACGACACACCAGCCTCCGTCACATATCGATCAAGCTCATATTCACCAGTCACCTCAACAGGTCGCAACTCCCCTGGGACCGCCGATGCCCGCTCCTCCAAGGCACCCCTCATCCGCACATTACCCACACCCTTCGAGCCCCTACCAAGCGAGAACCTCGTCGCTCGCAAGTGCATACCCGCCCACGATACAAAACTCACCTCCACCACCGCCACCCTCTTCTGTTTCACGGGCGTCCGTTGGAAGTCAAGGGTCCTACGACGCAGTCGCGGCATCGCACAGAAGATCGCAGTCGCAGCAGTCCCGTGGCGAACGGGAAAGGAGCTTGAGTGTCTCACCCAAGACACGTGTCCCCAGTCTGCCCAGCAGCACAGGTCAAGGCGCGTCTTCTACCGGCGGTGAGCCAGATCCACAACAGATCCAGCCTCATTCCCAAGCAGCCGCCCACCCTGTGACCGTTAACCCTGCAATAAACATGGAACCGCAGCGGGACGCCACTCCCGCGAAGCGAAAAATAGATGACCGAGACTTACCTCCCGAAGAGTTAGAAAACCATCGACAACCACCGCCCGCCCCCACAATGAATGGTAATCATGCCGGTCTTCCTCAAACCAGGCCAAAACCATCCGTCTCGCCCGTGCTTGCACGTAGAAAACGCGCCATGCACGCTACGCCCCCTCTGTTTGCGCAGTGTGGCCGGAGGCGAGCTCCTGCTTCCAGTCGCAATTTTTCCCTAAAGCAGCATACTGCCGCTTCTGGCAGTTCCAAGCTTGTCAATGGCAATTCACACGATACTGCCGGGAGCGTGAAATCCGAACGCATGTCGCGCCATCCATCGCCCGAAGCCACGAGGGGCACACCAAATGTCAAGTCAGAAGAGCCAAACCACACCGGCCTCAAAGAGAGTCAAACCTTTCAAGGTCGTCCTTTCCCTTGGGAGCCCAGCATCGAGAATACGAAGCCAATCGACCATATCTCCCGGCAGGTCGCCGATTTCTTTGTATTCAATGTGCTGAACGGCCCGAACCTCGAGGAAGTGCAGGCACGAGGTGTACAATTTGAGATTGAGGCAAAAATGGGTACCATTATCGACAAGGCTACGAATGAGCGCATGGATCTGAGAGTCCGATCGGGCGAGATCATCGTTGGTGAAGAGTCCCGTGTGGCCTTTCGGAGTTCCATGACCGAGGTATGTCATCATTTTCCATATGCTGTTCCAGTCTACCTGATGTCTTCCATTTTCTTCGTTTCATGGCGTGTCCTAACCAGTAAACAGATTCAACACCGACGACTGAACGAGTATCTGAACGAGAACACCAAGGCATCACAAATTCCCGCGGCCTCCAGGGTACCGATTAACTACGTCCATCGTCGCGAGGTTGACAAGTTCTATGAGCTGCCACCTCCATTGGCTCAGAGACTACCAGCCTGTGTCTCGGGTCTTCTCCAACGTAATGTGCCGGTTAAAGCACGAATATCATATGAGCAGCAAACTGGCGCCATCATAGCAAAAATAGTCAAGGCTAGGGTCGCTGATATACACATACATATGCCTCACATGCCTCTCGACTGCCGTATAAGCATCAACCTCGAATGGGAGTGGGAGGGTCCAGTCGAAGAAATTGAACGACTGCAGATACCGAATAAGGAGCGCCCGCCAGACCGCAATAAGGATCGCCTCAGTTACAAACACGGTTTCTATCAGGTTGACCTTACGCAAGTCACTCACCCACAATCACAAGGTCCGATGACGAAGGAGCATGAACTGGAGGTTGAGCTCGATTCCCAAGTTCTTCTTGAACATGGGCAGTTCCTCATGAGTGGTCAGCCGAATAGGTACACGGATCTGGTCGACGGTCTTGTCGATAGAGTTCGCGTGCTGGCCAGGGCTTGTCCAGAACCACGCATGTAGTTGTTAACCTTTATTTGTTATCCCCATTCCTTGAAACAAATCATGATACCACGTCGGAGTTGGGCGATATGACGAGATATTTAGATAAGTTGCACACGCTTACCTCTGTATCATGGGGCTAGCAAAATGAGTTATAACTCGTCTTGTTTAAGCTCTTTTTTTCACTGCCTTTGGATTGTTTTGTGATCTTGCTAAGTGATTTGAGGTTGACATTCAAAAACCTGGTGGCCTTGCGATGCCTTCGGCATCAGCCATAGTGGGCGGTATGAATATAGCCGACTGTACCGCCTGCAATCTCGTTTTGATATTCGGGTTTCCGTCGACAGTCCGGCTACCGGATCCCAACCTGTATGTGAGGAGCTACCATCCTTTTTTATGGAGGAGCTCGTAACACATCTTGCTCAGTCTGATCGTCAATGTAGTCTGCACAGCCTGCGATGGGCACAATCTCAAAAGTGTGTCATGTGGCACTCGCCGACAATTTCAAGGAATATTAATACATGCTTGTGGATGATTTAGACTCGTTTCGTTGCATTATGCATTCCCAGTCTCTGTAGGAAGTGTTACTGACATCACAGAACATAAGAAGACAAGCGGAACGCCATTCAATTGGAAAAACCCGATCATTTAATACACGGTCCGCCAAGGCAGAGAAGTGAGTGAAAGTACATCCCCCAGACTCAGGACAGGTTCTCTTTTATCATCCCCGCTTTCGTCAACACAAAGGAAATCTGCAAATGTGATAGTAATGAATGTCGGCCATTTTGCCCCGTTCCGGGTCTTTGGATCAGACCACAAACTTCACCTTCTTGCCTTATCATGGACACACACATCTCGCTTTCCCCTAGCGATCGTCTTTTCTTGCCACCAACCTCCAGGTCGGCTCCTTCAAAGTCACGTCTCTTAAGCCTTCTTACCCCGTCCCTTCCGCGCCGGCGTCTTCGTCGTCATAACTTCCTCCTCCACCTCTCTGACCACAGTCTTCGCCCTGACCCGCGTCCTGGGGACAGGCAGCTCGATGTTAGCGTCGCTCGCCTCCTCCGTCGCGCTGCTCTCCGCGTACATCGCCGCCCGCTTGCGCGTCGACCGCACCGGTCGTGAGACCGGGGCCGGGGCGGGGGCCGAGGGGGTCATGGCCGTCGTGGCGCCAGCTCCAGCTCCAGCTCCAGGGACGGCGTTAGCGATCGGGGCCGGCATCGGGGTCCGCGGCGTGGTCGGTGTCAGCATCGGGGGTGGCGGCGGCATATCTTCCCCCTCGCTCGTGGAGCCTTCTATCCGCGGGATCTCGGCGGCGAAGAGTGGGACGGGCGGGATCACGGGGGCCGCATGGGCTGGTGGTGGCAGCGGCGGCGGCGGCGGCGGCGGCACCGCGGTGCGCGCCTTCTTCCGGGCGGGGGGCTTGACGGGCGTGTTGGCCTCCTGGATCTTAGCCAGCCACTTGGCCTCGTAGCTGTCGGCGGTGGTGGTAGGGACGGGAGGAGCCGGGGCGGGCGCGGAGGAGCTCTTGCTCTTGGTCCTGCTGCCGTGGTGGCCCCCCCGGGCGGCGGCGGCGCGCTTCGAGGGCGTGCGGCGCTTGCGTGGAGACTTGGGCGCGTTGGGGTCCAGGTTCGCGATGGGGTCGGTCACGGCGCTCACCTCACTGAACTCCTCCTCGAGCTCGCTCTCGCGGCCGCGCGGCCGCCGAAAGTCCGGGTCCGGCTCCGCGGAGGCGCGCTTCCGCTTGTGGTGGTGCGGCTTGGAGGGGCCGGTGGCGTTGGCGGGGTAGTCGCTGGCGCCGAGCTCGTCGTAGGAGGAGTCATCGTCGTCTCGGTCGGTGGCGTTGAAGGCGTTTTGGGAGCTGGGACTGGCGCCATTCTGGGCTGCTTGAGCAGTACGGCTTGGGCCGGCATGATCTCGAGTCTTAGGGGTTCGAGCAGCTTTGCCCCGAGGGGTCTTGTTTTGAGCGACAGGCTCTTGACCCTTGGCAGCCTTAGCAGGCCTTTTCTGGGCGGTATTCCGAGGTTGGACGGCAGGAGCAGGCTTGTCCCGAGCGGTATCATGAGACCGGGAGGCCTGAGAAGCCTGGTCTCGGGCGGCTCGAGCAATCTGATCTTGAGTGGCTTGAAGGTCTCGGGCGGTCTGGTCTTGAGCAGCTTTAGAATCCCGATCAGCCTGATCTTGGGTGGCCTGATCCCAGGTGGCTTTGTCCTGGGTGGTTCTGTCCTTCGCGGTCTTTTGAGCGTCAGCGTGGGATTGATTCTGGGATCGGTGACCACGCATATGGGAGGCCAACTGCGCAGGAGTCATGTGCGTGGTGACGACGCCACAGGTGTTGAAGAAGTTACAGCGAGTCTCCGTCACGGGTCGTAGCGTTGGTTGCGATGGAGTCGCCTTCGAGGGACCGGGTGGTAGTGTTCGTGGTCCGCAGACCTTGTCATGTCTGTCTTTGAATGCCTGGTGACGACCTCGGAGATCTTGACGACAGCGCTGGCAATAACCATTCGCTTCGAGGTAGTCCTCGTCTGGGTCTGCATTCTTAGTCTCATGCGACGCCATATGAAGAGCTCTGGCCATCTCGTCCTGGGCGCCGACGTTTCGGCCACAGTAGCCGCACCAGACTTTGTCAGGCTCTTTCGTTTTGGGGCAGGTCGACCTGTGCGTGCGGATTTCGGCCTCTGTGAAATCGCTGAAGTTTTCTCCGCAGGCGTGGCAGAAGGCATCATCTTGGCCTGGAAGTGGCTTGCAGTAGTACAGATGCTGCTCACGATAGCAGGGAGGAAACAATTCCAAGCGCATCCCGCAGTTGGGACACTTTGTGTTTTTGTCCTTGTCTTCGGGCGGCTTGTCGAGACAAGCCGGGCATACCTGTCGGCCATTTTCCGTGACAAGAGAAGTCCCGCAGTCGGGGCAGTAAGGCGATCGTGTCTTTGGATCCTCATCGTAGCAATTGTCATCATGCCAAGCACTGTCTCTCAGGTCCTGAAGCTTCGAGACATCGCGGCCGCAGCGATCACACTAGAGTTTTGGGTCAGCAATGGCTTTATCCGACGGATGCTCAGGTAATCAAGATTCATAAAACGTATCCTGCGACTAATCACTCTTGCAGACTAGTGATCGAAGCTGAAGGCTCTGAACCATCTAAAAAAAAATCAAAATACTACTTACGAAGCGATCCCATGACGGCTCCTCTGGAGGGTCATTGCTTGCCGGAGTTGTATTAGAACCGGTAGGACCCGAAGTGTCTACGGTACCTCCTCGGCCTGTATCACTCAACAGTCTGTAGTACTCATCGGCATGGCTTTCCGCGAAATGCTTCAGTATTTGTTGCTGATCGTAGTAGGGCATGAGCTGGTTGGCACGACTCTGCCTCTGACAGAAGACACATTGCAGGATAGAATGCTCGGTAAGGATATGTTGATCGAGACCTTCCCTCTCGTTATATAGGAAGGTTGTATTGCAGCCCACGAAGGGACAAGCTCTCGTCTTGTCCAGCAGCTCGTACCGGAGGGACTGTACTTCGCGCCGAAGCCGCACCGTCTCAGTCGGCGTGGCCACAGCCAGCGTCACACCGAGCACACTGGGCCCTGTCTGCAGGACCGGCTCGATAAAAGTTCCCCTCATGGGGATTGCTGGCTTCAATGGGTTGGCGAAGATGCTCTCCTCATCCAAGAAATACTTCTTATCGGGGAGAGGATTGAAGTGCCGCCTTTGGTTTCCACCCTGCTGGAAGAACGTGTTGCGCTGTTGACGATCTTGTTCGTGTGTCTCCCTGTTGTTGTCCGAAGCCCTAGGCCAATTTGATATGTCGTTTGTTAGAGATGCTGGCTGGATCTGCACCGGAATCTGTGGCATCGCATTACTATTACTGCTAGTATTGCCGTTAGTGCCCTGATTGTTGTTTGTTGTGCTTCCGAACAGCTTTGTCCGGTCCTCTTCCGACATATCATATCGAGGACCCCAAACAGAGTTCTGGCATTCGGGGACGGCTGCATCTTGTCAGTCATGTGATCTGTTTCGTCCTAAAGTTCAGCAGTAACTTACACCAGGAGTACGGATCGTTGTCACGGAAAGTGACGACGATATCGGGCTCAGTAAAGCACCGCTTGATCACCTTCCATTCACACCCAGTGGTCTCGCTTCTGATCACAAATCTAGATTGGTTTATAGCGAATGTGAAAAGTTGCAGATAGATTGCATGGTTCTTGTTTTTGGGATCGTAGTTGTTATACAAGTTTCTGCGAACCGAATCCTGGAACTGTTCCAGGGTCATATCCCTTGTCAACTGGAATCTTGGCGTCTCCTGTACGGAGTCT
The DNA here is from genome assembly GCA_022578815.1 of Xylariaceae sp. FL0016. Lineage (NCBI taxonomy): Eukaryota > Fungi > Ascomycota > Sordariomycetes > Xylariales > Xylariaceae > Xylariaceae sp. FL0016. Next base: position 109,943 of record MU388788.1, read on the forward strand.
TTCCGTACCCAATAATTGGAGTACTTTGGCGTGATCATCATGCTTTTTGGCACCTTCGAATCCAGGTTCAAAGTCTTCAGAAACTGCCTGTATTGATTCGCTGGGTCGGCAACTACCTGTCGCCGATCTAGGTAGTATTCGTCGTGCGCGGTAGAAAGCATGTTCGAAGCCGGAGCCCAGACCCCGTATCCCATGAATCGTATCTCGCCCTGTACATAGTTGTCAACTCTATCGAAAGTATTCCAGAGTTGGTGGATGTTTTCCTCGTCGATATGATCATCACCGGAACTCGTGAGTTTTGCCGTGTTTGTGCAGTGTCTATTTGTATTGAACCCCGGACGCTGTAGTCCGGGCATGAATATCGGAACTTGATCCTCTGCAGGACGTGTGGTATCTTCCCTGAGTTCCAGCGTAGGCAGCTGAGTCTGATTACCTTGCAGCCGACTGATCGCGGCCCAGATCCCGTTTGAAGGATCGAGCCAACCATAGGAAGCATATGGGTTCTGCTGAGCGCTTGTTCGGTATGTAGTATAGGAATGGGGTTGTTTCGGGTAGAGTCCTGTTACGCAGCGTCCGAAACTCTTAGAGAACTGATGATGCATGTGTTCTGGTCTGATTTGTGGAGGTACTTTCATGTACCCTAAATCACCCGACTCCTGATTGTTGACACGAACAATGTATCGATCATTACTCGCCAAGGGCTCATAGTGATGCGGATGCTTTTCGTCGTGTAGATGAACGAAGCACGCATATTTGTTGTAGGTCTGAGCTTTTCCCATATCAAAGTACCCGTGTAGCAGGTCGTGAAACGTGGCATTAGTCGATGCGTGATTCAACATGCCTTGGACATATTTCTGGCGTGTTGCCGTCTCACGGTCCCATACTTCAAGGCAGATCCGGATGGCGTTGTTATCGCCACATCTCAGAAGCCTTCGAGCCGCAATTGCATAGTCCTGACCACTAACGTAAGAGCGATCCGGAGTCCTTGACATGCCCTCATACCCATAGACGTCTATATGAGTGGTCTCTTCGTTGTCATGCTTTGGGGGAATGGCGGCGTTGATGGCTACGTGAGGACGATCTTCCGGTGGAGGGTCTTGTCCAACCATTTGGGCATGACCGTAGTAGTATTCCATCGACCCAGGTTTGAAGTCATCGCCTTCGTCTTCATCCCATCCAAAGTCCATCCCATCGTCGTCTATTTCATCACCGCCACCGCGCAACCTCAGAGGTGGAGGGGGCTTGGACTGAGCATCCCTGAAGAACCCACGGCTGAAGCCTGATGTGTATGTGTTAGCATGAACTCCTGCTCCTGCTTGAATTCGAAATATGCAGTTACATACCGCTGGCCCCAAGACCAGGCGTTCTGCCCGCCCTGAAATCATCCAAGAACTCTAAAGGGTCTTCTTGGGGGGCGGGCAAATTGTTGTTACCCTCTTCATCCAAGTCGATATCCATTGGCATGTGCGCAGGAGGGTTGAAACCGAAACGCATGGGTTCGACTGGGAGCCCAAAATATAGGCAGGCGAACTTAAATTGCAGTGAGGCAACACTCCCTTTGAAGCGTCCGTCCAAGAGCTGTTGGTACTGGGTCGAGTTGCGTTGCTGCCAGTCGACCAGATCTTGTGGAGACGTCGCAGGATGTATCAAAATGATCTCGTTGTTTTCAAAGTTACTATCCAGGATATCATCGATATTGACTCCTTTGGTGCGTAAGAGCGTGAAGAAGTAGTCCTGGATATCGTTGAACTTCTTACCCGGACCAATCAAGGGATCAGCACGCTCACTGAGAGGAACCTTCTTGCGAAATGTCTGGCCGTCTTTGGGTAGATACGCTGGGGATGGTTCTTGGTTCGCGAGTTCTCCCTGCGGAGGTTGTGCGTTCATAGTGGCGGCAGCTCGTAGGCCGGAAGCTCTTGTAACAGGCGCTGATCGCTGTTCTCCACTGACCCTTCGCTTCCTCCTTGCAATAGCACGTGCGTGTCGCGATCGAGACCTCTTCTTTAAAGCGACAAGAGGCGTTATCATGTCCTGGCTACACCTAGGCTTCCTCCTCGCAGCTGGCGGGAGAACTTTCTACGCACGCTAAGAGAGCATTGCTCAGGATCGCATATGTGAGTTGAAGAGCAAGATAGATGAGGGTAGAAGCGGGCATCGAACGAGTGTTAACAAAGAGAAAACCTAGGGTGTCTATTGAGAAATTGCAAGCATTCCAAGGGATTAAAACCCCGAACTAGGCATCTAGCGCATTCCATCCCTTGACCTTTTTACATTGTAAATCTGCCAATGTAGAAAACGATAAAGAGCGGATTAGGCAAGCGCAACTAAGAACCTCTGCTTTGGAGGTTATGTTTTCAGCCATCAAAGAAGACTCGGGTAGCCATGCCTTGCTAGGTATCTATCACCTTCAGTCGCTTTCGGACTTGTCTCTGATGGTCGGGTGAAGGGAGGACCTGTCTCCAAGCCAGGGCTGAAAAGGGAGTAAAATCCATCTCAGAATAGATTTAATCCTAGCGAGGATATTCTGCGTAGAGTTCGAAATAGTGAGAACTACAGTCACTTAAATAGATAGGCACTCACGGTATTTACAAATCACTCGACCAAGGTGGCTGAGCCCATGAGCCTCTTGCAGTACCGCAGTTGCTCGGTCTTGCGTCGGTTGGGTAGTCGAGCTGCTCGATGTCAACTCGGACATCTGTCTTTGGAATGTGTTTTAGACCAGAACCAAACCAATGTCGATCGCATACCACGATGAGCCACCGTTTTCGTGGTTCGTCTCTGGGGCGACAGGTATCCTAGGGGCCAGCCGAATGGCCTGATGATACCCTGGTAGGTAGCAGTCATCGCGCTATGCCAGAGAAATGCGTCACCATTCCTGCTTTTAGGGCCCTCATCGAAGCTGGAGATGACGCCGTCGCCATCTCATTGTTGCAATCGTAATCTGATGGTCTGACTAGACTCGCGAGATCCGCCGGTAACAAAGCGCCAAGGCCAAGTCTCTGTCATGAAGGGAGTCTCGAAGTGAGAACTTTCGTCCTCTACCATTAGCTCCTCGCATGGTGCGGTATAAATGACAAATAAAATTACACTACTTGCCCGCGCGGGCATGGCGAGTAAAATAGTTCGCTTTCCAAAAAGCCCTGGACTTTTCGGAGAACGGGGTGCAACTCCGGAGTGTCCTCCACCGGGTCCGAGATCGCTCTTTGAAAAGTAGGTCGGTGCCTGCAATTCCACCGTATCGTGGCCCTGCCCATCCCGCGTCTTGTAAGTCGCAGTGGCGTGGCACGTGGAGTAGATTTGATACGTACAACGTGTGCCTTGCGGGGTTTTTACTTTTTTTTATGGGCATTAGTAGTGTTATTTAATCAGGCGTCAACGACGAGCTATACCATCCCCGCCTGAGGGGTGTGAGCCGGTTTCGTGGTGAATGCACATGATTAGTGCCCGGTATCTGTTCAATGCCATCAAGAATTCTTACGTAGACCTTCTCCGAGAAGCATTTGACGATCCTCCGTTCTCGTACTTGCCGACAGCTCGGATTAATTGCGTTTGAACATCGCCAGTGACTCAAAATGTCCGCCGAAGCTTCTGCTAGTACTCTGCTCGACCTCTTGCGGGAGAGCAGTTCGGTAGACTGCGATACGTTTGATGATTTAGGTGACTTTCTCCTTCTTGCTCCCATGACCGCGAAGGCCCCATTCTGATGGCATGCAGTGGCAAAGCAGCTTGGCCCATTCGTTGACTGTACATCCAACCAGGTAATTGTCATGAATGATCGCAGAAGCCATCACTCGTATGCTGAGCATTGATCGTAGGCTATCGCGTACCATGAGCTCATCCGCGTCGATACTGAGGGCAAAGCGCTGCACTCTGAGCTCATACAAGATGCCACTGCTTACGCTCAGTCGAAGACAGCGGCATACCCGGGCGTGAAGCTCGCTGAGCTGGCTGTAGAGGTCATGATGGTCAAGTTGGCGCTTCGCATATCTCCCTACTTGAAGAAATATTCTCATGTACAGACCAACACTATGTATTCTTACGACAAGCAGAAAACGGTCGAGAATGGCCAAAGTAAGAACTGCCTTTACCCATCTAGTGATTTGGCCACACCGGCTGACACAAACACTGCGTGTAGGGATCGTTGCCATCTTTCAAGATTTGGAGCCAGGTTTTGACCCCAAAAGAGTCTGTATCAAGGTGCCTTCTACGTGGGAGGGTATGCAGGCCTGTCGCGAGTTGGAGAAGCAAGGAATTGCCACTTTGGCCACCACCATGTTCTGCATGGAACAGGTAGGTGCCATAAAGCAATCTTCTCTGGATTTGTTAGCAATTACGGCCTCCCCTGTTCAGCCACTGATCTCGAGACAGGCGGCCGTGGCTGCTCACATGAGCTGTACTTACATCGCACCGTACATCAACGAACTCCGTGTTCACTTTGATGCCGGGTGAGTGTTCAAACGTGAATCTCGATACTCAGCGAGCTAAAGCGATATCAACATTAGCTATGTCGACGAACACAAAGCATTCGACTTTTGCTGCTCGGCTCAGCGCTACTATGAGCACATTGGAAGTAAGACCCATGTAAGCTATCAATCTTTCTGCTTGTGCTCTCCAGCGTGTCTCTGGATTCATGGCATCCCATGTTCCCGTTACATATGAGCGACTACTAATCTACGAACGTGGCAAAGGTCCTACCAGCAAGCCTAACATCCACTCAGGAGGTGATGATGCTGGCCGGTGCTCACCATATCACCGTTTCCCCGCCCCTCCTGATTAAGCTCGCAGAGACCCCTGCCGGCTCCTGGAAAGCGGAGACCGGCTCCGTGTTCAAGACCAAGGCGGCAGAAGAGTTCGGGGATTACAAGGATATCGTGGATGATGAGGCTAAGTGGAGACTGGCTTTCACGCGTAGCGGTAATGGGAAGGCGGAGGAGAAGCTGGTACAGGCTATCAACATCTTTTGTGAGAAACAGGAGGCGCTTGAGCGTCTAGTAAAGAGCGGATAGGCATATCCGTCGATGTACACCTTCAATGCGTTGCACTTGAGCTTTCACTGCTGGGATCGAGCATATCGCTAGCCAGATATTACATCAGTGTTGACAAATAATCTAAATGCTACAAAGATAATGTAGGTAAAAGAGAATGACGTGCATGCGAACGAAACAAGGCATTGAAATGTTTCAGTACCACGCTCTTGCCGGTAGTCGAAGTCTTCAGATACGAGCTGGCCTGGAACTGGGTATCAGCAACGTCTTCGAGTCCCAAGCATACCAGAACACCATTGAGTTCCTCTCTTCGATCTATTCGAGGAAATTAATCGCAGCCTCCTACCTTCTACAGCATCTCAACCAGGTCAAAATCTCTCCACAGCTGCATCTCTGTCCTTCTCCAAGCCCTTGGTCCCCTGTGCTTCCTCGGTATCGCTCTCACGAGGATACGCCTCGATTGCCAGACCATCCAGGTCCCAGATCGTATCTTCCAGTAACGTCTCTTTCGCCGGCACGATCCAGCTTAGTAATACGTATAGAAATATCGACGTCACGAAGCCGAACAGCCAATTGAAGGTGTAAAGATGTGTCGTGCCCGCATCTATGTGCACGGCATCAGCCCCGCTGATGCTAAGTGCCAGACCCGGCAGCAGCGGCGCAACGGGGACGATGAACGCGACGGCAGCACGCCAGTTGCACCCGGCCACGTAGTGATACCTGCCATGGGGATTGTACAGACTGGGAATGTCGATATGCTTCTTCTTGATGACCCAGTAGTCCGCCGCCATGATACCTGCCATGGGACCGAGAAAGACGGCGTATCCTCCCATGAAGGCCAGGAACGTCTGCGCGGAGCTGAGAATCTTCCAGGGTACCAGGACCCATCCTGCAATGACGGCAGCGATCATGCAGCCGCGCCTGATGTTTACCCACCGTGGGAAGAGTACGGTCAGATCGTTTGCGGCCGAGATACTGTTCGCGGTGATGTTGGTGCCGACTTGTGCGATATACCACGCCAGTGCGGCGAAGAATGCTGCGCAGCGGCCTCCAGTGCCATAACTATGTTCAAACAGTTAGACTTGTACGGTGAGCTCATCATCAACTGTGTTCTTGACAATTCTCCGTGGGGAAGAGAAAGGAATATCTAGTCACTGACTCGAGCCACAGGGCAATGATATCAAGCGGGTTCCACTATTTTGCCAGTCATTAGCATTCCTCTACAAGTATAGGCAGAAAGACGGTTTCAACGGCAACCGTGAGAGGTAGTCTCCAAGAATTGACCCAGTATACTGAAGGACCGCACCTTCGTGCTTGTCGAAAACAGACGTGAGAAATGAGTCAACTGTACTCACAAGGTACTCGCCGGTGAAAACCTTGGCTGCGGAAGTAGTCAAGATGCCGATGGTGCCACAAACGGTGAAGATGATAGGCATGGCAGGGAGCTGAACATATTGGCCCTTGGCACTTCTGGCGTACCGCGTGAAATCAGGGATATTGACGGCCAAGGTGCTCCAAGTCCCTGTCACAGAGGACATGCAAGAGAGCCACAACCAGGCGTAAGAGGGGCCACCGACAGAAGCCTTGAGGGCGAAGATGTCGCCGCTGCCCCCAGCTTTGTGGATGCTCCATCCCAGAGTTGCGAGGGCGGCGACTGGGGCCGCTATCAGCTTAATCCAGAAGAGTGGCTTGAGCTTCGTTGGGTGGATCAGGAGGAGCGGAAGCTGGATAATCCACTGGAGTACCGAAGGTCAGTGACGGGTTTCTGGTGATATTCATAGCTCATATGAGGTCTAATAGATGCTTGAGAAGCCAATACCTCCATATCAGAACAAAGTGAATGTTTAGAGGCTCTGGAACAGGTGTATATGGGGAGGTTGATGGCACTCACAAAGAGGAAATACGAAACCATCCCTTGCGTGGTGATGCCAGCAGACGCAGGAAGCTGGTTGGGGATATCGTTGTAGGATGGCGCCCAGGCACGGAGCACTTTTTGAAGTAGAAAGTTAGCTGGTAATCGTACTGGTGCGAGCTTGGTGTTATACCAAGGACTCTGGGAAAAGGTGAAATAAGAGCGGAATACTGACTAATTGTAATACACCCTGCCCCATTTACACTCTAGAGGCGGATTGCGACTCAGAACGCGAGCGTGAATCTCGTTAGATTGCAGGTGCTTACCTGGATTCCAAGCCAGAACATGGCCAAAATACACCGACTCACGATGCAGAAGTATCGGAGGTAGGATCCGAAACTGCTTCCAATGACCACCGAGAATGGAACGTGCAGTTTGGCACCGATTGCTCCGTTTAGAATCAATGGGATAGCAACGCAAAGGTTACCTACGAACATGATTGGGATAGCCTCTCTCCATGACAGTCCCGCGGCGAGAACAGCCGAGGCAGCTTCCCATGTAGCGAGATTGATCGTATCGGTAGCCCAGTATGCCAAAATACTCCAAATCGACCAAGTCTGATCTTCAATTGGAGTTGGATCTGTTCACGCATCCGTCAGCTGATGACTCAAGAAGGCCAACATAAGGCTACGCGATAGAAAGACGATGTCGCAAAAATTACGTCAGTTTGATCAAGCAGTCACTTGTCGGAATGAACAGGATCGAGGTGAACACTGTCACTCTATCCGGCAGGATCAAAGATGAAGTAGCTTGAATGAACATACCCATATCACGATTGGTCCAAACGTGAGCTGGAGCCAGCGCTCCAGCGTGTCTGGAGAGCTCCCATGAGTGAAGAGATGTGAGTCTCCTTCTAACATCCGCCGTATTCGGTTTCTTCATGATGCTAAAGCCTAGGAAAAATCTCCAGGATATCGAAAGGATTCTTTGAGAAAATACGACTGGAGCCTCGGGTGTCAGTTCTCGAAAAGACCTTGAATTTTATTGCACTCCAGATAACGGCTCGAAGTTGTAGGGTCGAAGAAACAAATGCCAATTGACCTGGGTCGTAGAGTACAACAACTTGCAAGATTCAATCCGCCGAGTCAACACCAATGTGAGGTAGACATACAGCGGTTTCCCTGGTACGGTAGACCGAAAACCAATGTCGGTTCAGCAATGGAAAATCATGTATCACAGGCCGCTCGCCGATGTCAGCTCGAGTAAGTCAGTGTAAGCAAGATACGGTAGCATCGATCACAGAATCAGTGGTGAAACGTCTAAAAGAGTGAGATCTACACGGAGTACAAATATCTCCTGTATCCTGACCCATGCTACATTGTAGATATGGGAGGGCCCGTATACTGTGGTTGTATAGGTGTTCGAGGCCAATGAGCGACAATCGCCTTATCAGTGAGCTCCTTCACCCTTGCCAACTCTAGCCAAGACCGCCAGCAGCTCCCTGGCCTGGACGCCGACGCCATGCTTCAAGATGGATAGATACCGGCATTATATGAGATAATGGAAGCAGAAACTTAGCCTACTCCGGAGAGCCGACTACTCAGTACATATGATTAAGTAGAGCTTATCCTTATCACAACATAGAGCGACAACTCGATACCGTCACGTCTAACTTGGGGAATCATCAGGCGCCTTGGGAGTCGAGATTCGTAAGCCTCATCAAGCTGCACATTGAAGATGTTTGTTGATGCTAGGAAGGAGCGAGCGAGCGAGCGAACAAGTCGGGCTGTTGAGTCTGAAGTGTATTCCTAGTATTTGATCGCGATACTCTAGGAGAGCGCAGATGTAGCGATGCAAAGATAAGCCAGCATTCGCGTTGTTGCCCTGCTAGGCCCATGCTTTTAGACGCTTAATCTCCAGCCCCACGAACGTCGACTGGAGCCAGAGCTGACCCTTTCGGCTGGATTAAAGCTCGGAGGGATTAGAGCTTGGGGGACACTCCGAAGAATATCTCACCCATCTTCCACTAGTCTTTCAGATTACTTGGCGTTGAATGCGGTGCCCATATTGAAGTCCATTATGGTGATAGGCCACGCTTGTCAGCATATCGACGCTCATGGCATTGGTTGGAAGTACCCAATTTGTTCGACCAGTCGTAGAGAGTCGATCGCAAAGCATAGACATATGCTCATTCCTCGTTATGGACATAGGTCGTGAGCATGAAATGTCTTCTTCTGAGAAAATGAACCAGCAACTTGGCAACAAAAGACACGGTCTGCCCGTGCAAGCAAGTCTAGAAATCAATATGGCAAAACCAAAGAAAGATACTTCCTAACTAGTTCCAAGACCACTGCCCCCTTAGATGGATATGCAGAAGACGAACAGGGCTATCGCATTACACGAACGCCCCACTGAGCTAGGTGCGCTAATGGCCCGAGCTTGCATTTTCTGTCAAGTCAGTCCAATTCACGATGGCACGGTCAGCGCTGAACACACAATACGATATCTTCCGCCGAATGGCTCATTGCACCAGGCGCGTTTGACGACATGCGCTGCAGCCATTATGAACCCACGGCCCGCCGGAAATGTCTTCCGCTTCCTTGCTCAAGATAGCCTCTGCTGGCGATGCAGTGGTGTTGCTCGATCACCTGCGCGGTCTTTCTTCCACACGCCCTTGTCACGCCGTGCTATAGCCCCGACATCGTCACGTTGGAAGGCTGGCTACTTCGTATCGAATGGCGATCTTCCCCGTCTTGATAATGGCTCACCTACGAGAGTCGTGGATCAGTCAAGACTCTCGTCGATACACACCAATCAAGATCTCCCCCATCGACGGCGACAAAGGGAAACAGCTCAGCGCATAGATCAAACGAACACAAGTCCTCCACCTCAGGATGGTGGTCAGTCAGACTCAACTCCTGCTTCATCAGCAGCCGAAGCTCCTTTGCCTCCGGACGCATCCTCCGCACTCACCACGGCATCTACCAAACAACCTCCCAACTCCCTCCGCCGACAAATGTCCCTATTTCTCTCGTTGTCGAAACCCCGCCTCACTGTCCTCGTCGTTCTCACGGCTATGGTTCCATACGCTCTGTACCCGGTCCCAGCGTTTATGTATCCTACCTTCGGCCTAGATACTCCATCTCTTTCTCCCTTGACCCTAGCCTTCCTTACGACAGGCACGGCCCTCTGCTCCGCGAGCGCGAACACCCTCAACATGCTCTACGAGCAAAAGTGGGATGCCATGATGTCACGGACGAGGAATCGGCCCTTGGTTCGCGGCCTACTGTCTCAGCGCAAAGCTCTCACTTTCGCTGTCGTGGCTGCGTTCGTCGGCGTCGGAAGTCTCTACTTCGGTGTGAATCCCACCGTGGCCTTTCTTGGCGCTGCCAACATCGCCCTTTACGCTGGTGTCTATACCCCGCTGAAGCGCGTCTCATGGCTCAATACCTGGATCGGTGCCATCGTGGGCGGCATCCCACCTCTGATGGGCTGGGCCGCAGCAGCCGGCGAAACGGCCACGGGCGACGGCTCGTTTCGGGAGCTCTTGGGCACCACGGACGCCATCGGCGGCTGGCTGTTCGCTTCACTGCTGTTCGCCTGGCAGTTCCCGCACTTCATGGCGCTGTCTTGGTCCATCCGCGAGGAGTACAAAGCCGCGGGCTACCGATTGCTCTGCTGGGTCAACCCGGCCCGCAACGCGCGCGTTGCTTTGCGGTACAGCCTAGCGTTCGTGCCGATATGCGTCGCGCTTTGTGCAACGGGCGTCACGGAATGGAGTTTCGCCGTGACCAGCCTGCCTGTCAACTTTTGGCTCGGCCGCGAGGCGGTGCGCTTCTGGCAACACCAGGGATTTCAGGGGAGTGCCAGGGGGCTTTTCTGGGCTAGCGTCTGGCATCTGCCTGCTGTGATGATGTTGGCCCTCGTGCAGAAGAAGGGCATGTGGGGGCGCGTTTGGAGGAGCATCGTTGGAGAGCCAGATCTTGAAGACGAGGATGTTGGCGACGATGACTGGCTGGACGACCCTATCGGAGAAACTGCATCAAGTCCTGCACCAGCTACGAAAACGACATCACCTGCGAACCGGTGACGAGGTGAACGTCTGCCTACGGTTAAGTTTGTCGTATTGTATCATATCTGCCAAGTGTACAAACATGGGTGTATCAAATGACGAGAAGCATCATAGAGAAGAAGGGGCTACATTGCATTTCAGAAACGGCCAACAATCTCGAGTCTTGTAAAGAATAAATGAGTGTATTCCTGAATTCGGGATTCTGATGCATCAGGCCCCCAAACCAAAATTTTCATCGCCCCCGTGCCTCGGACACCATCTCCCGAGATTATCACTAGCACGACATTCCGAGGTGTCTATCTGAGTATTGTCTGTGGTATACAGTAAAGTTCGAACCATCATCCATCGCTGAGCTGCCGTCATTATGCAAGAATATAGGCCAAAGTTGCCATCCTCCCAATCGTTAAAGTCAAAGGAACAAACCATCCGCATTCCGTACCTCTAGTGGTATTCTGAGTAGAAGGGAAGGAGGGACATAACGAGAGATTTTCCGAAAACACGTTTACTTTTCATCCACCAATGCTGCTTCTTTCTCGCTTTGTTGACGGGTGTGTGCTTTGTGCTGCTTGCTCATCATGCTATATTGCTCATACGCATAAGGGGGAACTGTCCCCGTTGCTGCTTCGTCCGTCCGCCAATGTGTTCATGCGCCTACAACGCCGATGCAGTCCGTGAAAAGTAAAGATTGACGATTCGATCCAACGCCGGAAATGCAGTAAATATCGTTCGTGAAGGGTAGTGGAGTAAGTGAACGTGGCCCAAAAAGGGTATCATGAGGAAGGAAATCAAGATAGTAAGAGAAATGCCCGAGAAACTCTAAATGAGGAAAAGAGAAGGATAGCTTGTGGATCAGATACTGGTCGCCGAGCCGCCGCCGGGCCGATTGATGATGGCATCAATGCCCATGTCGACACTCGGCAGCCTCTGCCCGTTGCCCATGTACGGCGAGCCGTCCTGGTGATGTCCCATGCCGCCGTAGTGCGCGCCCGACGACACGCTGGAGCTATAGCTCGACGACAGCCCGCCGTTGGAAGCCGGGTAGCTATTGTGGGTCGAATAGTGGTGCGCGCTCATGGCCGCCATGCCCGGGTGCATCTGGTAGCTGGCGGCTTGGGCGGCGGCAGCGGCCGAGTGGTGGTTGTGGTGGTGATGGTGGTGCCCACCACCGCTGCCGTTGACGCTCGAATGCGAGTGCGACGACGACGACGCCGTCGTCTCTGGGCTGCTGTACGAGGCGTCTAAGTCATCTACGGGCGTCAGACCAATGCCGGAAATTCCGCTGTCGTCGTCATACCCGTGCATTGCGTGACCCGTTTCCAGCCGTTCCCGGCGTGCCGCGGACCGCGCTGCCGACTGGAGGTTCTTGAGGCCGTTGGTCATGCACTGTGTGCTTTCATGTTAGCTCCGTTATGATCATGTAAAGATTTAGGGTGGTGAGGGGGAGTATGATGAGAGGAAGATGGCTCACCTTAGCTTCCACGACATTCCACTTCTCCCCCGTCCGGTTCGCAAGCGGCTGCCAGATCTCCTTTCGTATGCTCATGTACTCCTTGGCAAGACGTTCCAGCTTGCGTGTATCCCAGTCGTCGGCGCCCTTGCGCTCCAAAAGGCGCTCATGGCGCTTACGGCAGGCATTGGCCGTCTTGTTAGGAAAATAGTTGCTCTGGATCTGTCCCCAGTTGAGGCCTTGCTGGCGAGCTGTAAGCAGGTTCGCATCGTCTTGCGGTGTCCATGCACCGGATGAAGGCCTATGCGGGATCGGGGGTGCCTGCTGCTGAGGCACGACGGCGGCGGCTTGTTGGTAGGGGTCGTAGCCGTGTGTTTGCATGGTGGCTTGTGCCGATGCCGAGGATGGCACAGTAGGGAAATAGCCCGTATTCATTTGCATCGGCTGCCGTGTATTATAGATGTTTACCGGGGCAGATGGGGCAAGAGACACGGGTAGGTTGTTGGAGTATCGGTTATGGCTCGAACTCGACGAGCGAGTGTGTTTCGGCATATTCAGAAGTTAAGGTATAAACACAACGAGTGGTCTGTAATCCTGGACTGGTGTCAAGCGCTACGTCGAGCTTGAAAACGAGAGTGATTAGAATTAAACGAAGTGTGGGAGCCTGTCTGCGTGCGTGCTGTGCCGACGTAGGAGGCTGACGTCCTGTGGAGTGATGAGAGAGTATGTCTATCCAGCCTCGTCCAAACGTATGAAAATGCTAGGAGAGGACGACAAGAAGGCGGGCAGGAGATTCTGACTCGTATCAAACGAATGAGGGTGAAACGAACGGGAGCAAGGAAAAGGACGAGTCTGAGGATTAGAAACGAAGACGATAGGAAATTGGAGGCTCGATATTGTCACAAGAGGGTCTAGGAAGCGAGGGCAACAAAGACAGGCCAGGTCGCGATATGGGCGACGATACTTATAAATCGCCTTGGACAAGCGGCCCCAGATGACAAGGGGTCCATTTACGGAATGCTTGTTAGTTCATCGTTGTAGTGGAACAGCCACGATATTGAACATGAAACACAGCTGTCGAGCCGGTCTGTAGCCAGCGGAAAGCGACTCTACAGCAGAGTGAAGGGTACACGGAGCAGATGCATGTCGTAGTCATGAAACCTGGGGTGTGTGTCTGAAAGAGTGGACAGAGGCTGGAAGCACGGCGGATATTGGCTGAGATGGAAGCCAGAATGGCGTCTGTCTGTAGTCGGGCGGCTAGGAAGAGTGGTCTCCATGCGGAGGGCGGTTAACAGCAAATGCCCGGTATACTGGGGCGCTGTATAGATTGGGGGCAGATGTATGCACAGTCGAAGGCAGGATGGGGGGGTAGGAGCCGGGATGGTCCCGAGAGTGGATTAAGAATAGAAGGGAGAGGACGGTATCATTAGGCGCCAGCCCTGCGCGGACATTGGTATTCCCAGTTGTCTTATGTATGATTCCTATGCGCGCGCGATGAACGCGGCGTCGCAAGACGGATTACAGCACGATAAAGCGAAGCCAGGTAAGGCGAGACGAGACGAGGCAAAGAGCACAGCTCTACAAGTTGATGATCAATACAGACTATCATGATCTTCGATAGTGTCACGATGCCAGTGTAAGGTGCCGTTTTTGAGTGAGCGGTTGATCGTTCCGACTGCGAGAACATCCTTGGCTCAGGGAGGGCGATACGGTCCCACCAATGCCTTCCCAATCCATAGAGCAAAAGCTGGGTTGCGACGGGAGTAGGTGGTGTGGCATTTTACGTTGCGGGTATGCATGCACCAGATGAGCTGGGTCCAAGCAAATGACGAGGAAAACCAGCCGCGTCAATGTAGGTATGGTACATACATGCCATGGACGGGGCTCACTTGAGCTCGATGAGATGTCGCTCCAGTGGAGGCGGATGGGCTGGTGAGTTGTCTTGCCTTACCTTACCTTAGCAAATATGCAAGACACAAGAGCTGAACACGGGTGGTACCTTGCATAGGCAGGGTGGTAGTACATGCACATGGAGCATCATGTAACTATCTGCCACTCTAAGACAGGCTGGACACACATGCTACTGCAAAATATGCCACTAACATCCATCGTACAGTGGTAGCAGCAGCCACTAACACTACTACTACCACCACCACGAACCATCTTCTGTCAAACTGGACCCCAAAGTAAGGAGATGAAAGGAGATAGGAAAGGGGGATGACAGCACATGATACCTATCCTCTGAATGGCACGCGTCGGGATGGGAGAGCAGCAGACGCTCGATGGGGTCCCCATCTGTAGATCTTTCAGATGCTCTCTTGAACAGCGTTCTACAGAGCACAATGCACGCATCACCATATCGTGGGTTGGGGGTATAATCTCCACTGGGAGACAATGACTGGCCCATCTGATCGATCGGAAGGTTATCCGTCGTCATTTGAAACAAGATGAACACCTCGACGACGGCGCATATCGACGAAGGAGAGAAGAGGAAGCGAAAGGTGTTTGTTGTAGTGGAAGTGGACCGTCGAGATGAGGAGAAGCTGTAGACGCGCGCCTGTGTGATTCTTCATTCCAATCTCCCGTGATGTAGCGCGACGCTTGCCAAGCTAATCTTTCCTTAGAGGAGCTAGATCGCTCAGCGGGCCGTCCTATTTTGAGGCGCGCTTTTCCGACTCGGGCGTAAGAATCACGTGCGTAGAGCTGAGCCGTCGTTTTTGGGGCCTTCGTCGGTGCTGATTGGTGTATGCTTCATTCATGATCCTCAACTGCGACTTTACGTCTGTATTGTGCCTTCCTCACTTGGCCCAAGGTACGAGATATGGATAGGTATATCTAGTAGTATGTACCTGCGTCCCTACCACCTCTAGTGCGTCCTCCAACATCAATCCAAATTTCAGCGGTCTTGTGGAGTATTAGGTGCTTTGCATGCGTACTTAGGTAGGTACTCTAGGTACATAGGTAGATGTAATTAAGGGAAGCGCAACCCGCGGCACTCCCGCAGTAGCATTCAGAGGTATGGCTGTCCTGAAAAAGTGGGAAGTTTGCACCGGTGAAGGCCTGTCCGATCGTGTCTGGCGGCAACTACGCGGCTTGATCCTCCCATGTCAAGTACTTAGGTAAAGTCTAAACACCCTTGATAAACACATAGATGTACCTAAGTACCACTCTTCGACTTCGGTAAGAAACGACATTCGGAACGTCGAGTACCGGCATATGGCAAATGTGGGTTTTGATCATCGCACTGCCAACAGGGAGATCAATGGAAGAGAATAGGCGCAAGCCGCGGATCGTGGTGGATAGCTGCATGGATCCCCTCTGCCCGCGCTTATCTGGCTTTCTTTGACTCTATCAACTTTTGCTCGCAAGTTTGCTGCACTGCAGATGGCCTGTTCAAACGGGGGCCATACGCAAAGCTCTGTAGATCGCTTGTGCTGTCTAGCCAGGCAATTCGTTTCATATGAACCTCCGAATCCTTGCCGCACACTTGCCGCACACTTGCCGCATACTTGCATGTTTCATGGGGCGCAGTGGCGGCCGTCTCGACTGACCTTTCAGTTCCGGGCTGTTGGTACCAGCAAGAATGGCCCCCTTGGACAGAATGACCATCCTTATTCAGCGGTACAGACGTCAAGTAACCCCAGGCGCTTCCTTGATAGGACCGCCGGGCCTCCTCACTGAGACAATGGCATAGTGCCGGGCTCTTCCCCGATTATCTAGTGCTAGGCACGTTTTCTTAGGCGCACATACACCCGTGAAGTATGCATGTTGGTTCGCTCTGCATATGATGAAGCTAAGATCGTCAAAATAATTACATTTCATGCGGTGCTAAGGGCTCATATAATCTATTTCAACCAACTCGGGACTCGTACCTGAGTGTAAACCTTGAAGATTGACCTGAAGGACGATGAGTAGGTTATCTGGATTGGGGACTACCATCATGGACACTGATAGATCTAGATCTAGATCAGTAGGATCGTCGACAAATGTCATTATTAACTCCATGATGGGCCCTATTCCCGGCTCCGTTGGTCTGCCAGGACTTACTAGCTGGCAACCACAATATTCGGTTTCTAGCCATTCACAACGCCTCTAATGGACCAACACTTGAGCATGGACTAAGCTATAGAAGGAAAAACAAGCGGGCTCTGAATCGGCACCAACTTCAACATCATGATATTAGGCTATCATATTGCGGACCGGTAGGTCATCGTTCCGTGCAAGCACATGCTTGAACATAGTCTAACCTTTGGAGGTAATAGACTCGCCAGCAGTAGCCACCCAATGCGCGCCAAAATAAGAATGACTTTTGAGAAACAGCACTCTTCACCAGCGTGAACATCTTCCCAGCGTTTTTATTTGTTTTTCTCTACATTTGGAGACGTAAATTAATCGACATGATTGGAACTGCGATAGCGACTGAAATGCAAGGTTCTGCAGGTATTCTATGCGTCCGAGACCGGGCGACTTATCGTGCAAGCGCATACTGATTCAGTGACGCGGGCGCTATTGAGTACAAGTTGGGCAAGGAATAGAGGCCCTTAGCAGGCATGCTGAGCGAGGCCCCCGAGATTGTTATGCACTCAGGTTCTAATTCTTGAACAGTGCCGCGGGCAAACGTAACAGTATGACTATCTTCGTATTTGGGCCTTCCTTTGTGTGAGCGAATTTAGGGATGGCAGGAGATTTCAAGCTTACGGAGCGTTTAGTAAACCACAGAACGCTTGGGCTTCTGGAAACCGATGCGCTTCCGACAAACAAACTTGTAAATGCCAGTATTCAAATGCAACGAGATTTGATAGACTCAGCGTACTCACTGGATTGCAAGTGCGCTGCCAGCGCTTCCATTTTCGCCCTCTCCATTATCACATCTATTGTCTGATATAGGAACCTGTTTGACGAGGGTGAGGCAATTCTACACCGATGTGATTGTTCAGCCTCATCTCGCTTCACGTAATCAAAGCGCATGATACTGTGACATTGGCCACCTGACCTATACCCGGCAAAGTAGCGACGAACTCAAAATTGCTGTTCGTATGTTGCTGGTGGCAGGAAAAATTGGCAGAGGCTCCATTGAATCCTACCGAGTCGGGGCCGAGCCCACAGGCGCACGATCTACCCGTGCTGGTGTTCAACGGTAAGCACTTCCTCAAGACCCTTGTTCGAAACATCCAATAGGCGTAGCCATGAACAATTCAGCCTAAATGCAACCCGGCAAAGTCCACCAAACCCCAGTCTGGGGGCTAGCTCCAATGGTCGCAGCCGAGCATCACGCCGAGCATCGCAACTTTTGCTGGCAAGCGACTGGGGGATCTTCAAGCGGCAGGGATTGCCGGGTACTCCGCATGGGTTGAAGACTGGAAGTCGGGGAGGAGTTTCTCCACGACCGCGTGGTGTATGCGGGCTTGTGGCCATTGTTGGGGTAGCTTGACCTGGCGTGACTGTGGGGATCGTCGTCTGTATCATGAGACAGACTGGGGACGTCTCCCCGCGGTCTTCTTCGTCTAGCTGTCACGGTACGTATGTGTTGTACCTCCGCAACGCAAAAAAGAGCGTGTCGAAAATTATGCGAATCGCTTTGGAGGCAGGCTAGGTAGATACTCAGGTGGTGTCCTTGCCTAAGAGGATACAGTGATTTAATAACCAACCGTGACGGCTGTGACGAATTGGTGAGCTGGTGATGGGCTCAAGTCCAACGTGGAATACGCGAACGAATGGTTCTTGACCAGTATAGAGCTCCAATTTATCCCATCCCCCGGTCCCATGCGACCGGGTCCCTAGTGCCATTCGGGGTTATCGCAATGTCGGCATCCAACCTGATTTGCGCGGAAACTCGCATCAGCAGCAATCTCACATGGACTAGAGCAGACCATGCTGCCATTCGTTCCCTTCGAGGGTCCTACTGGCACGCTTCGCTCCATCGGATAAGACAGCCAGGATTACTAAAGCTCCTCCCTTGTAGGCAGTCGATCATGTCAGTGATCTCTTTTAAGAAGAGGACGTCGTCGTCTCGGGTTGCATTCTGGTCGATTTCTCGGGTCCTCGTCCTTGCAGGTCCAAGTTCTTGACTTCATTTATCCTGAGTTCTCTTGAGGGCGCTAAACCGTGTATCCTCTGGTAGACGGCCTAGTCATCTGAAAGACGAATATTCAAGGCTCTCCAGCGATTTGCACAATATCTCACAAATCCACCGTCCGAGAATCAGTCGCAATGGTAGCCGGGACCGACACCGGGGCCGCCGTCTACGATGCGGCCCTTAAGAAGCGCCAGAACATGATGGGGGCATCAGGTCCCATGGCTTTGGTTAAAAATTTCAAGGTGTTTCGTATTGCACTTTTTGCGTGTATTGGTGGCGTCCTGTGTATGTTCGATATGTCCAGTTCCATCGATCCGGAAGGACGCCCTGAAAGTGGAAGACCCGAGCTATCTGAACGGCATGCTGACTGGCAACAGACGGCTACAACCAAGGAATGTTCTCTGGTCTCCTGGCCATGCCGGCGTTTAAGTCGCGTAGGTCCTCCGCACCAGAAATGAGCTCAATCGAGTGTACACAGTCGCTGACAAACGCAGACATGGGCGAATACGATCCATTCGATGACAATGCCGACCAGACCAAGAAGGGCTGGCTCACGGCTATCCTTGAGCTCGGCGCCTGGATCGGCACGCTTATGTCAGGTTTCGTGGCCGAGGCCATCTCGAGGAAATTTGGCGTGCTCGTAGCAACATCTGTTTTCGTCCTCGGCGTTGTGATCCAAGCGACTGCACAGTCTGGCGGCCACGACGTCATTCTTGCCGGACGGTTCATCACGGGAATGGGTGTCGGCGCCTTGGCGGCCATCGTTCCTATCTACAATTCAGAAGTAGCTCCTCCTGAGGTCCGAGGAGCTCTCGTGGCGTTGCAGCAGCTTGCGATCACATTTGGCATCATGGTCTCGTTCTGGATAGGTGAGACGACCGGGAACAATCCTGAACCCGTTCTGCCGAGTACCGGAAAGTGTCAAGTAACTGCTAACACCCAGTGTTACAGACTACGGTACAAACTATATTGGGGGCACGACGCTGGGTAATCAGACTGATGCCGCGTGGCTCGTCCCGATCTGCTTGCAATTATTTCCAGCAGTGATTCTCTTTTTCGGCATGATATTCAGTACGTGGTTCCTTGCGTCTCTAGCATTCCCCTCTTTGGTTTCCACGAAGATTGGTGGTGTAGAGCCTGACATTCAATTTTCACAGTGCCCTTCTCGCCACGTTGGCTAGTTCACCATAACCGAGAGTCTGAGGCTCGCAAGATCCTCGCAGACCTGCGTGGGCTCTCAACGGATCATGAACTTGTGGAGTTGGAGTTCTTGGAGATCAAAGCCCAGTCACAATTCGAGAAACGTACCGGTATGTTTCTTTCCCACGTTCCAGCCTCCGTGATATAAGCAGGACTAATCCCGGAATACATTTGCAGTCGCGGAGCATTTTCCACATCTGCAAGAGCAGACCAACTGGAACACCTTCAAGCTTCAGTTTGTGGCCATCAAGTCGCTATTCCAGACAAAAGCCATGTTCAAGAGAGTTATTGTGGCTACGGTGACAATGTTTTTCCAGCAATGGACCGGTATCAACGCGATCCTGTATGTCACCTATATCTCTGCCTTGGTTGGCCCCTGACATAGCGCCATCTGACAATATCCATAGGTACTACGCTCCCACGATCTTCAATAAGCTAGGCATGAGCGACAACGCGACAAGCCTCCTCGCCACAGGAGTAGTCGGCATCGTCATGTTCATCGCCACGATCCCCGCGGTCCTCTACATCGACCGCGTCGGCCGCAAGCCCGTCCTCACCGTCGGCGCCATCGGTATGGCCACCTGCCACATCATCATCGCCGTCATCGTCGCCAAGAACGCCGACCAGTGGGAGACGCACGCCGCCGCGGGCTGGGCCGCCGTCGTCATGGTCTGGCTGTTCGTCGTCCATTTCGGCTACTCCTGGGGCCCCTGCGCCTGGATTATCGTCGCGGAGATCTGGCCGCTAAGCTCGCGTGCCTATGGCACTACGCTAGGTGCTTCGAGCAACTGGATGAACAACTTTAGTATGTTGCTTCTCTGTCTACATTCTGGATCATGTTGACTGACCTTTCGTGTAGTTGTGGGACAGGTCACGCCTCAGATGTTGAACGAGATTGGATATGGTACTTACGTGCTTTTCGGCCTCCTCACGTTCATGGGAGCTGGATTTATCTGGTTCTTTGTAAGCTGACCTGCACCTTTCATGATATACCATCATTCACCCGGACCTTCTTCTCCGTGTCCTCGAAACGCACAGACAGAGCTGCGGGGGCATACTCATTGCTACATTCTACACTGTTGACGATGAACTGGCTAACGTGACACAGGTCCCCGAAACTAAGCGCCTTACCTTGGAAGAAATGGTACGGGATTCATTCAAATGTGATCAGCTACATCAGCATACTGACAGAACCGCAGGACGTCATCTTCGGCTCCGAAGGCACAGCGCAGGCGGACTTTGAACGCATGGAGGAGATTAACCGTGAGATCGGTCTTACGGCCATGCTACATGGGATGGGCAGCGGGGACAGCAACCAGAACGTCGCCGATGAGAAAAGTGAGAAGATTCACCATGAGACTGGCGAGCTATGAGCCTGTCACTGCGGTTTGACGTCCTATGGGGGCACGTGGGCTTTCTTGGGTAAAGAGATACAGGTTGACTGTTACATGCTGATCCAAGCTGCTAATGGACGGATCTGATAAATACGCGTTTCCATTCCTTCGCTGAAAATGCCACGTATGTTTACTTTGAAAAAGACGAGTACCGTTGCCAGGATTCATAATGGTAGCAATTGATTGTCTATCAAGATTTATGATATCCACGATATCGAAGTGCACAATGCTAAACGAGTAGGGTGTAATGGTTATTGGTGACACTATAAAACGGTGCAAGCACGACCTTTATCAATATCTTGGCGAAGAGAAGAATCGGCGGAGCAATCGTTATTTATTTGTGGCCGAGCTGTTGTTCTTATCGTTGTTTTGACTGGTATTCTGGCTCGTGTTCTGCTTGGCGTTCGTGCGCCGGGCAAAAGGGGACCATCCCTTCAAAGCGCTAATCACGCTTTGGCGCTGTTGTTGAGGACCAGCAGGTATGTTTGACTTCAGCAGGTAATTTTCGCCAGCGATGGCAGGCTCATCAAAGGGCCCGGCGAGGTCGTAAGGTAGCAGACGCTTCTTTTCACCATCGACGACGACTTCGATGGGGTCGTTGGGTAAGATATTCTCGACGCTGATGCGAGCGTTGTAGTCGAATGTCGCCATGACTACCCAGGCGTTGATACCCGTCATCTCGACGCGCATCTGGTACGGGTTGACCCAGCGCTCAAGATGGGCGAAGACGGACTCGTGGCACCCCATGCCGCCGACAAGCCAGCTGTTGGTGATGCGGTTGCTGAGAGACTTGACGTTGAAAAAGCACCGCTCACCCGAGGTCGCCTCCTCGTAGCCCATCGGGGCGCAGAGCGTCTGGCGTCGGCTGTTTTTCTTGATGGTAAAACCGCCCCGCTTGAGAAACTCCTCAAGACGCTCCTGGATTTTCTCGATTCGCTGGTTAAGGACGCCGCCGCCGGGTTTGTCATCTTGATCGGGCATCCGGCGCGGGTCTATTACAGCATAAGCTTCCAGCTGATCGTAAACAGGCCGCTCTTTCCGAGAATTTCCTTTAGAGTTTCTTTGAAGTTTTCCTTGGGAGCCGTCATTCGTGTCATTCATGGTAGTGCTCTCAACAGGGAGTGTAGAATTAGATGTCGCACGCCATACAACCAGGACCCAATCCTTGCCACATTGATCCTCGACCCACAGAGGCCAAATAACCCATGGCCTTCTCTTGAGATCAGGGTAGAGTCTGTAGATCCTACTGGCACCCTCGCCAACTTTGTACATATCCTGATCCATCTTTTCGTACATGGCATCGCGAGTCTTGGTACATTCCCCCCACAGTTCAGGGCCATTTGGAGGAGGTATGAACAGACATCTGCGCGCGGTGATGGGTAGACACTTCCAGATATGATCACAGGCAATATCCATGGGACAATGGCTTATAGGAGCATCATGAGCAAGCTGTAGCGAACTGAGACCCTGCATGGCTCGGTACGTGTGGTTAATGAAGCTCGGGAAGGGGACATCTCTTTTGCGTCTCTTGTTTTGTGGTACGTGATCATAGGTTGAGTCATTGACCGTCCATCCAGGGCCCATACGTAGTTGGTAACCCATTAGGTCGTCAGAAGCTGGCCGTTTGGAATTCGGGGGTGGTGTCGGTGCTGAGTCGGGAGGAGGGCTGGAAGGGCCTGAAGGGGGAGGGGTAGGAGGAGGAGGGCCAGGAGGAGGAGTACTAGGAGGAGGAGTACCAGGAGGAGAACCTGGAAGATTGTGCGCATCATCTGGGGCCTCGGGGCCATTGGCGTCTTTAGAACTGTCGGTATTCTCCGAATCATCTGGTTTGTTCGACTCGTCTGGTTTCTTCACCTCTTCCCGCTTTTTGGGACGCGTGAAATAAGTAGTGAACAAACTCCCGATTGTACTGTTTGCTTTTCCAGACTCTCCTGACTTCTTTTCTATTCCAGATTGTTCTGGTTTCTTCGTCTTTTCAGAATCCTCCAAGTTCGTCGTCTCTGGAGTCTTTTCAGAACTATCCGATTTCTTTTTCTTACCGGAGCTGTCTGACTCGTCTATCTTAGAGATATCGGAACTCGATTTTCCCGTCAGTTCAGAATCTTCCGACTCCTGAGCGCCACTCGCGTTTTCCGGGCCATCCTGCTTTTCCGGGTTACTGAGAGGTGATGTGAGTGCCTTATCTGGCATTACCAGCGCATATGCCGTTATTTGGAATCTATTATACAACATGGACGACATCATTTCTAAGTCTCGCAACTCATTTATGACTTCGGTTATGTTTTCGGGCAGTCGATTGATTGGACCTATCTGTTTCTCTATCCGTTTTGCCGTAGCCTTGACATTATCGATTTCTTGTCGAACCCGGTCCATATGATCTGGAGGGCCTGCGGGACCGCCACGTTCTACCCAATCCCTCAAAAAAGCCGTACAAGGTTTTTGGGCTATGGTTTTTTTAACCATATCGAGACTGGGCTTTTCTTGCCCAGTTGGAAGCCCATCATTGCCCTCAAGTCGCCCTAACCGCGCAAATTGACGCTCCTTCAAACATCGAGCCTGGTGCAGATGGGCTTCTAGAATCCGGTAAGGCGCAACCCAGTTGGGGTTTCTGTCGGGTCTCCCGAGAAGCTCGCGCAAGGCATCATCACAACGATCTGCTGCAGCCATGAGTCGCGCAATGCGCGTTGCCTCCTGGGCGTAATTAGTTCTGCTCGATGGGTCGATAAATTCCGCTAGCTGAGCATCACTCTTGACGGCGAGGTCTCTGTCGAATTGCTGCGCGTCGTGTAACTCCCAAATTTTGCCGTCGAGATCATTTAGCAAGCTCAAAAATGCCTTATCGGCTGCAGAATCTTGGTCGGTGGACCATTTTTCAACTAGCTCAATATCTTGGCTCAACAAGTTGTCTAAAAATGTGGTGGCGTCCATGTTGAGTCCTGTGGTAAAGAGCCCGGAGCCACAACTTTGATGCGTATCCAATACTTGAGTACAAGTAGGCCTAATCTAATAGTTGGCAAACGAACCAGCGGGCTCTTGAAACAGTGTTGACGCATAGTTATGACGGCAGTGCGAGAGTACAAGTTGGTTATATGAGTGATGTGTACAAAGCCAGAAATCACGGATCAAGCTGTTTTCAGACATGGTGTCTTTGTTCGGCAGAGGATGCGGCGGTAGTTTGAGTCTGGCTCGCTCGAGGCCTTTGTTCCGAGACAGCTTTGCTCTGCACGGACTTTGCCTCAAGACATTGCCGTTTCCAGGGCCCCCGGAAGCATTGCCGGCATCTACAGAATATCTACCGTTGCTGCAGAGAAATGCTGCAGATGTGGAGTTGCTGAATAACCAATCTTCAAGAGGGAGAGCTATGGATGTCCGTTGCGACAACACCGCAATAGAGAATCTAGCGTGCGACCCTGTGAACTCGTCTTGACTGCACGAATATGATGCCTTACAATGTCGAGTGCAGCTCGTGAATGATGCTTCCAAGCAGATGTTCCATTGCTAGCATCCGGTATTGAAGTTGTATTGATGACTGGCAACCCCGGTAGGTAGGTTAGGTTAGGAATTGCCAATGCTCACTATCCGAACTACATCAGGCGGTTAGGTGATCAAATGCGGTGTGTTCGTGTAAGCGTGCACGCGCATACTAGGCTGCGGTGCCGAATCAGGCAATCTTTCAAGGTTGGCCAAAAATTGAGGGAAGGAAATGGGGATGCATGGATCAGGAAATCAATCAATAAGATACGCCTGGAAGATACATACAATGGATACTACCTGATGGAAGGCGCCTGACGTGCCTGGACTTAAAGACCTAGGTACCTAAGCCATGAAACGTAGGTACCTACTTATTCAAGAACCTACCTAATGAGTAGGAGGGTGGTCCTAGTACAGTGGGGTTTCTACTTACCTACCGTATGTATCTACGCACAGCCCCTGTTAGTGAGACGGAGGCGCGACGCGACTGGACTCGACACGACTGAACACGCCAACCAGCTCTGGAGCTCGACGCGGGGGACTTTTCGCGCCCAATCACCAATTTACGTAAACCATCCTCCTGTCCTTCATTTTGTACGTCAACCGACCAAATTCGCACATTTACCTACATCCTCAGTAGAGACACATTTTGCACGAATAAGCGCAAGACCTACCGGAAATTTTGTGCATGCTTTCTATCCGTAATTCCTCCCTTCGTATCTCTGCCAACAGCAATATCCAGCGGCGTCGTAGATACAGCTATCGAATACCTCCTTACGGTCCCGCATCTTGCTGGCCGCGAAAGCTCACGGATTGACATAATAGTGTACACACTACGCGCGTACAGTTCTTGCTTAATTTCGAGCTGTAGCCTCTAAACGAATGCGAATGCTATAGAGGTTTCGAGCTTTGCACAGAGACGACGTTCGAAGCCAACGCCGGTGCTTATACGGACAGCAGAGAATGTGTTAGGACGTTGTTATTAAGTCTATACCTGGTTCTAAACTTTCGACCATGGGGGATACACGCACACCCGCGAAGACGCCCTCGCTGTCGAGGAAACCTAGTTCTGCTTCATCCACGGCCCGGAAACAGCAGAGTATCCTTGGATTCTTCGCCAAAACTGCCACCCCATCTCCCAAACCGTCTCCGAAGCCCGCCGACGAGTCCTCCTGTCTCACAGAGTCAAACAAATCCAATTCTCTTCATCTTGCCAAGAACCCTCCCAACGTCACTCCCGTCCCTAGCAGCGATGCGATAGAACCATCAAGTTCGCAAGAGAACCATGACTCTGTCTCCACTATCACCAGAAAGGTATGGATATGAAGAGTGTGACACCACACACCTAGTCTTCCCGTAGTCCAATATTTACTCAACTTCAATTAAAACAGTCTGCACTCCCCAAGATGGTTCTGGAAAGCAGCCCGACACGCAAGGTATGCCCCTTTCTTTACTTCAAACACCCATGAGCTCTTCCCTGCTTCACCAGGCTTCTGGGGTGAACACTGCTTGCCTCGCTCTATTACGCGCTTGCTGGCTTACTTACTAACTACCATACTTCATATCTTAGGCTAAAAAGGCGATTAATTACGCAGAATCCGACGACGAAGAAGACGACGACGTTTTCGAAGCAATGAGAGGTGCCAAAGCTCGTCGTCAAAAGCGCCAACGTTCAAAGGTCGTGGAAGACGACGACGACGATGGATACGAGGAAATACAGGGTGACGAGCATGGCCAAGAAGATGACGGTATGACATCTCGGAGACACGATCGGACCCCAACTTCACATGGTAATCTGGTCTGACGAGATTCACTACAGATGAGATGGACGATTTTATCGCATCTGATGATTCAGACGCCCCATCCAAGAAGAGGAAACGCCCAGCTAAGAAACAGATGGCTCGTAAGAGATCCCAAGCCTCTCCACCGGTGCGTTCACGCGATAAAGTGGACGAGGAAGGCGCAGACGAGTATGATGAGATCATGCAGGACATGGATATGCCATCTACGTCCACAGCACAACAGTGGAAATACGATCCCGACACAATCGATCCTATCAAACTGAAAAGTCTCTCCAAAAAGGTTTCTACCAGTACAAAAATAAAGGCGCACACTCGCGAACCGGAGGACCGATATCCTTGGCTGGCTAAGATCGCCGATATCAATCGAAATCCTCCTGGTCATCCAGAATATGATCCCTCGACCGTCTATGTTCCTGCAATGGCTTGGGCCAAATTCTCGGCTTTTGAGAAGCAGTATTGGGAGATTAAGCAGAAGCTATGGAGCACCGTCGTCTTCTTCAAGAAGGGGAAGTTCTATGAGCTTTACGAGAACGACGCGACTATCGGACATCAACTTTTTGATTTGAAGCTTACTGATCGCGTGAATATGCGGATGGTAGGCGTTCCCGAGAGTTCACTTGAGATGTGGCAGAATCAGTTCATCGCCAAAGGTTACAAGGTAGCTCGCGTCGACCAAATGGAAACGGCTCTGGGCAAGGAGATGCGGGAGAGGGTCGATAACAAAGCTAAGAAGCAGGATAAGATAATTCGTCGGGAGTTGGCCTGTATATTGACTGGCGGCACGCTTGTAGATGGGAGCATGCTACAGGATGATACGGCTACGTATTGTGTTGCTATCAAGGAGTCGGTCGTGGACGGTTTCCCAGCTTTCGGTATTGCATTTGTCGATGCAGCGACCGGCCAGTTTCTTGTCTCCGAATTTGGGGACGATGTAGATCTCACCAAGTTCGAGACCTTGGTAGCCCAGATCAACCCTCGAGAGTTGCTACTTGAGAAGTCCCATATCTCGACGAAAGCTCTCCGCATCCTCAAAACCAACACCTCACCCACAACTATTTGGAATTACTTCAAACCGGGAACAGAATTCTGGGAAGCTGAACTCACCCGTCGAGAGCTGAGCTGCAGTGGCTATTTTACTTCTGGCGACGATAATGACCAGGAGGAAACCTGGCCCGAGGTACTAGAGAAGGCGAAGAATAACGATCTTCTCATGTCAGCGCTTGGAGCGCTGGTACAGTACCTGCGAGTACTCAAGATTGAGCGTAATCTCTTATCTCAACGCAACTTCGTTTGGTACAACCCAATCCACAAGGACGGTACCCTGGTGCTCGACGGCCAGACCTTGATCAACCTCGAGGTCTTTGTCAACTCGGTCAATGGGGGTTCCGAGGGAACTCTATTCGCCCTCCTTGATCGTTGCGTCACACCATTCGGAAAGCGACTTTTCCGCCAGTGGCTTTGTCATCCTCTCCGTAATATTGACAAGATCAATGAACGCCTGGACGCGGTAGACATGCTCAATGCCGACAGAACCTTGCGCGAACAATTCTCGTCTCAGATGACCAAGATGCCCGATCTAGAGCGTCTCATCTCAAGAATTCACGCCGGCGCCTGTCGACCCGAGGACTTTGTTCGGGTACTCGAAGGTTTCGAGCAAATCGAGTACACTATGAGTCTTCTTGATGCCTTCCGAGGGGGTAATGGCCTGGTCGATCGCCTTATTTCTTCCATGCCGGACTTAGGCGAGCCTCTTTCATACTGGAAGTCGGCTTTTGACCGCAAAAAGGCCCGCGAAGAGAAGGTACTCCTTCCCGAGCGGGGCATTGAAGAGGACTTTGACAAAAGCCACGACCAGATCATCGAGATCCAAGACAATCTTCGAACGCTTCTCGACAAGAAGAAAGCCGAGCTCAAGAATAAGAATCTGAGATTCACGGATGTGGGTAAGGAGATCTACCAAATAGAAGTTACGAAGTCGGTTAAAGTTCCGAAAGATTGGCAACAGATGTCGGCAACGGCAAGCGTGAAGCGATATTATTTTAAAGATCTCATCAACCTTGTAAGGCAGCTGCAGGAATGCGAAGAGACGCACTCTCAGCTTCTTCGAGAAGTGATGCAGCGCCTCCTCAAGCGGTTTGACACCGACTATGAGACGTGGCTAAAAGCTATCCGGATCGTTTCCCAGCTTGATTGCCTGGTTAGTTTGGCCAAGTCGTCGTCCTCGCTGGGCGAGCCCAGCTGCCGTCCGGTTTTCGTCGACGAGGACCGCAGCGTCGTCGAGTTTGAGGACCTGCGCCATCCTTGCATGCTGAACACAGTTGATGATTTCATTCCTAATGACATCACGCTTGGGGGTAGCTCAGCCAACATCAACCTCCTCACCGGCGCCAATGCTGCCGGTAAATCCACAGTCCTCCGCATGGTGAGTCTATACCTGAATCTGGCCCTACGTGTTTGCTAACTGCTGTACAGTCTTGCGTAGCTGTGATCATGGCTCAAATTGGCTGTCATGTACCAGCCAAGTCAGCGCGTCTTACGCCCTGTGACCGTATTATGTCTCGACTGGGCGCAAACGACAACATTTTCGCTGCACAGTCCACGTTCTTTGTCGAACTTTCGGAAACGAAAAAGATTTTATCTGAGGCTACGTCTCGCTCGTTGGTCATCTTAGACGAGCTTGGTCGTGGGACTTCAAGTTACGATGGCGTTGCTGTCGCGCAGGCTGTTTTGCATCACATCGCTACGCATATTGGCTGTATTGGTTTTTTTGCGACCCATTACCATTCACTTGCTACTGAGTTTGAGAACCACCCCGAGATCCGTGCCAAACGAATGCAGATTCAGGTAGATGACGAGCTGAGACGCGTGACGTTTCTCTACCGTTTAGAGGATGGAGTGGCCGAAGGCAGCTTCGGCATGCATTGTGCGGCCATGTGTGGCATCTCGAATAGGGTCATCGAGAGAGCCGAGGTGGCTGCCAAGGAGTGGGAGCATACAAGTCGGCTCAAAGAAAGTCTCAAGGTGGCTAGACAGGGATGTTACATACCCTTGGGTATGTTAAGTGACTTCGCTGCCATTATGGACGATCAGAAATACGGGGACCTTGATGGCAAGAGCCTCGAGGTCATGATGAAAGCGATTGAGTCGCTTTAAGTAGGCAGAGCATATAGGGCTGTTCAGTCCTTGTTTGTGAAATACCCATTCAGCATGCGTACCGCCCTCCATGTTCTTCTCCATGGGCAATATTGTACGAGGACTGTTTTCAATGGGAGGCGTTTTGGGAAAGGAGCTGGTGGCAGAACGGCGCCAGGCTGTACTTTTAGGGACTTTGCCAGGCTTATTAATACATGTACAAACATCTGTTTGCCTGCTGCTGCTTCGAATCAGGCCTGTTTCACGCGGTAGGGACATTAGTTTCGGATCAATTTGCGTGTCTCCCATCTGTGTTGTCTTCCTCGATAATGGGAACGCTGTTTGTAAATACGTATTGACACGTACGTGTTCGAGGGCCTTGGTTGGTCTTGTCTGTGATAACAAAACTTGAGCGGTTGAGGTTCATCACCGACTTTTGATCACGATGGATTCCCCATGGCACTCCGAATTGGCAACACCATGCATGCATGCATCACGTCTGGCTCTCCAGGCTCTCGATGTCCCATGCTCGCACTAATCTAAACTAGCTGAAAACCAGCACTCCACCTCCCGGCGGTAATACCCGGCGATAACAGATGCATAAGTGGCCCGCAACTGCAAGAAAAGGACTGGTGGGCCATGGACGCATCGCGGTAGCGGCCCGGTCAGATTCCTGCGGCCAACAAACTCTGATTTCCTGCTTTTCGTAGCAGCGGGATGGATTTTTGGAACAACCCTGACAGGTAAGACGGAGAGACTCACGGGAAGGCTTACAAAACCATAGTATCAGAAGGTCGTCGAGTATAGCCGTACTTGAGAGCATCTTTGTTCTGCTATTGAGACTATGGTCAAGTAGAAAGATATGTAAAATCACGTCTCTCGCCAGACTTGTTGTACCTACGGGTTTAAGCCGGGTACGTATCCAGAGATACACAGACACTGATGAAAGGTCTGGGGAAGACATAAGGACGAGGGACGCCGGGAATAAGCGGGCATTCGCATAGCAGAACAAGCTTTCTCTTGGCGTCGCGGTTCTCGAGCGGGGGAGAAGCTCGAGTCCTGCTTGACTTGGCCGAGTCTAGCACGCTTCGAGAAGGAAATGTCGGGGCGGCCCCGTTCATTTCCAACGAAGCCCTGCGCGGGCCTGCGCGGGTTGTGCGTGTGTCTCGACGGGGGTGGCAGTTCCCACAGGGCCCTTGTGGTTCTTTGGGGGCCTGGTAAAATACCTCAAGGCTCGGGAATATCTCGAGAATACCTATCTCATAGTACGTTAGGAGTGGCATCTATGACTCCTGTGCCTAGACATGTACGTAGGCGAATGTTTGGCCGGGTTCTTCAACTTGGGCCACGATCCACGATAGGAAAAGTCGGTGTTCGATGGCCTTGACAACTGTATCCATAGGCTTCCAGGACAGGCGATCTCTCAGGCAGAGCTCAAGTACTTTGCCGAAGACATTGCATCTGGATAGGCTGCTCAGAACTCCCACTAAGGTAGCCGCCTGGGGACGCAGCGTTCCGCGTTTCCCTAGCGGGTCTGATCACACCGACCCGATCTGTACCTCTGGGCATATATTATCCTAAGAACCTGTATTATTATTACTACACCTCGACTTGAAATGTCTTGCCAAGTCTGTGTCTGTTTACTGAAGCCGAGCCTCTTCGTCGAAAGTAAGACATGATGGTCTGACTTAACAAGCCATTTCCCAAATCCCGCTTCTCAATATGGAGCCGATAGATCCACGGCCCGGACCGTCATCGCCGAGCGGGACACGGCACGATGGCCAGAATGCCGACGGGAGGGCGGACACTGACTTGAACAGCACTGGTCGGGTATCAGTAATCACTCCAGTCGGCGACGTCGCCGGGTCAAAACGGGGAGCCCTCCACACGGCGGGCGTGGATCACTCGGCGGTGATCGACGACAAGGCCCCCATTGTACGCCTCTACCTGACCTTCAGCACACGACTGCCAACTCCGAATACAGCAATTGCCGCCGCCGCCGCTACGTCGTTGAGCGGCAGTCCGCTCCCAGAGTGTCCCGATCTGTCTCAGTATACCAACCCGTTCACCTGGCCCAGGGCCCGGAAGAACATCATGGTGGCCCTGTCTTGCATCGCCACCTGCTTGACGGCCTACACTGCTGGTGCCTACTCGCAGCCGGCGAACCTGATCGCCGCCGAGCTCGACACGACGCGAATTGGCGCACTCGCGGGCGTGACGACTTACTGTATGGGTTTTGCGCTGGCTCCCATGGTACTGGCGCCGTTCTCCGAGATCAACGGGCGGTACCCTGTATTTGCTATCGCGGGTCTTATTTTCACTGCAATGCAAGGCGTGTGCGGTGCTGTAACGAACTTGGCGGGCATGTTAGTGGCGCGCTTCGTGGTATGCATGAGTACATCTCATTACAGGTTCTGACTTCTCGTTTATTACTACTGGAAAACTCCCTTTCCAAGGTGTAATTCTTGTCTTGCTGTATCCCCCCAAAGGAGTGTTTTTGCGAAGACGACAAACAAGTATTGACGCATATGCAGAAAGGTGTTGGTGGGAGCGTGTTTAGCACGATGGTTGGGGGTGTGATAGCCGATCTTTATGAGAAGGAGGATCGTAACACGCCGATGGCTCTATTCAGTGGAGCGGGTAAGTCTCATCAAAGACTTCTTCATATTGTGCATCGAGATCGAGCGAGCCTGAGGTGTGCAGGGTGTGATGATATGGGGAACCATACTTCACAAACAAGCTCGACGACAGATCTACCTGTTTGACTGCGACAACGACTGATCCTTGGTGTTTTAGTGTTGGTCGGCACAGGACTTGGTCCGCTTGTTGCAGGCTACATGGTCCAAAATTGGGGAGATCAGGGCGAGAAGTGGAAATGGATTTTTGTGAGTAGCACTTAAGTTGTTTGTCTTTGTTGATAGGCGGTGTCTCATTTACTTGCATGCCACACTCGGATGGTTTCCCATGATAATGGACTATTCGTCCAGCTCTCCCTACTCTCATGGTAGGCTGTAGGGGTAATTGACTAACTCAATCTCGCTCCCGCAGTGGCATCAAGTCATCATGGACTTTGTATTGATGGTATTCGTAATCGTCTTTTTCAAGGAGAGCAGGGCCTCAGTTCTGCTTTCGAGGAAAGCCCGTTCATTGAATACATGGTACCAGGAATTGGAGGCCCTCGGAATCTTTGGAGTCTGGCTCCAACCTGACGTGGTTCAAGTCGATAATTCTGTTGATCCTAAAATTCCGCTGTCCCATCCAGCAAGCATCGACCACAAGGAGGCAGAAGGGGAGAAGCGGCGCTCGACTTCCCTTTGGGAATCACCAGCGGCGTCTACGATCAGTGGCTTGAAATTGCAACGCATCCGATGGATCGTCAAAGAAGATGAGCAAAGGGATTCCATCAGCCAGATGGTTCGTACTTCGCTCTTTCGTCCCTTCCACCTCCTCTTCACGGAGCCCATCGTCTTCTTCTTCTCCCTATGGGTCTCCTTTGCATGGGCAGTTCTTTACTTGACATTCGGTTCCATCCCTCTGGTTTTTCAGCGCCAATATGGCTTCGACTCTGAAGAAAGCGGCTATGTTTTCGCGGCCATGATTATCGGCGCAGTACTAGCTACCGTCATCGGCGTGTATCAGGTGAGTATCGTAACCATCCTGATAACTTCCAGTCCCCAAAGCACACTCCTTGCCCCGATCAGATTCTACCGTGTAGGTCTTCTGAATTAACGTGTCAAAAGGAGGGTATTCTCAAGCATCCTAAATGGCAAGACAAATCGGAGATGACCGGTACTGATGGTACCGAAGATTCGGAATCACGTCTCGATCGGGGTCGGTGTTGGGATTTCTTGCAGCGGCGTTTCCCTGTCGACTCCCCCGAAGCACGGCTATACTTGACGTGTTTGACATCAATACTGCTCCCCACAGGTCTCTACCTCTTCGGTTTCTCGGCGCAACCATCCACGCACTGGTCGGTCCCTGCCATCGCCATCGGTCTTGCCACAATGGGCATCTATTACGTGTATCTAGCAACGTTCAATTACTTCGCCGATATCTATCAGACATGGGCGTCGTCGGCGTTGGCTGCGCAATCCTTTTGCCGCAATGTGCTCGCTGGTGTGATTCCGTTGTGTACGGGTGCCCTCATCCAGAATCTTGGCGAAGACACTGCGGGCGGTATGCTCGGCGGCATGGCAACAGCTCTGACAGTAGTCCCATGGGTCTTGGTCCTCTATGGAGAAACAATACGGCGCCGGAGCGCATTTGCTATTGTGAGCAAGCCCCAGCTAAATACCGAAGCTTTGTCGCTAACTATTACTAGGTTCTGGAAAATAGATAGGAAATATGGAGCGTCATCACTTCCATGTGTTTCGGGACTTACACTATCTATCGCCATTCTTGTGATAAGAAAGATGACTAAAGCGCAGTCAAGGAGACAGATCAGAGTCCCAGATCATGGGATCTAGATGTAAATTTTGTGCGAAAGCCCCACTGCATGATCACATCATTGGCCGAAGATCCTTAAAACCCATCCCATTATGGTGAAGACCACTCGATACAGCCAAAACCAGAGGCCGACACTGTGAATCATGGCGATGCGGTCTCGAGACGTCTTGAGCGTGGCTAAGGCGCGGGGCTCACTTATTCTATCGTATGCTTGGATTGCATCTTGCAGTAGCGAGAACTTGCAGAGATTTTCGGCCAAGTCCCAGCCATCCTTCAGAGCAAGGTTCGCGCCATTTCCAGCAAAAGGACTGACGGCGTGGTTGCAGTCACCAATGAAGACAACGGATCCCATTTTCTCGCCGTGTTGGAAGGGCTTCTTGTCTCTCGCGTTCAACACGAAGGTTGTTGACCAATCTGTAGCATTTAAAAGAGTGCTAAAAGGCTCCGAGATTGACTTCCCCAAGACTTGGGCTTCGTTCAACATTTCCTGGACTTGCTTCGCATCCGTGCTATCAAATCTGGGTCGTGGAGACTCTTCACGTCGACTGAGAGCCCAAACCACGGTTTGATTATCGACTGGCGAGACAAAGCATCCAGATCCGTCACCAGTCATAACGAGACCGAAGTTCGTATTCACGGGCGTAGGGGGGCTGCTGTCAAACCTGGCGTTGCCGCCCATCTGGACCGCTCCAGCAAAATCCAGGTTATCAGCGGGTCTCACTTTATAATCCAAGATCAGTATCATCTCATTCGAAGTTTGACGCACGTCTCAATAGATACATTTAGAATGGTCATTCATAAGACTCTTGGGGATAAGAACCAGGCTCAAGGCGAAATCAAACTTACAATAACCCCTTATCTTGCTGGAGGCACCGTCCGCGGCGACGACAAGATCAAACTCCTCTAGGGTTTCACAATTTTTCACATGGTCCGCAACGCGTACTCGTATTCGCCCATCATCAAGTCGATCGGCCGAGATGCACGAAGTTGACCACCTCAACTTTACAGTCTGGCAGGCGGCGTCAAGGAGAATGCGCCGAAGGTTCTTGCGCGCAATCCGGATATTGGAAGTAGGAAGTTTTTGACAAGCCGTTGGCTTGAAGCTCAAGACGGGCTTGAACGTGGATGTCCATATGACGAAACTCCCGGCCTTATCTGCACGCAAGACAGCGTGATTGAGAATCTCGTCGAGCAATCCGAGTTCCATAAGGGCATACAGTCCAGTGTCACTGTCCGTACCGTTGAGAGACAGCGAGTATCCCTCACGTTCGATTGTGCTTTCTCCAGCGTCCCGGTCGCAAAGCACGATGGTGGGTCGTTCCTGCGATGGATCCCATAGCTTGTGAAGGGCGGTCACGAAAGAGAGTCCCGCGATGCCGGCGCCTGCCACAAGGACACGCTTTCCAGCGAGAAAGTGTTTGGCGTTTGACTCCATTGGCAACTGATCGGTATACCGTAAGTCTCAGCAACCGTATTTAGCTCTAATAAGCATATGGATGTGAACGTATCGAATCTTCGGAATTGAAAGCGCCATCATTAACCGTGGGCTAGCTGTGAACCCTGCTTCTTATATGTTATGCCATTGCCTGAATCAAGCTGGCGCCAACTTCAGCTGGGCTCGCTGAAGCCACATGCCCGAGCTCCGACACTACTTCACGCTGATCCTTACTGGTGCCGTGTATGGACTGGATCAACCGTCGTGAAGAGGCATAAAATAGAAAAACATGATTTTACGATTTTGCTGGAAAATGACAAGCTGACATCTTTGTGTTACCGGTGTAGTTAGAGTGTAACTGAATATTGTGGATACATACATGTCATATGCATATTGATAGCTATTCAGGTACTTGTGATTCGGTATCCTCTAATCCGGCATTAGCCCCTCCAAGAATGACGATTCTTCTTTCAACGTGGGGCAGGAATAATCACGCCTGGGTCATCATCACTACTCCCTGACTGCACTATCGTGGATACCTGGATTTTCTTGTCAGTCTCCGACAAAACCAAACGTGCCTACTACTTCGCATCCCCTCAAGTTAGTCGCGCTTCAAATCCCCAGATCATCTGAGCTCTGCTTTGCCGCCATTATGGAGGAAATAATGAAGATGTCGGGGCCGGTGCCCAAGGACTTCGACGCCGAAAACGCTGAAAACAACGAAGAGGTGCGCGACTACCCAACTGTCGATTCCACATTGCTACTCGTTGCTTCTCGTCACTCGCGTCACCAGCGACGACACTGACTCGGAAGAAACAGATCGAGAAGCAGTTTGCCGTCAAAGCTGTTCAGCACCTCGAAACATACTGGGGCATCCTCGAGAAGGTCAAGGGCTCTGCACTGCGATTGACGCGCATGGACGATGACATCCTTGAACATCTGAAGAGCGACTTTCCTGACTTCGACCCGGCCGAAACCATCAACGAGAACGAAATGAAGAGCAAGAGTGGCAAAGAACGGTGGCGAAAGTTCATGATGGCCTACGAAAAGAAGGTGGACGACTACAACTTTGGCACCATCATGCGCACGAGTCCAAAGGTCGAGTACGAGCAGGACACCACAATCTTCGGTGCGACGAACCGTATATCTTTTGAAACTTGGAATTTGCGTGCTGACCTTATGAGTGCAACAGTTCCCCGAATGCAGTTTTATGCCGTCGAGATTGCAAGAAATCGAGCGGGCCTTAACGATTGGATTTACGAGAACGCCCAGGCCGTAAAGAAGACGCCCGGTAGCTCATAGTTGCAATATTAAACGATCACGAGATATCGATCCAGACACGCGATCGGGCTTGTCTCCCGCTTAGAGCGCACGATCTATGAGAATGAGATAATTATCAGGGACCGTGGCTCCGGAGACAGTAGAACCTGCGGTAGATTACTCGACCGCTGCATGACAAGAGGGGGGGTTTCACACGGTATACAACGGCCATAGGCGACGTTTCGACAGAGGTAGCCCGATGAAATAACTGCAAAATTAGTGCAAGCATCATGCAGCCTGTCGCATAGGATTTGTTCGCGGCGCTATGGCCGGAGTAGAGCTCAATATGACTGGGAAGATAGAGTTGATGGCTATACTATGCATATCATCCCATTGCAATTATGTCGTCATAATGTTCAAACATTCAAGAGCTTCGGTGTTATGGTCGCGGGTGACCTGTATTTTCGTGTTTTCCCTACGCGTGTTCTTTATGTTCTACCTAAAACCTTACTAGTGCTCGAATTCGGACTGGAATGGTGACAAAGACATTCTGGTTTTACGGTGAGAACCGGGCTCCTCTTTCTTTTCCCTTCTCTTTGGGACCTATGTTTACCCGGGAAAGTCGGAAAAACAACACATGAAGTCACTTCAGGCACTGATGTGTCCCTCGCGCACATCGCGTTCAAGGAATTGTGTGCCCTCTAAGTGCGCACTGGGATCACATTCATCGAGCCAACACTTCGAGAAGCAGCAGAGCCATGTTCCTTCTTGTCGATCACGATTAAATTCCACACAACCAGTCAGCAACCTGTGGCGAAAGTAACCATGAGCATGTCTCAGTCGAGTCATAGCTTTTCTGACACCGACTTCGAGCGCCCGCCGCATCAGACGACCACGAATGCCCCTCCACAGTCTCAGCGACCCCAGCAACCTTCATTCCGTCATCTGTTCCTGTTTACAACATGGCAACACAGCGGAATCTTGGGCGCTGGGGTGGTCGCGGCCCTCTTTGCTGGCGCGTTGAAGACGTCCATGGCAATCCTGCTTGGCAAAGTCTTCTCAGTCATTTCCGCCTTTGGGTCGGGGAGTCTAAGCGGATCGGATACACTCGCACAGGTATCTTCTTGGTGTGTGTTGTTGGCAGTTGTTGGCGGTTCTGGATGGTTGATAAATTTCGCTTTCATGTTCTCTTGGGTTGCGTTCAGCGAGTTGCAAGCAAGACGCATTCGCCAGACTATATTTCGAGGTCTTCTTCGCAAAGACATGGAATGGTTTGACCGCCAAGAAGATGGAGTTGGCAGTCTCTTGATCAGGGTTCAGACGTATGACCATTGTGGCTAACTCCATCCACGAGATCAGAATACTGACACTTCGACAGACAGACACGAGAATTACAGATCGCATCGTCCATCGCGTTAGGCAGTTTGGCATCCGACATAGCCACTTCGATCGCCAACCTTATTGTGGCATTCTACACATCCTGGAAGCTCACTCTAGTTCTACTCTCGACAATACCTATTTCTGTCATCATTCTTGGTTTTCTGAGTCGAAAGGTTAAGCCTGCCATCCAAGCCCAGAAGCAGGAACTTCAACATGCTGCAAAGTATGCACTCGCTGCTATCACTGCAATTGACCTCGTCAAGGTCTTCAATGGCGCTGATCATGAATCTTGGCAGTATTTCACTGCCATACGACGGTCTATGGAAAAGTACCTCATTCAAGCAAGGGCAAGTGCTTATCAGTTCGGCTACGTGAAATTTTGGATGGATAGCATGTTCGTCATCGGCTTTTACTACGGCGTGGTACTGGTAAACCAAGGCTTGAGCCCCGGAAGTGTCATGACAACCTTCTATGCAGCCCTTGAAGCGCTTCAAGCGATTGAAGCTTTCGTTCCGATGTATCTCGTTTTGGTGAGGGGTATGGCGGCTGGGCAGACTCTGCATTCGATCGCGGATAACATCGAGGGCGGTCGAAAGATAAACCCCATGATGGGAGGTCAGAGACCTGATAAATGTGTTGGAAACATCGATGTGCAAAACGTACGCTCCAATGAAATGTTCAGTGATGATGTTATGGCTGATCTCAATTCATATAGGTCAAGTTCGCATATCCGTCGAATCCATCCAATATCGTTCTAAAAGAATCATCATTCCACTTTCGAGCTGGTGAACTGTATTTCATCATTGGGAAAAGTGGCTCAGGGAAAAGCACTCTCGGGAACCTGTTGCTGAAATTTTACGAGCCCCTCAGCGGCGATATTTTCGTAGACGGTCAAGCGCTCCAGACTCTGGACCTCGAGTGGCTTCGGGAAAATGTCACATTGATCCAACAAACGAGTGTGTTATTTAACGAAACATTTCTGATGAATGTTGCTTTCGGAAATAAGCATCCAGTCCGTGTATCGCGAGACGAGATCAACGCCGCTTGTCAGACAGCGTTGCTTCAATCGACAATCTCTGGTTTGCCGGAAGGGATCGATACATACGTTGGCGCTGGTGGGCAAAATCTGAGCGGCGGTCAAAAGCAACGATTGGCTCTTGCGCGTGCAAAGCTGCGAGATGCACCTATTCTGATACTCGACGAAGTTACAAGTGGCCTGGACCCGATGAGCCGGAGTCTTGTCATGGATGCCATTCGCAAGTGGCGCAGGGGCAAGACAACCATAATCATCACTCACGAAGTTGCACAGATCAAAGATGAGGACTATATATACGTGATGGATAATGGATCAGTTGTGCAGAGTGGATCAAGCCACGAGCTTCGACTGCAAGCCGAGGGGCTCTTTGCGCATCTCGTGGCCTCTTCTGCTTCAGATCAGCCGAGGAGCTCAACTTCGGGCGTGGCTACCAAAAAGTCCCGAACAAGCTCAGGGGTGATTTCAAGAGCCAGTACTTTCATCAACTTCTCTCGTCCAATGAGCGATGCGTCTAACCGGGAAGCACTGATGGTAAGCCATATAAATCCACGTGAGCGGCATGAAGACGAGGAACATCTGTTACGCCTGTCAATGACAATCAGAAATTCTACGGACTCTCCTGACATCCATTGGTCTGATCAACGAGATCAGAAATGGCCCGGTTCGGCAGAATATAAAACCCGAGGACTATCTCGGGTTCTCCAAACAATTGGAAAGCGAATCACGACCAGGTTTGTGGCGCCAGATCGTCGGGGTCCCTTTGATGCGTCGTCAGACTCAGGGCTGGATTCGCTACGGGCATTGACTAAGAAAGGAAGTATGGTCAGGCTACAAGAACTGGGAGAAACTGTGAGGCTAAACCGAGGAGGGTCAACATCTACAGTTCGGCGACAAATCCAACAATCGCGCAACCTTGGTGGTGATACGACCGGCTCGCATAGCGAAGGGCCATCAGAACCAGATCAATCACGAACAATGTCGCTGAGAGCCATCTACGGTACTGTATGGCCGTGCCTACAAATGAAGGAGAGGTTCTTCATTGTAATGGGACTATTGATGTGCTTACTCGTGGCAGGGTCTGTCCCAGCCTTCTCGATCGTCTTTGCAAATTTACTCGCCGCGCTATACAAGAGCGAGAAGCGGACGGAGGCTGGCCAGACATGGGCTTTATATCTGCTGCTTATCGCAATGATAGGAAGCACTGCTACATTTCTCAGCCATTACCTATTGGAGTGGGCTGGGCAGGCTTGGGTGAACAAATTGCGCATGGAGGCGTTCACGAGAGTTCTCAACCAACCTAAGACGTGGTTTGATGACCCCAAGCACTCTGCCAGCCGTATCAGTGAGTGCATGGACCGAAATGCCGAAGAGATGAGAAACTTGATAGGACGATTCGCCCCCCTCCTATTAATCGTGGTCGTTATGATTTTGTCTTCAGTCATATGGGCTATGACCATCTCATGGAAACTCACTCTCGTAAGTTTGTGTAGCGGGCCTTTCCTGATGGCTGCTACCAAAGCGTACGCGGCCGTGTCTAACGACTGGGAGACACGATGCAACAAGGCTGCAGAGGATACAAATAGCATCGTGACCGAGACTGTAACAAACATTCGCGTTGTCCGAGCCCTGACACTGGAGAAATATTTCAGTTGGAAGCATGGTCGTTCCGTTCAGAAGACATTCATGCTTGGCGTCAAGAAGGCACTATACACTGCAGCGCTGTTTGGGTGCTGGCAATCAATGTTTTGGTTCATGTTGGCCCTCATCTTTTACTACGCGACGATTCTGCTTGCTGTCAACAAGGAAATCACAGTCCAAGCTATATTGCAGGTAGTCAATCTGCTCGTTCTGGGCCTGAGTACGGCATCCAATGTCCTGAACTCCGTACCAGGTATTTCAGCTGCTCAAACTACGGCTGCACAGCTAGTGTACTATGCCAATCTTCCCATGGACTCGTCTCACGAATCGAAGGCTGCGAGGAAGCTCAGAAATCCTTTACCGATTTGCATGAAGGACCTCTTCTATACATACCCAGCGAAGCCAGACAACCCAGCATTACGCCATCTATCGCTACAATTCGAAGCGGGCACTTCCACCGCCATTGTCGGACACTCCGGGTGTGGAAAAAGCACGATTGCCTCCATAATCTTAGGGCTTCACATCCCGGATCCTGTTCATAAGCACCGGCCTCCTATTCGTGATATCTCCGGTGAAGGGACAAGTGCACAACCTCTAACTTTCGGGTCAGTTCCGGTCGATGAGCTCGATGTACCGAGTCTTCGAGGACACATTGGGTATGTCCCGCAAGCGCCTTTTCTCTTTCCTGCCTCTATCTCTGCGAACATCGCCTATGGTCTCTCTGAAGATTCAGAGCTTCGCGACATGGTGAATTTGGAAATGGCAGCTCGCGAGGCAGGAATTCATGATTTTATCTACAGCCTGTCCGACGGCTACGAGACTATTGTTGGTGACGGTGGGCAGACATTGAGCGGCGGACAAGCGCAGAGGGTGTGCATCGCCCGGGCCTTAGCTAAAAGACCACGAATTCTCGTTCTCGATGAGCCAACTAGTGCTCTAGACGCGGAAAGCGCAGAAGGTGTCAGGCGCACTATTCAGAGCCTGATGGCTGCTGCCACCACCAGAAACGGCTCGTCGTTCGGGTATCCTCCAACATCCCCGTTATGTGAAGAGGGCGGCGATGGATTAGCAGTCATCATGATCACACACAGCAAAGATATGATGCTGATGGCTGACAGGGTTGTTGTAATTGATCAAGGCAGCGTCGCCGAAATAGGCACTTATGACGAATTGTATGAATACAAAGGCAAGTTTATGGAGCTTGTGAGTGGAGGCATGTGGATGGGTGACAGGACCAAGCTGCAGGCGCCAAAGAGTAAGCCTTCGTCATTGCCGCTCAGGACTTCGCACTTCGCGGAGGAATTCACGATACGACCCAGCTGGGTTGGTGCACATGAAGTGAACTGGAGCCCAGAAACAGGTCCCGCATCCGGGTTCATGAGCCCGTTGGCTAGTCCCTTGAGTATGCCTTTGAGGCGGAGGGAGCATCGAGCTGATGAGGACTCTTAAGAGGTGTATGAAATATTTGTAGACTTATGTATCCTAAATTGCGTACGGAATTCGCAGAAATCCCTACTCAGACCTCATTTGACCCTTCAATTTACCACTGGAGAATCTTCGAAGAGACCGTTCAACCAAACAATCGCGTAGTTTCATTGAAAGAAACAGACGATCCAATATATTAGCTCTCTGACTTTCGTATGCCATTTACGTATGCAACAGCCAGGCATCATCGTCATCAATACCACTTGTGCTTGAATACACTTGCTTTTCAATAAGTATTTTGATATTGTATACTATGTACAGGTTCAATATGCTCA
This sequence comes from Xylariaceae sp. FL0016, assembly GCA_022578815.1. NCBI lineage: Eukaryota > Fungi > Ascomycota > Sordariomycetes > Xylariales > Xylariaceae > Xylariaceae sp. FL0016. Next base: position 152,329 of record MU388788.1, read on the forward strand.
GCAATCTTGACAGTACTTATTCACCAACCTATTGAAGGTTAGTATCTTGAGCGACTCGTGATACATATGTGTCCAGTCACTCACCCATCCCACACTGGTGGGCCAGCGATCGTGTAGTTCTGCGAGCTTGGTCAATCCACTGAAGCACAGATAGAGTGGCATGGTGAACGTACAGTTGTCGCTTTCATGGCATCTGAATAGATGTCAATCTTTATAGAAGGGTCTATTTTGATTAGCACCACGCTTTTCCTTGCCCGTCTTTGGCAATAGCTCACCATTTGGAGAATAGCCCCCCGGAAATTTTACTTTGTAATCAGCCGATGGAACCGCCGTGCCCTTTCCAGTGATGTTGATATGAGCACATTCTGGGTAGAATTGCGGCTTGTTCGCAATATGAATGCTGAGGATTTCGTGCCTCACGACGTAGAGTCCTGGCTTGATGGTTATTGGGATGGTGACAGGCCATAGGTCAGGAGAACCGTCCCAATTCTGGAACTGCTTCTGGTACCAGATGCCCTCGGGTACATTCCCTTCCAATAGACCAGCCTCCCAGATCTTGAAGAATTCCAGCTTATTCACATCCACGTCCTCGCATGAGTCTCCGCAGTCGGCTAGCCAGACGGACATCGGCCCCACGGGGTGAAGCCAGTACCAGTAGACAGCCGTAATGTTGTCGCCGGCTTCAATCGGAATGTACGACGGTGGTGCGGTTGCAGGCGTGTTGCATGCGAGCCCGGAGTCGTTTACCGAGAAGATTGGGTCGATGCTGGCCCAGATCCGCTGTACCATCCATGGCTGACCTTGCTGGCTGGCCAATGTCTCGTCGGGATCATACCTGAAGCTGTGTTACTAGAAACTCTTCCGCCAGGGCCATGGGAGTAAACCAAGGCTTTCGAGCAGACAGTTTTGGGTTCGCGAAACGCTTACCCTCTATACCACGTCTCGCCAACAGTGTAGTTGGCGAGGCCTCCGTGCGCCGCCGCGGAACTAATCAGCGCTGCCACCGCAAGCCATGGCCAGAGCATTGTATCTACGCATACGTCGTGATAGTAGCGTACTTGAAGGTAACTTGTATAATTCACTTTGAGGTTTTCGAGCTCGGTAGGGAATCGCTAGATTCTTGCGAAGTACCGGTCGCCAAGATATCGAGACGCACTTCCATTGATTGAACCTTCGGATTCCACGAGACGTGAACCATACTATAGATGAGACCCCGGGGTGAGACCAAGAGGCAAGGTCCGCGATTGGAAACTCGGAGCCTTCAAATGTGCGCCCGATGTAACGTCTTAACGGCTATACGGGACAACCCCCAATAAGATTCATCTACACTTTCTTCAACGATGGCCAGAATTTCTCATCTTCGAGTCCGGATCTCTTCGAGACGAAACCAGTTGTGCTCATACGCCTACCACAGCTCGACTCGTAGCTCAACCCATAGCTCAGTAGGAGATGAACAAACATCAAGCTCATTAAGTGGTTTGGATATAACCACAGAAGGGGCGGATACGACGATGAAGCTGAATCTATAGTCCCCAGAATGAAAACATTGATTTTCAGATTATAGTATACAAGCAGTTCAGCCAGGATGCCATGTGGAAAATCGGTAGATCACCAGGGTTGCTTTCTTGCTAGACATCAATACGTTAATGCACTATTGTGCGGAGAACATCGTCCCCGAAATCAACATCCTGTTTTCCACTCACATGGAAGGGTTAGTAAATCTAAACCTTGAGTCATTTTGGCTTCTCCGTATATTTTCATGACCAGTCTTGCAGACCGAGCTCGTTGATAAATCTCGACGAGCCACATAAATCGATGTGGTGTATATCTCAGAACTTCAGGCTTGACTGTCACCATACGATATATTGCCACAGCTGCAAAGAGAAAGATAAATTCCCCGCACCAGGCCGGGGAAAATGTCCCCGTTGTTTCCATTTGGGGAAGTGACTATGATCATGTTGAGTGCCCTGATAATTTGTTACTTATAGGACATCACTTCCCCATACTCGCGACATTACCCATATTAGCCCGCCCGTCGGATATGGTGGCGTGGCGGCTACTTTGCCAAGCAACCTCTTCGAAAATGGCATATCCAAAGTGCCAAGGGCATCTCATCTCAAACCATTGTTCTCGCCACGCGCCAAGGTAAGCATTGACTAGCTGCTAGATACGGAAGCATGGGGCTTCGAGGAGGGAAATAGATTGGCCTGGTCCTAAAAGGTCCCATCCCACGTCAATACTCGGCCAGAGCTGAGCCACCAACGTAAACGGAAGACCCTCATACCCCATGGCAAACCAGCCGCCGGGGAAGGGTGATGTCCGACCAGGAACCTCCCCGCAGAAGCCCAACAGCCGGAGGATATACGGTATGGTAGGGATGTGCCATCCGACGCTCATGGTGTAGGTCGGACATATATCAGTCTGGGGAGGGAAGCCTTGTGTCCTCCGGTACAATCTACTCACCAACTCCACAGATCTCTGAAGCCAACATCTTGTCACCGTCACTCCTTGCAGCTGCTTTCATCATGGTGCGAGCTCTCACTACCGCCCTCCTGATGGGCTCCACAGCACTGGCCCTGCCTTTCGCTGAGATCTACGAGCGCCAGAACGCCTCCAGCTGCGCGGTCAAGGACAGCTATCCTGCCGTCGACTACGCCAAGCTGCCAGATCCATTCACCTTTGCGGATGGCACAAAGGTCACCACCAAGGACCAATGGACATGCCGTGCCGCCGAGATCAGCAAGTTGATGCAGCAGTACGAGCTCGGCGACTACCCGCCGCCGCCCGATAAGGTTGAGGCCACCATGTCGGGCACTGGCATGTCCGTCAAGGTCACCGTCGGCTCCAAGTCCGTGACCATCAGCACGTCGATCAAGAAGCCCAGCTCCAGTCCCGGACCTGCCATCATCACGATTGGTGGCTCGTCGCTGCCCATCCCCGGCACCATCGGCACCGTTGGCTTCGGCAACGACGCCTTCGCCTCGCAGGCCTCGGGCAACTCGCGCGGTCAGGGTGCTTTCTACACCCTGTTCGGCAACACGCACTCGGCCGGTGCGCTGACGGCCTGGGCGTGGGGCGTCGACCGTGTCATCGATGGCCTCGAGCAGCTGGGTGCCGAGAAGACGGGCATCGACCCCAAGCGCCTGGGCACGACCGGCTGCTCGCGCAACGGCAAGGGTGCCTTCATCGTCGGCGCGCTCGCCAACCGTATCGCCCTGACCCTGCCCCAGGAGTCCGGCTCCGGCGGCGCCGCCTGCTGGCGTATCTCGGACTCGCAGCACGCGGCCGGCGCCAACATCCAGACCGCGGGCGAGATCGTCGGCGAGAACGTCTGGTTCAGCAAGAACCTCAACGCCTACACCGCCAAGACCAACACCATGCCCGAGGACCACCACATGCTGGCGGCGCTCATCGCGCCCCGTGGCCTGTTCGTGATTGAGAACGACATCGACTGGCTCGGCCCCGTCAGTACCACTGGCTGCATGAAGGCCGGCCGCATGATCTACAAGGGTGTCGGCGCCCCCACCAACATGGGTTTCTCGCTCGTCGGTGGCCACAGCCACTGCATGTTCCCTTCTTCCCAGCAAACTGACCTCACTACGTACATGAACTACTTCCTTCTGGCTGGTACCACCGCTCCGGGTGAAGTCGAGAAGAGCAGTGCTACGGTCTCCATGTCCGACTGGGCCCCATGGACCGTCCCAACTCTGACTTAGGCTTTTGTCTAGTGGTCATGCTATCCATGATCGTCTGGTATTCGCTGTACATAATTTGATGCAAGTCGTGTGTTGAGCGACTGGTAGATCGCGTGGCTAGGAAAACGGGGCCACTTCAGCTCCGATCTCTTATTTGTACATATAAGACTGCCTAGTCAATCAAGCCTCTTGTACTCTGATCTGTGACTTTTGATTATGTGCTCTCCTCCAGCTCATTTGTTGAGTGAATTTCAACTCCTAAGAGATCTCGAAGCTCTCTCACATCTTCCTGGTCTTTTAGGATCACGTGGGAAGAAAGAAGGTCCGAAGCCCTCGTCAAACCAGCACGAGAGATACTGCCATTAGATATGCATTTCTAGGAAGCGTGATAGAATACAATGACTGCCAATTTCTCATCGACTACGTACCCGTTCGCAGTATGCCTATTGTCACATTTCATCTACTTCTTCAGCCACGCCGACAGCGCAACTCCTGGATCCTCTTCTTCCAGCCCTAGTAGTGAATTCGCGCTATCTGCCCCTTTCACGGCTAGACCTGACCCGTCTCCGTAGAGCCGCTCGCGGAGGAGGTTGGAGAAGGCACTGTAATCACCCTTGCTCAACTTATCCAGACCTATCTTTCCTTGCTCAGCCGCAGCTACACGATTAACGGTCCATTTTTGCCCCGTGACCTTCTCTGCAATGGCGAGCAGCTCGTTCTGGGTGGGGTTGAACGAGGCTATGGTGATGTATCGGTTGACCGTCTTGCCTGGATCGGCCAGGATGGCTGCGATTGCCTTGCCGATGAATGGGAGGTTCGACGCCGCCACGGGCTCGTTTCCAGAGTCATATATCGTCGCAGTCTTGGAGGCCTTGTCAAGTCCTATCGAGCCATGCTCTAGACCCTTTAATGGTGATCAGGGCGAATTCCAAAATCAAATCGAGGAGTTTATATCTATGCATCATTGCTTCAACTTACCCAATCAAAAAATAGGCCGGTCGAGATTCCAGTCCACGTGAAACCCGGATTTTCCTTGGACTTTTCATTGATATAATCGAGGGTCTTGATCTTTCCCTGTAAAATCTTTCCGATGGCCGAGCTCCCTAGAATCCTTGAGTTGATCCCGAATTCCGAGGGGATAAGCCGCTTGACCCCAGCGGCCACTGCAGCGTCGACCAGCAGTTGCTGTCCACCGGTCGCCATCGTGGCTACAGTAGAGACTACGGCATCCTGTCCTTGCAGTGCCGCGGTCAATGACTCGACCGAGCCGTAGTCTACGCCCTTGGGAGTCACCCCAGACGGGTAAGTGGACGACGAGCTCTCGCGGGTCAGGGCCGTCACGTCGAAGCCGGCTTTCACCAGCTCTTCTGCGACCGCTCTTCCAAGGTTACCAGATGCCTATGATTTTCATCAGCTTAAATACCATAGACGGATAACCCTCATGATGGAGTAGAGAGCTTACACCCGCAACGGCAACTTTCTTGATTGGTCCCTCCATTGGGCCGCAGTTGTTATTCGCAAAGAGACTGTATTGGTATAGTATGCTGCAGAGTATGGCACACAGGGCGAAGAGGTAATATTTCATACCGATTAGCTACTCGATCTCAAATGCATGCCGAAGTGAAGCACCGAGGGTGGCGGGGGATATTTATAGGAACGCGTAGATCGGGTGGGGTTCGAGTAACTGCCGCAAGTTTCATCGCGGGGGCCGGCTATGTCATCTCAGATTGTGTCACTGATCCGAGAGATTCGCAATCCCGACACCGTGTTTGAGGCGACGGATGGACAGGCGACTTTAGTCTCATTCCTCAAGTGTTATCACCATTGTCTTTGCCAAGTAGCTAGTAAGATAGGTGGTGCAATTGCGCGATTGCGCAGTCGCGCCATGGCAATCTACCCCGCGGTCGCCGACGTATTTGTAAATATTTCTAGGCGGATTCAGCATACGTTGCCATCTTCAAATCATTACATATTGATCAGGTTTTCATAAGATATGCACTACATGCTCCATCGTCACTTGAATCAATTCATTCATTCATTCTTCTTGCCAAAATCACTTGGAACTTTCTGTGTAATCGCTCATTCAAATTCCAACTCTATACGTCTAATAAACGAGGGAAAACCTATACAAATTAAAGATGCACCTTGGCGCCAACCCAATGCCCCCAATCTCCAAAGAAATTTGTCTTCTTTCTTAGTCATCGTTCTTCCAGAAGACCTCAAGGTCAAAGTCCTCATCACCACGGGAGTAGATGGTGAATGAGGAAAGCTCGGCGTCCTGGTCGTCCAAGTACTCGTCAACCAACTTATCAACACCAGCGCCGAACGGGTTGCCATCCTTCAAGCTGTCGAAGGCGTCCTCCTGGCCGTCATCGTCCGAGTCTTTGCTGACAGTAAAGGTTCCCTCGGCATCCGCATCCTGGCCGATCTTGCCGAGCGCATCCACGATGGAGCTGATCACGTCCTCGTTGGCGATGTTCTGGTAGTAGACGCTCTTGAGGTTCGCGACGTCTTGGCCTGCCGCGTTCACCCAATAGCCTACGATGAGGTCGCGCAGCTTCAGGGTCTGCGGGCTTTCGTCGCCGTTGCGGGCCTCGGAGACGACGAACCTGCCCGAACCGGTATCCCAGCCGAAGGAGTCCAGGACGTGCGTGCCGCCGTAGTAGTTGTTGCTGTAGACGAATTGCATGTCCATGTTGAGGTCGTCGTCATGCTCTCCAGGTGATATAATGTATCCAGAGTCGGCTGGGTTAGGAGGGGTCTTGTTGTCCCGGGCTTTGATCTCGGGAGCCAATGCGGTCGTTTGTGATCCGGAGTGCCTGGCTTGGAGCCCAGTGGTGCCAGAGCGAGTTGGTGCGGCTTGAGCGCCGAGGAAGCTCCCTCCCAGACCCAAAAGGGCGACGGCAGCTGTCTTGAAGGTAGAGTGGTGCATTTTAGAGATGGTACAACTGGTGGACTGGAGTGGTTTCGAACGAGAAAAAGAGATGTGATACAAGATACTGTCGAGATCAGATGAGACTGGCACTGGTAGCAATGTTGCGATGGTGATATTCTTCAACGATTCACGATTGAAGAGCCAACCCCTCGATCTTTATAATCTGCTCGATTGAACATTTTCCAGTCGCCCACTTACGTACCTAGTTATGGGTTCTGTATACGATAGGTAGCTGCCTTACATTGCTGTATCGTACCAAGACAGCAACGTAAATAGAATACCGGGACTGGCTGACTGACCTGGTGAAGCTTCGTGGAACCCGTCCTGAATCCGAACTACCTACCCATTTTGATGTGGCAACATTTTCCACTTCAGCCTTGTCCATTCTCGGATCGTACCTAGAGAACGAGGATGTGGTCAAAGTCACAGGGCTGAGCGGCGTGTTCCGACGCCATCCTGAGAGGTCAAATCGATGCCTAGGAGACAAGGGTGATGCAGAGCCGAACACTCGATCTGGATGGAATAATCGAACCGCTGACACAAGAGACAGGCGTGGGGCGTGAGGGATTCATTTGGTCTGGGCGTAAACATCTGGTGATAGCCTACTATATGGGGGGGGGGGGGGGGGGGGGGAGGGGGGTGGGGCCTTGGTCCCCTTTTCCAAAAAAAAAATAAAAAAAAAACAACCACCCGGGTTTTTGCAACGAGGCCGGCCAAAAACAAAAAAAAAAAAAGGGGAA
>MU388789.1:0-19252 GCA_022578815.1 Xylariaceae sp. FL0016
CCTTCCTACACTCCCCCCCCCCCGCCCCCCCCCCCCCCCCCGCCCCCCCCGGCCCCCCCCCCCCCCCCCCCCCCCCCCCCCCCCCCCCCCCCCCCCCCCCCACCTAGAGGACCTAGAGGACCAAGAGGACCCAGTTGGAGTGCATACTGGAGTAGGCATCCCATCCCTCTGCCATCCCCAAGCTCCGCCCAAGGCATCCCGAATCCCTACAAACGTATTTCGTAGTGCTGCAACACCCAACCTCGACGACCACTTACAAGACAGACACACCAAGTAAGTGGCCAGCATCTGTGCCAAACAGCCGTCATCCCATCTTTTGATTTCCTCGAACCGCCAACTCGAACCCTGGATCGCTAGTGGGAGGTGAGAAAAAAGTGACGAGCATTGAGCATTGAAGCAAGCAAGAAAGCAAGCTGTCGAAACCACAGACCCAGGAGCTACCACTATTGAGAATCATTTACTTACACCCTGTTCCCCATCTCATCATCCTCTCTACCTATCGTCTGTCATCAACCTCTTCCATCTAACTTCATTTCACACCTGCCTTTCTGGCTCATATCGTGAAACTTGGCCGAACAAAACCCTACCTCGCTGGCAATTGTCTTTTCTAAAGACTTTATTGTACTCACTTGATCTATTCCCTTTGCGCTGCTCGTACCGCAGTACAAGATACCTACCCAAGGTACCTCTTCTACCTTACGGGAACTCGCTCAGTGAAAAGGCACAAATCCCACGTTGTCGGGTGTTTCATTACCTGGTGATACTGCGACTGGACTGCCCTTCTTTTCCTGTCCAGGTCCGGAAAGAATACTCAACTCACAAGTCCATCTTCCACAACTACCCAGGTCTAACTGCACACGCACAAGCATCCGCTGCAGTTGCACGCCGTCGTCAGGACGCATTGCACCAGGCATAATACCTACCTGCATCCTGACATACCGAAGCTACTAACCCATACCCATCATACCCACACCCACATACATACCCACACCCCTCTGTCAGGTATTCCTAGCTACCTATTACTTCCCACCTACCTTACCTGTCTTACCTGCTAGAACTCCCAATTTCTACCGAGTCCCCTCCCACACTGAGGAGCCTGCACCACTCGCCAATCATGGTTCGAAGCGCCCTCGGGCGGTGGTTTGCTGGCACAGGTACAGCGAGGACCCCATCCCCATCGACTAATGACACCGAGCATCCGTTTTCCAGCCGCAGCACCGCCGAAGACAAGTCCAACTTGAACAATAATAATTATCCTCCCTCCACATCCCACCTTACCCACGCTCACGCCGCTGTCGCTGCTGCCGCTGCCGCATCACCATCATCGTCAGCATCACCGTCCGTTTCGTCCCCTTCTTCCGCCAACAACACTCAGGCGCCCACCCCAGCCGACTCGCACTCCCTCTCCTCTTTGCCTGCGTCACCACAACCCCAGACGCCCGTCGACCACCACAACGACGCTGCGTTTACCTTCAACAGCGCCCACAAACCCATCCCCATTGCGACGTCGCCCAACATCCGCGACTCCCACTCTATATCACCTACCAATCTGCGCGCTCACCCCACCTTCGACTTTACCTCTGCCGAACAAGACGTCGACATGACCACCGGTCCTGCGCTCGACTCGGCCCTCGGCCGCAGTCGCCAGGACTCCTTCGTGAGCGCTGGGCCAAAACCCATTTCCATGATCAATCCAAACCGTGAAAACCGCGGGCGACGTGAGAGCCTCGCTGGCAGTTTGATGGGCGGCATGAGTTGGGGAGGCGTTTCTGTCGGAAGCTTCATTAGAGATGAGTAAGTTTTGCGCTTCAATGCCCTCACATCTGCCCCAGCCCAAACCTTACGCCTTTCTCTGCTACCATTACTTGCATCCAAAAAATTTCCTTCTACTTTTGTACTTGTTTTCGAAACATTTATTTCTCGTGTCGCATCCACTACTGGAATCGCCGTTGACAAATTGTCTTATTGCAGTCTTGCCATGACAGGCACATCCCCCTTCACTGGTGTAGCGCAGTCCCCGTCGTTCCACTCGAATTCGTATATCCCTAAGATGGAAGCCGAATACTTGCGCAACTTTGTATGTTGTGACCTGAGGTTGGAAAACATGCATGACTTGCTCCGTCATTACGAGACGGCACACACGGGATCCAACGCTCAACCGAATCGCAACGGATCGAGTGTGCAGTTGAACCACAGACTTTCTATCAGCAGCAGACCGTCCATTTCGATGGGCTCCGGTCGTCAAGATTCGCAGATTTTTGGCAACGGACAGTCAGGTTTCGGTCAGCAAAGCAGGCCAGGCAGTACTGGTAATGCCGGCATGGCGTTTGGGGGTCTGCAGATGGGACGACAGGACTCGAACACCCACAAATCGCAATTGAGTAGTATGCAGTCCAATGACGAGATGGACGCTGTTGGTGATATGGAGATGGACGACACCGTTGGCATGATGGAGATGGACGATACAAACCAGAGAACTATTCAACAAACTCGTCAGATGTTTGGCCAGCAACAAAGACCTCAACTGCATATCAACAGCTCCGGACTACCACACCAAGCACTCCGAACGTCGCAGCCACCGACACCTGGTGCCTCGGGATTCGGTTTCCAGAACAACCCTACTGTATCGTCAGTCAACACTCCAACATTGACGACTCACCAGGCAGCCATGGGACAGATGGGTGACAGTACTGAGAGCGTAGACAACAACGCCGCCAATAATAATAACACGAACCTGAATTTCATGGACCTAAGTCTTGGAGGAAACTTCGATACGAACCCAGCTCTTTCAGAGTATTTTATCCAGGACCCGGCGAAGAGACTCTACAGCCCTGGCGGTGGTCCCGCGAATGCACTTAAGCTCCAACAGCAGATGGATCAATTTGGGCTCGACCAGGGTCAATTCCCAAACATCACTGACCGAACCCACTTGGCTGCGCTGCAAAGGGCCATTGCAAATCCGGGCTCGTTCACGATGCCGCCAGAGGAGGATAAACCATTCAAATGTCCGGTGATCGGATGCGAGAAGGCTTACAAGAATCAAAATGGTCTGAAGTATGTTTTGAATTTTCTTCTGCCCCCGCCGCCTGGCCTCCGTAGCCCTTATCAGCAGCAAGTGTGGCTAACTGATTATGCAGGTATCACAAGCAACATGGTCACCAGAACCAACAGTTGCATGAGAATGGCGACGGTACTTTCTCCATTGTCAACCCGGAGACTTCGGCACCATATCCCGGTGAGACAGGAATGGAGAAAGAGAAGCCACACAAGTGCGAGTACTGCCACAAGCGCTACAAGAATCTGAATGGTCTCAAATATGTAAGTTTACTCATTCCCTAGCCCACCTTTCGAAGTAGGTTACTAAATGTTTGCTACAGCACAAACAACATTCTTCCGCATGTGAAATACAAGCCCAGGCGGCCAGTATCAGAGCCAGTTTCACGAATGGCCAAACGCCTTTCAATTTAGGTAACTTGAGTCAAGGGCTGCCGGGGATCGGAGAAGAGATGCAAATGTAGAACAATGCGTCTCAACGAAGTTCAGCCACTGCCACTCTCACAACAAGATCATAGATGGCTTTCCCTCAACCATTGAAGAAGACCAAGCCTAAGCGACGCAGAGCGATCCCGGAATCTCTGCCAGAGCCGCGACGGACTGGCCCCTCTGCTACAACGCTGGTGGTCGGGTTTCACGTCCCTCAACCAAGACCGACCGAAAATGGATCGTCTCTCTGATCTCTGCATATGTTCTCGAAAGTGGCTTCTCACTATCCTGAAAGAACTGCGCATCCCCCTCGACGATTGCGTTTCATAGATTTTCACGCATAGACTGAATACCCTTTCCCTGGTTTGGTTGTACCTAGGCCGGAGCCTTCCGGTCTTAGACCAAAAACTTGTTTCTTTCATTAGGCATTTTGGACGGCGTTTCTGCTTATTACTCTGGCATCGAACGGTGTTTTGCCTGCGTATACCCAACCCCGAATAGACGTTACCCATCTCATCTTCCTGCGCTCTCGGGTGCAGACACTCTAAAAAGGGACGTTTTGTCGACCTGTTGTTCGTTCTAGACCTGCACTCCGTGGGAAAGGAGTGGGAAAGGAAAACCTGGAATAGAGGAAACGGGGAGTCACCCAGGTCGTGGAAAGCTCAATCGAGCGACTACAGTTCCACTCAAATGTTTTTAAACAGCACTACATCACAGGAAACACACGATCAGAGATGTTCATGCCTCGCGGCTTGTTTGGGAAAGGACGGTAAAATGTTGTTTGTGGAAGCGGTTCAGCTACTCCGTTGTCGTTGGGCGTCACGGTTTCCAAGCTGCACGGCTGGGATGAAAAAAAGGGGCAATGTCCATTGTAGCGTTTGCATTCATCCTTCTCATAGGCAGTCTCCATAGCAGCGTTTGCATTCATACTTCATAGGCAGTTACCATCGCAGCGTTTACAATTATCCTTCATAGGCAATCTGATGTGCGACCTACCATGTTACATTTATGGGAACATAAAGCCTGCCTGTCTGTGAATCCAACGGCGTGTAGAATCCCCGCCCTCTAGCAATTCATTTCGATTTGAACGTAAGACTTCGATCCTCGTGACAAGTCGGATCAACACCGAACAGCAAGGTTTCGGGAAATAGGAAGCAAACTTGAATTTACCAAGAACCCTCTGAGGACCTTTGGGGCCATCTCTACAAGCGGACTTCCCTCTGAGAAGCCCACCCGCGATTCCAAGGCCCCGGCTCTGTACCCGGCTCCCCTATCTACGCTCCTTGGCAAGCTTCCTCGCTTCAGCTGATTCCTGGAAGGCCCAGATCGTGGAGCTGTGCCGAAAAACAGCGTTGCTATGATGAAGAACCGGAGGGGTCGCGGCAACTTTCCCTGATTTCTTGAGTGAGGACAGAGCAACTGCAGGACTGGAGGGGCCGTTCCTGACTAGAAGGGCTGGCATCATGCACTGTCCATATCACGATCACGATTACCGGCATCGCCGCCTCACGCCCAAAGCTGGGGGGATGGAAATTCGAATGTACTGGATAGTCTATCATTGATCGACACATCTACATGATATCACGACAGGCCTTCTAGTCATGCCCGCCGACAATGGCTAATCTGGTCTGTGATCGCAGGGGAGAGTGACCAGATGAAGCTCCCCCATGCGCTGCTATGTATCTCGATTATCCATAAGAGCCACGGCATGAAGTCATCGCGCAGCCGTCGGCCACAGTCCAAACAAGTAATCAAGTATCTCCAGCCTATCTCCATAGGAAACCGACTAGCTGTGTACTCAAGTCCCCCCCCCCCCCCCCCGACGAAAACCCCATCCTCCGGCTCAAGAGAACTCAAACGTGATATTCTAGTCGACTCGTTGGGCCTGTGACAACCTGACACAGGATGGTCTGTTGCCCCTCTCCTCGCCAATCTCGTGCTATCGCGATTAAGGTTTACGGAGTATTGGCATTCATACGCATGGGGAGTCTGGGGATCGGCACTTGTCCTTGGCCTCACCAACTTCCTTACGTCATCCGTCACTCCTCCCCAGCGGCCCTCTTTCTCCAGCTGTTAGGTATGTACTCCATAAAGAACCGGTAGCGGTCTTCGGCCGACCCGAGATAGGGACAGACGTCAGGCATGGACAGCAGCCGACTTCAAGTACTGTATTCCCGAGACATGCGACTATTTTGTGACAGACGCCTCCCGTCGGCCACAAAGAAGAAAACATATGGGTCGACAGACAGGCTACTGTGCTAGGTATGTCAGACAACATTTGGACCATCGCCGGAGAAATCTCACCATCACAACTTGGGAAAGCCACCGGCCGACAGCTATCTGTGCCCACTACTCGCGGCCCCCTCAACACCCCCCCCTGTTTCTGTCAATCCCGCAAGCCATCCGCGATGACCATCCCAGGAAACAAAACCAGGCAATGAATGTGTGCATAGGAGCACACAACCATGGCGTAGAAACACCATTGTTATCCAGGGCCGTCGGCAATGACAGAGATCGAACTTCGACTGCAACGCGTACCTTATCCTCTCGTCTCCGCCGACATTACAGAAAGAGATTAGATTTTCACAATAGCCTGCCTCACCTATGGGCCGCCCCTTCCTGCTTAAAGATACCTCCACCCGCCGGCCAAGCCAGTCCAGCACCTATCAAACAGCACCCCAAGCCCTACCTACCGCTTACTAGCACCAGTAGTACTACATAGGGTAGTATGTATGTAGTTCACCATGCTTCTTCCCAAGAGCCAAGCAACCCTCCAAGGCGCAACGGCCTACGCGTCCACAACACCTTGTACGAAGCGTTGCTCGGCCTCCACCCACGCCAGTCCGCCCAGCGGTCCCACGAGAATTCCCATAATACCCTTTGCGCGCACCCACACCCACGTGCGCGCTACTGCAGAGCACGAATCATTACGTCCCCGTTGACCCGCGCACCGTTCATTAGCTGGGATCCTTTGATGGCCATTACCTACTCCATAGACAGAGTATTACCAGTGATGTGGATTGCCCCAAAGTGGCTAGTTACTGCCTTGCGATTATATAAAGATTGACTGATTGCTATGTATTTTTCATGGTGTAGCAAGGTGAAGCAACGTGTAAGGATATGATCATTCGTAAATCCTCAAAAAGACTGAGGGTTGCCTAACTTTCGATACAAGCCATGAAAAGTATCTGGCCGGCTAGTCCAGTCTTGAATGGCAATTATGTTGAGTGATGAAGGTGTCATGAAGACCACTATTGGGCAAGTATTCAGGAGAGTCGCGTATCATAGATTCATAAAATGCGTTGACTGGGGCAATATTAGTATTTAGTGCACGCGAAATAGCTAGCGTGCAGAGTGTACAATTATGCTCTGCCAGCCGTACGTCGTAACGCCTCGACTCGAAAACCGATTTGTGTCGTCTAAAATACGAACCACAAGCACTCGTCACCTGGGTGTCGAGCCAGTGTCCCGAGGGGCGGGATGAGAACACACCCGTCAAGGTCCCTTTATTTGCCCCTATTTTCAAGTCGCCTGACCTCACTCATTCCCCAAACCTTAGTGCTAACGCCGTGCAAGTAATCCGGATCCAATATATGCATCGACAAGGCATTTCAGCACTACAATCCCAAGAAACGTAAAGCGTTATATTGTACAACCACTGGTCCCATCGTCAAATCATCCACATGCGTCCCATGTTAAGGACTGTGTTCATGCTGATCTCGCGATCTACGCGAGGTCCATACCTTCGGAATCCTCAATGTCAGAGGGCAGCGCCTGCGTTCGGTCACTGCTCATGCTGTCCTTACGAGACAAATTGCAGCTGTCGTATCGATTTCGATAGCCATCGACATACTCAAGTTCTTCGCCACCAATGACTCGACCCTCCATGTCGATCTCCTGCGATAATTCGACCAAAGCAGCCCGCGGTAGCCGTAGGAACCCCTGCGTGCGGACTATACGGCCCCAATGCGTCAGGCAGAAAGATGCGGCTCTTTTGCGAAGCCATTCCTCGTTTGATAGACCAGCGCAGTACCAGATGATACACGCATGATCAACGTCAAGCTCCTTTGACAGTCGGTTGACGCAGAGAAGCCGGAGATGTGGAATATTGTAGATGTTGGACATGACGAGCAGGCCCGCAACATCAGCAAGATCCGTCACGCCGTCGTTTGCATGAATGCTGTCAGTGTAGAGATAATAGAGGAAAGCCTTGACCACACTGTAAGGCTCTGGGATATGCATTTTTTTGGTGTGAAACTCTGCCATCTGAGCATTGTACAAGCGGTTGAAGTGCGGCCATCTCGCCTGGAGGATCAGTTTATGGACGTGAATCGGATCGGACGTGGGAGCGTCTGGAGCAAGCCAATTTTGATCGGTGGGGGCCTCTCCAGCCCGGAAGAGACTGGCCCCCATCATGTCTTCGTCCTCCTGCTCACCTGCCAGGGCAGTAATAACAAAGTCCGTCCCACTACCTGACTCCGGGGGTTGGTTGAACAGCTTTGCTAAGTCAAGCCCTAGCCCTTTAGATGGCTGCTCCCGCACTCTAGAGTGTGTCGTGGGACGGGACAGCTCTGTCCTGGGCTCTGGTGTAAAGTTATTTCCCAGAAAACCATAACGGCGCAGGTCGATTTCCATGATGTCACTCAGGTACTCTTCGAACGCGTTTGGCCCGAGATCGTTCGCGAGGTCGTTTGGGCAGCCTAGAAGCCAGGCCTTCGTGCCGTCTTCATTCATCGTACAGTAGTGCCAACGAAATCCGGATTTGAAGATCTCCCGGCCTTCTGCCAGCTTTTGCCAGCTCAGAGCCGAAAGATCGAGCGCCGAAAGAGAGCACTCTTTCGAGGAGATTGTGGCAGCCGGTGTAACAAAATCAAGAAGGGTGCCCGATGAGTATACATGAAAATGGATACCCGAGCCCTGGGAGGGCACATTGGGGCCAGAAATGAACTTGAGGGACGAGATCGCACCAGGAGCTGCAGGAGCATGTTGTTTCAACAGGAACGAAGGAGTACTGACTTGAGCTGAGCGTGAGTTGGCAGCATAGCCCGATGCTCCGATGACTGGGGCTGCTCCCATTGAGTATGAAGGACGAGGTGAGTCGGAAGCACGTGCCATCGAATGATGTCGATCTGAGGTAGAACCAATTTGAGGAGCTGAGTCGAAAGCCGGGCTACCCTTTAAATCCAGCCACCAAAGATCGCCAAGTTTGTCCATGTCTTCGCTTAAACCACCGAACACCCAAACTCGATCGCCCCTATGTATAGTCAGTATATCCTCACAAATATTACAGGAATGTAACATACCAGATATAGGCCGAATGGTCGAATCTGCCTACGAAGCGCCAAGAGCGCGACCAGGTATAAGTCTTCAGATCCAGATAGCATATGTCGTCTAAGACATAGTTATCATGCCCGGTGATACCTCCGACGATAAATAGTTTGTCTTCGTGCAGGACAGCAGCATGTCGCGCTCGCCCCTTAGGGACCGGACCGTTGACTTGAGGCTGTGTCCAATGTGCTGTCTTCAAGTCAAATACTATCAGATCGGAGAGATAGGTGCGATGTTCATTTTCGCCTCCAAAGACGAGAAGTTTGTCGCCTTGGTATAAGGTGGCAGTATGTCCTGTGTCACGCTGTCAGTATACCAAGATTTGCGTGGAAACCGGCGAACATACCCATTCGGACACCGGGGATGTCTCCATAGTTATCCACAAGGCTCCACTGATGACTAACGAGGTCCAGCTTCAAGACGTGATTGTAGACCTCGTCGGTATACTGGTCGAAACCGCCAAAGGCATAGATCTGGTTGCTGCCGCAGTACGTAACAGAGGCATTGACCAAACACGCCGGTCTTTGCCCAAGAGTTCGAGTGACTTTGGGGCGGTAACCATCCATCATGGTTCTATTTTTCATGGGCGAGTTCGGCATGACAAATGTGTTGTTGGAGCCACTGGACGCTGGTGTGTGAGCATCGCTGTTGGAGGGCGTATAGGAGGGAGCAGAAGGTACTGCAGGAAGGTGGGTGGCAGCCGAGGGGCCGCCGAAGAGAGAGGTCCCAGCAAAAGCTGGCGTTGACGGCTGTTGAGCCATGTTCGCGATTCGATGATACGCAGGAGATGAGGAGTAGAGAATCGCGCGGCGCTGGATCGTCGGACGAGAGTGGGATCTCAAGTAAACATGGCAACAGTCAATGGATGAAGCGCTTGCCCCCAGATGCCGGCTAGAATGCGCAGTAGAGAGAAAGGCCGCTGCTCAGTAGCGTAGAGTAAAGGGCAACGGTGCGTGCGATGTCAGATTACGGCCCCTGCGATGGTCGTCCGAGGCTGAGAAAAGAATGGACCGCAGGAAGGCAAGGAACGATTCTGAACCGCAGACCTGAGAGGTTGCCTTCTCCAAACGAAAGCACAGGCCACTACTTTGACGCGGCGGGTGCTCAATGGGGAACGAAGGGGGGCTGATGTGGCTGGACTGGGGTACCTTGATACTTCAGAGGACCTGATCTGGTGGAGCCCAGATACCTACGTACATAAGTGACAGCTTACCTAATTCGGAATATTGGTAGGTGCGGTCAATCAGCCGCATGGGCCCGACCGCAAGCGGGTTCCATCAGTAGCCTGGTTGCCCTTTACAACCAGCAGAGGGGTGACCCACCGTAAGTAAACATTTAAATCACTGCATGAGAGGCTGGATTTCAATGCTTCTCTTTCTCCTCTCCCTCATCAGAACCTCATCAATCTCTACATTCCGCTTCCCAGCCAAATCCTCCTCTCGCCGCTACGGCTTACGAAGCCCTCAATCTGCCTTGCCCAGACAATCACTCTCAAGTCCGCTAGATCTTATCGCTGCCACAGCCATCTGATCGCTCCTCCGACTTGCCACTCTTCGTGAAGGCACATCTTCGATTTATCGAGCACAATAACGACGAAATACTAACCAAACCAACACATTCCAGGAACCTTTAGCTAGAGTCTCTTGGAGCTCGTTCGATTTATCGAAAAGCTCTCTATTGCTCGATCCTCATCACTCTCTTGACACATTGAGTTGTGCAAGTTGAAGTGCACTATTCCACTCGCGATACTCCCTACTGTCATACACTAGACAATCAGACACAATGGCCTCAGCAGTAGTATCGACTCCCCTCAAGTCCCACAAGGGACTTTTTTCCTCCCGTACCGCTGGCGGACGGATGCCCCTGACGCCAAGCCCTCGTCAAAGATCCAACGCGACCCAGGTTCCTGTGAACATGAACTCGTCTCCCTTCACACCTGACCGAAAGTCGCATGATGCGTCGCGTCCATCTGGCAAGTCAGTCTACGGTGGAAACTTATCTTCACACTTCGCGAAGTCCAGCTCAAGAAGCTCCCATCGTGACTCTCCCAAGTCCAACATCGCCCGCGGTGTGTCTACTCCCCGCAAGGCTCTTGAGCTCGGTGTGTCAGACTTCAACTTAGTTGGCACTGGTAACACCAAGACTCCCTCCAGTGCAAAGCCTAAGAAGGCCGCTCTCCGGTCCAAGGCCACCAAGACTACCTTGACCTATGCCGCCGACCGTTACATCCCCAACCGCAGCAACAGCTCTGGTATTGCCAATGTTGGCTCGGGCAAGTTGGACGTCCAAGACAGACGCCGACCCAAGACGAGCAATACCGAAGCCTCGAACGTTCTGTCCTCTGCGACCGATGCCGCCATTGCCTCCCTTGAAGGCCTTAGCATCAATGACGACGAAGCTACTACCTACTCGCGCCCTTCCCCCAACACCGTTGCTTACCAAGATTCACTTGCGAGTGCCTGCGGTGTCAGCCTCAACACCAGAATTCTGGAGTTCAAACCAGCTCCTCCCGAGTCGTCCAAGCCCATTGACCTTCGCCAGCAGTACAACCGCCCTCTCAAGCAAACTACCTCCAGCTCCGCTCAGTTCAGACGTCGCGTTGCAACTGCACCCGAGCGTGTTCTGGATGCCCCAGGTCTTATCGATGACTACTATCTGAACCTGCTTGATTGGAGCGCTGGTAACCAGGTCGCCATTGGTCTGGAACGCAATGTCTATGTGTGGTCCGCCGATGAGGGTGCGGTTAGCTGCCTAATGGAGACCAGCCCTGATACCTATGTTAGCAGCGTTAAGTGGTCTGACGATGGTGCATATGTTGGTGTCGGTCTCGGATCAGGTGAGGTCCAGATTTGGGATGTCGCCGAGGGCCAGAAGATCCGCAGTATGTTCGGTCATGATACCCGTGTTGGTGTTATGGGCTGGAACAAGCACCTTCTGTCCACTGGCGCCCGAAGTGGGCTTGTCTACAACCACGATGTTCGCATTGCCGAGCACAAGGTTGCCGAATTGGTTTCCCACACTTCTGAGGTATGTGGCCTAGAATGGCGATCAGACGGCGCTCAGCTTGCTACTGGCGGCAACGACAACCTTGTCTCCATCTGGGATGCCCGTTCTTTGGCCGTTCCCAAATTCACCAAGACCAACCACAAGGCTGCTGTCAAAGCCCTTGCCTGGTGCCCGTGGAACATGAACCTGCTTGCCACTGGTGGTGGCTCGTACGATCGCCACATCCACTTCTGGAGCACCACTTCAGGCGCACGCGTCAACAGCATCGACACTGGCTCTCAAGTCACCAGCCTTCGGTGGAGCACCAGCTACCGTGAGATCGTCAGCTCCAGCGGCTTTCCGGATAACTCTCTCAGCATCTGGAGCTACCCCACGCTTGTTCGCAATGTGGAGATCCCTGCTCACGAAAGCAGAGTCCTTCACAGCTGCCTCAGCCCCGACGGCCAGATGCTGGCTACCGCAGCCGCTGATGAGAGCTTGAAGTTCTGGAAGGTTTTCGAGAAGAAGGCCGGTGCCGGTGCCGGTGTTGGCGCCAGTGGTTCTTCTGGCAAAGCTGAGATGGCCAAGCAGATGACCATTCGATAAAGATGCACCCAAACCAAGCAAGCAACGGTAGGTATTACAGTTCCAATATGGCATGTTTTGGTACCAACGGTCTGGGTGACTTTTAAGCATGGCGTTGGATGTTACTGCTTTACAGCATTAGATACCCCCCATGCCACAGAATTTGGCCATGAATTATGACAAGTCGTTTCCACACAGGACATGGCCTCAGGTGGAAGTTCCTATTCAACGAAATTGTATTAGTAGACGTGGGAATATTTCGGTGTCCGATAATGGATATATGAACAGAGGGAGAGTTGCATTGGTTATACACACGGCTGGACAGAAAAGGTCCTACGCTTCAGTAGGTAGTTAGCATATCAATATGATGCGAATGACTCCATGTGATAATCATCACTGTGGCTTGCATTGTGTCGCTTCACCATGCGGTAGTCTTTAAAATTGGGGCATCGCCCCTTCAAAACTTTCGGTGATGATGTGGAATTGTCATGCGATGCTATCCCATCAGAGTGGGTCACTTTCTTGATCTTATCAGCTTATCTATTCACGCCAGCTTAGGTAAGCACAGACTCGGTGCCGTGCTGCACTTTTAGGAGTTACGTGCTTCCATCGGCTACTTGACGAGAACAACCATTAACAGTGATCCTGGCTACTGCGCGCATTGCCTGTGATATTCTGCGATACATGCATCACACTTACAGCTCTTCAGCGACGCAATTATACGCCTACTGAACGGTTTCACTGATCTGCATCACTCTGCAACTTGTCCACAGACCATAGCACCTGCTTCCCCTGCGAGGGCTAAAGTGCCGCCCTGGTCCTCTTCTGCAACCCACCTTCACTACCTATCTATCCTAACCTCACCTCGCCGCCAATTTTGCTCAGATTGCAAAATCTTGCCGATTTCTCAAGGGCGCCTACCAACCTACTTGGCCGTTGTTCTCCTTCACCCAAGTGCGTTTTTGCAGCGAAGCATTAGACGAATTCGATCGCGACCTGTACTTTACTCTCTACCTTCGTCCAGTTCTCCCATCTCCCAGTACACCGTGACACATCAAGGCGAAACAATAAACCCTTGGAAAAATGTCGAATTCGCAAGTTGGCAACGTATATCAGCAGATCATCTCGGAGGTCATCGAGGCCTCGCGAGTTGATTTCGAAGAAGGTGGCGTGGACGAGAATGTGCTGGACGAACTCAAGAAGGTAAGATCACCTCGCTACTGTGTGTTATGACAACGAATATTCAACATTCCGCGGTCGCGCCCATGCAAAAATATGTCCGCGTTGCATATATCAAATTTTTTGAGAAAGTCTGCCATCATGCATTCGAACGCAATAATTCGGAAGCTTGGCTGGCATCTGCTGGCGGTGATGTCTGCAGGGCCTCCCTTTGTCCAGCTGAGGGTAGCAACCGAGGGTGGTGGGAATCAGCGGATCCAGGGAGGGGGCAGCAGGCACTATTTGGGCTTTTTATGGCTTTCGCCACCAACACAAAGGCCGATGAGTCAGATTCATCTCATTGGCCTAGATCCACCGCCGGCTCACGTGCCCTATCTCTTACAACCCTTATGCCAGCTTCAATCCACGATGGGACCTCGCTCTGCTACATCGGCGACAGTCATTCAACAACACATCTAAACATGTCTTTTTCTAATAGTAGTTTCTTTCATTTTATAGATCCTGACTGACCTATTTGTTACAGGGCTGGCAGAAGAAGTTGACGCAGCAGGGTTTGGCCACTTTCCCATGGGACCCAAAGCCTGACCCCCCTGCCCCTGCTGCTCCTCCTCCAGGACCACAGCAGGTTCAACCGGCTCCCGTAACAGCAGCCCCCCAAGCTATGTCCAATGGTGCAGCCTACACTCAACCTCAGCAGCCTCAGGGCTTGACTATGCCAATGCCTTCACAGCCGTCTAACGAATCGCAAGTCAAGTCCGAACCTGGCGTCAAAATCGAGCCTGGCCTTGAAAATACTCTTTCCATGTCACAAAACCAGCCTCAGCCTCAGTCACGTCCCGCTCCCCAGGCTGCTAACGAGCGCGTTATCGCCAATCTACAAGCCCAATACGGGGAACGCGCTGCCGCCTCGATCAGCAAACTGAGACAGCAACCCAATGGCGCCCAGATGCAAGGCCTCCAGGGACAACAACCAAACCAGCAAACTCAGTTCCGCCAACAGTACCCGGTGAATGCTCAGCAACAAGGGCAACGACCGACCATGCCTGGCAATCCCAATGCGCCTCGGCAACCATACATGCCCAATGGTCAAGGGCCACACAGTTCTCAGATGGACGGCACCGGAGATGATGAGTCTCACATCGGTGTGCTGCTTCACCAAGATCCGTCCGGCCACACTACCGAGATGGGCCGCATGGAGATCGATAACCTACTCCATGCGCAAATTGCTGCCAAGGCCAGAGCCATGGAGGGTGGCGGGCTTATGGTGCCTCTCAAGCGTGTCAAGAAAGGAGAGGCTTCTTTCTCTTACCACCGCAAGCCCAATGCTGACGCTGGGCCCTCCCATTTTGATGGCGCCGATGATGAGTTGAAAGATGAAGAGGATGATGAGGACGCTATCAACTCTGACCTCGATGATCCCGATGATAATCTCGATGCGGACGAGGATGATGATGAAGGTGGCCAAATCATGCTCTGTATGTATGACAAAGTTCAACGCGTCAAGAACAAGTGGTAAGTGATAAATCTACGCACCATATTATGTACGTTTGCTGATATTATACCCTTGCAGGAAATGTGTGCTCAAGGATGGAGTTCTCAACGTCAATAACAAAGACTACGTTTTCCACAAGGCCACGGGCGAATACGAGTGGTAAACACAACCGTCATATCTATCACATTGTGATTGCGCAATATTTGGATACACTTGACACGCACAACCCCATCACCCTAGATTATTAAGGGGGGTTTCTCGTACTTTAAAAACTAGGCATACCATACTATCAAGGCTCCATGAGGTCTTTGCAGCATGGTAGACCAAGACCTCACAATGGCATCGGCCTGGCGTCTGGTGGATGGGCGTATTTGCGTGTAAATTTCAGGGTTTACTTGATTATTCCGGAATTTGGGCCACTTTCCGTCGCGTTGGGCTTACACATAAAGACAAGAGGCCACATAGCCTCGATGCAACCTGGGATTGGCTCATTCTAGGCGCCAAAGGACACTTTGTAGGAATAGACACGTTTTTTCGAAGTCTTCAAATTCGTTTCATTCGATGATGTGACTTGTCACGACTGCTTCTCACCTTTTGGCAACGGGCTTATTGAGGCAACCAGTATTATCAGTGTAATTGCTCGTCCTTGTTTCAAACATCCTACTTGTCAAATTACACTGTGTTGTTTTCTTCAAAAGGTAGTGTACCTCGTCCACTGCGGACAGCCACCCAATGCTGTATAGGCAATGTGCTCTGACGTTTGCTACGTAAAAATCCAAGTTTTACAGCGTGTACAGCATGGAATCGCATAGAGAGCCAGCCTAGTGCCAGGTAAGTAGCAAGTGTTCACACAGAATCTGACAGGTCGGGCCTGACAGGCGCCCAAAAACGTCATGACACGCGACGTTGGACGTGATGCATATACACAGGCGGGACATGCCGACCAACAGCTTGATCGCATGATACCGTCGCAATGGGATCCTACACGTTTGGTTGAAATTCCAATAGGCTGGCCTGCACGGGCTTCCGGTCTTCGACCAAGTTCAATAGATTCGCGGACTTGTGTCGGGTCCACGTTGCATCTTCTCCCGTGCTGGCTTGTCTGTCGTCTGCCCTGGTGGATCGTAGTAATGGAGGTGTTCTTGGGGTTGCGTCGGGTATGTTGCAGTTGGGCGTGGTTTGCGAGCTTTGTCTACCATGTGCTGTTGATTACATCCACCTTGGCTTGTACGAAGCGCATGCGGCACAGAAGGGACACGTCAGTCGTCAACGCTGGAAACGAAGATGCACGATCGCTGACCTTTTTTTTTTTTTTTTTTTTTTTTTTTTTTGTGTTTATTTTTCCGGCAAGTGGTTACCGGTTTGGGCAATACGAGCGGATAAGCGTGATGGGCGGTGCGTGCCGCTGCCTCACATGATAGTGGTGTTCGTTGGATCGGGGCGGGATGAACCCCAGTCCAGCGTCTTATGTATTAAGCATTTTGCCATTTGAAGAGCGGCAATGAAAGGATGGCTGTACCACGACTTCGGGAAGGGGTAGGGTCTGTCGCGCAAGATGCTGTATCATGTGTGCATCCAAGAATGTACTATACACCAAGACAGGGACGACTATGAACCGGAAGAATGGCATGCATTGCTTGCTCAGTGTGCAGGATCAACTGGCGGAGCATCAGTAGCTTCGATATGTCAGAGGCGAGATCTTTGTCATTATCTCGTACGTTGTTTCCCTGGTTGGTCCCGAGGATAGCTAGCATCATTGTAGTATGAGAAATCTATTGAGCAAAGGTAAGCCCCGGGAAGCATGAATATGAATGGTACCGTCTGCAAGACGACTCTAGTTTTGCGAGAATCACGTACATGGAAAGCCGCGAATACTGCAGACTGAGGCTCATTACCCTTTACGACAATTTGATATCTGAGAGCAACCAGCCGCACACAAAGACGGGAGGGACGTAGAGGCGCAAAGACAATCAAGACTTGAATACCGCAGGCTCTATTTGAAATGAGAAATATCCAAGAGCTTACCCTTATGGGATCATAGCACTACCTAGTCAACTAAAGAGCCTCCTTTTCGTTTTCTTACGATCTGTACCCTGCCCAGTAACCAAATAAGCTTATTTGCGATGCCAATTCGCTACTGGTTCAACACTCCAAGCATTACGTGGAGGCATAGTGAAGCTGCTGGGTGGTAAATGAGAGGAGCACACTATGATTCTTGACTCAATGGTGACATGCCATAGTGATTCGAACAAATCTTCCATCGTTCCTGAAATACGATAGGGATCGAGCTTTGGGCTTTTGATCCTGCGACTCATTATGTCTCCCGCCAACGCTGGAGGTCGCTGTACGTCCACATAACATGCTCGGATTTGCTCACTATAGATAGTCATGGTTGTGATAGGCATGCTGTGGCGCTGTGGTTTTCAAGTCATCCCCCCTTATCCTCATTGTGTATGTTGAGATGTGAGTCACCCTTTCACTGTATTACTGTAGACACAGACGAAGCACCGTTCCTCGACTTTGCAAGCACAAACTTCACCTGTCTTCGATGCGCTGTTCCTTTGTGAATGATCCTTTCAAGTACTTCGAATGCCTGCATGCAAGCACGCAGCCGTCCAACAGACGGTATGTATATCACTCTCCCTGCCTTGATCGAGAACGCCGTGGGGACTTCACGCCTGCTTGAAGTTGCAGCAGTAGGTACAACTACGCCAGGGTCACATGTCAAGCTGTCCGCAAGTCGTCCGCACTTGCAGTGACGAATCGCAGTTACACTCGCAGTCCTCGAGAGCCTGCTTCGCAAGTCCAACAGCACACGTCTCCAAGCACCAGCCGACCAGCAGCCTTGATGCTGTTATGCACGTCGGCCCGGCAGATTGTAGACGACTCTCGGGCCGCATGCACCCTGCACCTCAGCACAACGGCGATGTCTTGCGTTGTCTCTCCCAGGCCGAGGTCTGGACCTGTGTTTCCGAATACCATGCTTCGCGTAGGCATGTTGGACAAGCACACGGTCTGCGACGCGGTTTGGGGGCCGCTGATATGCCAAGTGAGTGGCGTGTCGGTCCGCAGCCCGTCACGTTGGTATTTTGAGTTAGTGTTGCGGACTGCGAAATTGCGGTACACACCAATGACGCTGGACGTAACCTGATATGATGACCGCCGTACAGTGGTAGTTTGCGTTGGGGGTTCATCCTCGTCTTATGGTGGCCGTGACGGTATTGTTCGCACCGCCTTTGATGGCAGAATCATAGCCATGTGCCGAGAGACACAATCAAGGTAATATGTAATAAGTGTTGAACATGTTGCGCGCAAACAGACGTCACTTTCTGGCTGGCAATGGACATCAGAGTATCTCGTGATCTAGCCCGTAGCCCATATGTGGCCTATGTTGAGGGCGAAACTCCGCCGCTAGCATCTACATATTGCTAGTTGACTCCCATGGGGGACAATATGGGAGAGAGATAACAAATCAACAGGGGACACAAAACGCTGGTCATAAGTCTCTCATCTATATGGCGTGTTTCTGTTACAAGTAGTAGGGCAGAGGGCTGGTTGAGTTTCGCACAAGCCTACAAGCCCATGAAGAAGCCGGTATTGGCTCTTATTAGGTAAACAGCGATACGCATGAATGGCACGCGACTCATGCCCCAGCCTCCGTCTCCGGGCCATCCTTGGACACGCTCGTTCCTCACCACACATTGGCCGAACCGGCAGCAGATCCTCGGAGTCCGCTGCATCCGCAACCCTGCACAGCCGCGACATCTGGGATCCATCGCTGGACCCGAACTCTCGGGTCGAAACTCCTCGTGCCACGCTGATGCACGACCGCTCACGGTTCCACAGACTCGGGGCACGAGGATGGCCAGAGCGGACTGATTGGGAAGCGATGCCCGTTCGCAATTCGTTGAGGGCAGCTGGTACGGCATCTCTGCGCCGGGACCTGGTCATAGAATGTTTCCCCGAGCCGAGCACGATGCCCGTCACAGTCTGGTTTGTGGCTCGGCCTCATCTACCGACACTATGGTTCGGACTGACATGCTCTTGGGCACCGTTGTTCCGTAACAAGCCTTGGCTGGTAGTTGGGCCGGGGGGGGGGGGGGGGGGGGGGGTTGGTTGAAGGGGCCACACAGACAGTTGGGGGGTTTTTTCCGGGCGGGGGGGTTTTTGAGCCATGTGTCGTGTGGCCGTGGCAAAAAA
>MU388789.1:19262-151609 GCA_022578815.1 Xylariaceae sp. FL0016
CGCCCCCCCCCCCCCCCCCCCGCAAGCGTGACTCTGCCAGACAGACAGTTGCTGCATTGATTCCTGACGAGGTGGATTTTGAGCCATGTTTCGAGTGACACTGGCAATCCAGAGTTATGGTGATGGCCGGTGGATCCGCCCAGCTGGGCACGGTACCTATACGTGGTGCCCTTGACGATTCGGACCGGCAGTTGAGTTGTGGTGCTGGCATCCTTGTTTGTTGCATACTGTACATAGGAAGCAGAATCATGCCCATAGGGTTTTGGAGTCGTGATCGCCGGCACGATTCAAACTCTATTTAGCCATCTGTTCTGCATTAAGGTGGACTAGACCAGACCTGACCAGACACTCTGTCTCACTGTGAACACACATGGCACGCAAACGAAACGCGAAATATGGCGACTTGTCCCCAACCAAGCCCTCAACCTGTCCCCGTCGTCTAGGTATCTGCCGTGTCTTGGCTGGTCATCTGCCGTGTTTGCTCTCGTAGCGTACCAGTCCGCTGTCCTGGGCCTGACGCTGCCGACCGGTTTCTGCTGTGGATCGAAACCCGGGGGGTGAAGGGGAGAGAGAAGGAGATGAAGATATGCCACATAAGCTTGGACTTGCTGTCTGTAGCAAGGAGCGGCGGCAGTGTGTCTCAGCCAAACACCTAGAACCAGACGGTCGGTAACCTATCGGGTGAATTAGGGTGGGAAGGTCTTGATGCTTGTCTCCGCCCATAATTGTACTTGTATCCAGCCCACGTAACCCACGTAATCCCGCTGACCGCTAGATCCTCGTATGATAAAGCACCATTCCCGTATCCTCGCAGCTTTTGGTCTTCCATAGGGCTAGCTTAGTGAGAGAGCATCCCACGATGCTTCTTGGTTCCGTCATGGAGACGGGGATGCTGGCCCAGCGTCGCAGTGTCGTGGACAATTGCCGTTTTACCTGTCGCCTAGACCGCTGCATGATGTCCCGACGCAGTGGTTTCTATCCACAGATGGTGTATATATGTACTCGTCCTGAGCCCCCCTATACATCTTGAAAAGTCCTAGCACGCCCGGGAGGTACTTGTACATGTCTCGTGGTCATCACAGGGTCAGTTCAAGTACTGTACCTTCTAGACTGGTAGCTAAGGTAGCGTGGGTCATCTCCTAATTCGCGCTCATCATCTAGCCATATGATTGGAACTAGCAGATGGAGGGGCTACAAGAGCTGGAACATTGACGCCAGGTAACCGCTGTTGGATATGGAGTTTGGAAAAGTGGCCGTGGTGTCTCTAAAATGACTCGAACCGGTCATTTTTGTAGGCGTTCAACAGCCTGTGTCTGAACCGATGAACCGAATGTCGGGGCATGTGGTGCACTACAATCTTGGAAGCGGCCTTTTGAGATGAGGTTATAGACAACCAGTCTCGATGTCCACCTTACATGGCTGTTGGCGGACACCTGCAGGGAGGAGGAATCACGTTGCCCATGCCCCGGGGTCTAGAACTCGTTTTAGCTGAATGGAGTCATGGCGATGAGCGAAGGCAATGGCACGCGAGATCCGGATTACTCATACGGCGTGGAGGCGCCATGTGACGACGATGATGCGGCCGTTGTTCACCCAAAAGCAATTACATGGTAGTATGTATGTATGTATGCACCGGTAGTCAGAGGCCTGAGCGATTCGCGCCGAGTACATATGTATGTATGTATGTATGTATGTATGTATGGGTATCCACGGTCCAGGGTCTCCGAAATATGAGGGCCGGGTTGTGGGCAGAAATCGTGGGATTATCCCACGAGCGGCTGCGCACCCGACGGGTTGATGAAACTGCCCCTTCAAGATCGTCGGGATGGCGAGTCCGAAAAGGCGGCGACGCATGCCTCCAAGCAGCTCCAAGGTGGTATTTGGTGGGAGTGGGACTGGGCAGGACTATGTAGAAGGCGTGGAAGCCTATAGGATGTATGTATAGGTATTTCTACCCAGATGAGGACCCGACAGCTTGGATAGACCAGGAATCGGGGCGGAGCAGTGAAATTACGTCGCCAGTCGCTGTGGAAGCCTGTTCGGATGCCTTTCCTCCTACGGACGCCCGACGTAACTGCTCACTGCACCGGAACGGGGTCATTTGCGTTGTTCTCTACTTTGCATGAAACCCGCCTTGAAATGCGGTGTAGCTGTTTTCCCACGGGCTGCGAGGTGAGCATCCACGCCACGACCGCACATTCGCATAGTACTTATTCGATCATGTTCGATCATGGTCGGCAGGCCGGCAGGTAGGCAGGTAGGCAGGTAATGTCGATCATTCATAGCTTTCCGACACATTTCCACCCTCGTGAATGCCGACTTGACCTCAGTGACGCCGTTATCGTCTCTTCCGCACGGCATCAGAGTTGGCCTACTGGCCATCTATGTGTTACCCTTGGGAACCATCGTACCTCTCGATCATGTATATTGCTTACTGTGTGATCCGTAGGCAACGTGGATCTTTGTTTTGCGCCAACTCACTTATGCATTCGCTGTCTAAACCGGCACACCATTTACCCATGGAAGATCTATCGTCTGCTAGATTAGAGTCATCTTGATGGAATCAGCAAGCCTCAAACGACAGCTTAAGAGTACAAACAGCATGTGTCAGGGTGTCGTCGTTCGGGTTTGCAACTATGATTACCAATGCCCGACCAAGTTTAGCGGAAATCAGCAGTTGCGCTCACCTCCATATTGCCAGGTAACTGCCCTCGAATGCAGGTACCAGGTAGAAATTTGCATGGCGTTATGGCCCATGGTCGTCTGGCTCTGTAACTAGCCGTCGATGAGAATTCTCGCGTATTACTGAGTGACACGAATGTGGACAACATCGAGTAGTCGGTTGGGTACCTTTCGAGCGACCGTGTCGACAAGATCGCAGTTCTGTCGCGAAGAAACGGAAGCCCCTGAAAACAGCGTCCGAACAATGGCTCTAAAGTCCATAACGGACGGATCTTATATGGGCAGCAAAGCACATCAATAACAGCGACCGAGGTTGGTCCGCTTACCGAATACAAAGGGGAGTAGGGGATTCGATGGCCTCATATCACCACGACAGGACATTCTGTGGTCTTGTCCTGCAGGATGCTGAGACGGTATTGCTGACATCGCATCTGACGCTTGGTGGGAAATCCGCATTCCAGACGTTTAGACAGGGCGGGAAGCTACCCAGGGAACGAAAGGTGCGGCCAGAAGTTCCCTGTACTTCCTCAGATTCTCATGATGGCAGGATATGAGACTTGGCTTGTAAGGTCCAGTGATCTTGTCAAATCAACGGAGAGGCTTTTAAGATCATAGTAGCGTATCCAGACTCTCGGGTCCAACGGAGAGGTATGATTGGCTCTTGGAGTGAGAATGCTCTTCCTGGTGTCTGACACCGCCTGGATCAGGCATTCCGCCGAAGTACTTATACAAGTCAGAAGAGGAGAAGAAGAATGGTGCAATGTGCCCTCCTAGAGCAGGCGGCAGCTCTAGAACGAATGCGTGCTCTTCTGAGGCCGGATTCCCCACGCAGAACACCAGGTACCCAATTTCCCTACCGCGACCCTCGCCGACAGCGCCACTAACGGTGAGCTTCTCCGAGCCGTGGAAGCGTTCAATGTTTCTTTCGCCTTTTGGGCTGAATACTGAACCTAGTACGCTGGATTCGACCTGGGACGTGGCCAAGCACGCCCCTATACGTACTGGTAGGGGAGATCTCGAGGTATGCCCGACTAGTTTCGAAAACAGCATTCTCTTAGACTTCAACCCCAACAGATCTCGCATTTTTTACAAACTAAAAGCAGGCACCATGCTCTTTTGAAATGAAGTCACGCACCTTCTACCTCCTGAGATGATAGACGTGGCTCAGCCCAGAGGTAAATAATATGACAAGGTTCTCAATGAACGCGAGTCAGTGGGGAGCCCAATTCGCCTTGAAGTATTTGGAACCCAGATTCTCCTACGCCAGTTTCACTGCGATTATTGATTTTGTGGATTCACCGGATTGCAAAACAATGCCCCCGAGGTGGCAGGACCTCGACTGCTGCTCGTGATTAGTACAGGACCCAAATGCCCGGTAGCGGGCTCTGCGGGACGTACCACAGCTTCGGATCAGTGTCTTTTTATCTAGAAGTGAGGCACAAAATTCTGATTTATACTATGAGAAGCTTAACTAAAGAGTCGGGTGACTCTTCTTGCTAAGATGCTCAGGGAAGCCCATCATATATGTGACGCTGACGCTCCTGTAGGAGTGTTCGGAATATCGTAGGACTTGATGTACTGCTAGCTAAAAAGCTTCACAATGTGGTCAAGTCTGTCCAAAGTGCGAAGCAGACCGGTTATGCACCTGGACCATCACCAGCCGGTGGGTTATTGATTCCGAGTCTCGCGAGTTCTCGACCAGTCAGGGGCCGGCTGTGTTGTACTTGCACGTCCCGGTGGATGAGGTAGACTTATCGGCATGCCGAGTAATTGTTGAATACGCCGGAACATATGGATGGTCGCGATCCATCATGATTGGAGACAGGGAGGCGTGGCTCAATGCTTGTCTACCCCAGGACCCCCCTACCAACCGATCCCAAGGGGAGACCTGCTGGCGGGACGTCCCGATTTGATTCTCGCTTGTAGCGGGACCAAAGGGTACGCGGCAAGCGAGAGGAGCATTTTGTCTGTACTAGGCTACGGCGACCCTGACTCTCGGGTTCCTCTCACGGGCGTAGGAGTGGCGCCCAAGATGACCCAAGCCATGAACTTGTACGACGTGAATATTCCCTGCGGAATCTGTCCTGAGCAAAATTGAAGCTACGTTAACGCCTTGCACCGAGAAAACCTAGATTATTGATCTTGTCGTGAAGTATGACTAGTTACGCAGCCTCTAGCGCATAGTCCATAGCCTTAGCCTTACTGGCGAAGTGTAACGTCCTCCATGACGCCTCCTCCGGCTCTCAAGCCGGAGGCATATGGCGAAAGTCTTATAGCTTTTGCTTGGCCCTCAGCTCAGGATCCTGTTATCAATGGCTCATTCTAGGAGTATGCCACAGAGTTAACATAGACACAATAATTTGGGGAAGAGGGGGAGGGCCAAGGACCAAGCACGCATCCTCTCAAAGCCTAGGTTGAACTCGGTTGCTTTCTTGAGTAGCAACAAGGCCGAGGCCTGACGATCCTCACAGGCCTCGTGATGAGCAGGGCGAACAGCAAAGGCGTATGTGTTGGCGAATCCACGTCCTTGCTATAGGGTCGGAGTTGGGACACAGAGTAGTACCGATAATGAGTTGTCCACTTGCTGAAGTCACTCTTTTGTTGGCAGCACTTACCTGAGGACGACGCAGATTATCCCGCGAACAGCAAGGCCAAAACACGGCTTCCTTCTGCGGAGATTGCCAAGAGACAGTGATAGATCGATGCTGGGAGAGTCACTGTCGTTGTCTTTATTTGGGAGAATTATCCCCCAACCACGCCATCATTGGTAGTACAGCTGTGCTGTTGGCCTGAGAAGAGGGCGATGTGACAGGGCGAAGGCCAACACATCACGAGATCAACAAGAGCTTGCAATGAATGCAGGGGTTAAGCATTCGTAAATTCCAGCCTAGGTCTACACCAGGTGACCCCATGGGGCCGGAAAAGCCATGCCTCTGAGAGAGTAATAAGATACGATAGTTCATAACTGACAGTTCCTACCTGAGTGGTCGACCTCTCTGTCCACCCATAAGAAGGTACCTTCACCTCTGAACTAAGGTTGGGTAGCCTTTAAGTGCATGGAGCTAGGCAGCTCGCTAGTGTAAGTACCTATCCCGAGCCAAGTACGCTACTGGCTTGCCTATGTGCATGCCCTAATGCAACTCTGCATCATACCTCCCAGGTCTATGACCGCCTGGGACAGCTGCGGCTTCCGTTCATGCACGTTGTGTAAGTACGTACCTAGGGTAGAAGCCTTTACTGGTTTTTTTTTTCCTTTTGCCAGACCAAGGTAGTGCGAATCTAGGTGGGTGCCGACATCTACCATGCGGACGGCGTGCATATGAGTATCGCCGTTGGCGTCAACACGTTGCGGCGTTCTTACCTTGTACTTGAGGCAAGTTTGCTGTTGAATGTTGGCGCCAGAGGGTAACCCCTGACGACTTCATTGGTGTGGTGTAGCTGCCTGCCCGACGAGAGCCAGGGCATAGGTATGCCGCATTGCCAGCAGCGGTCACAGATTCCTAGGCCAAGTCAGTCAGACCTACAGTACCTACCTCCATACCTACAGGGATTGAAAGCATCAAGTCGAGGAAGAAGAAAGTATAGATACATAGAACACGTCTCCACATGTACAATTTGTACCTTGCGCGACGCTACGGCGACGGGAGGTACATGGAGTTCCTGAGGTTCGTCAAGGCTGGGAAAGGTCAGGACGGCCAGGAGGTATAGCTTGGGTGGCTCCTAAGTGGCCAGGTACGTGTATGTGCAGGGCGAGCTGGCGAGCAGCACAAGACGGAATCAGCATACCGACATGGAGCTCTTATATAAGTATGCGAGCCCGCCTGACTGCATGTCTTTCCTCTCTCGTGAGCATTTGTGCCTCGTTGCGCCTCTCCTCTCCAGCTTCCAGTTCTCAGTCTCCAGTCTCCAGCTGACCAGCAGACTGCTGATCAGTGATCAGAGGAGCGGTACCCTGCTCTCCCGCTACCCTGCCCGGTACCTGACTCGATTCAGCGCAAACTGCCGCGCGGGAAGACCGACCGAGCCCCTACCGTAGCGACAAGTCTGGGTACCTTCTGATGTACTCGACCTACCATCCATAGGTACACCTAAGCCTGCCTATGCGCCTAGAGCCTGCATCCCATACCAGCACCCGACCTGCCTGGTACCTCTTAAAATAAAAAGGCTTACTTTACCCTCCCACGCCAACGCTCCAGGT
The DNA here is from genome assembly GCA_022578815.1 of Xylariaceae sp. FL0016. Taxonomy (NCBI): domain Eukaryota; kingdom Fungi; phylum Ascomycota; class Sordariomycetes; order Xylariales; family Xylariaceae; species Xylariaceae sp. FL0016. Next base: position 26,143 of record MU388789.1, read on the forward strand.
AAGGAAACCCCTGTCGAGCCGTCCAAACGAAAGCCTGAATTCGGGGGATTTTCTTCTGTTTTCATTTCGTGCAGCCGCAGGTCGTTCGGCTTCCAGTCTTCCAATCCTCCTTCCTCAGGTACTTTGCCTTCCCCTGGATGCGAGGTACTCGCTAGGTACCTCGGACGACCACGACCGGCACCCGCGGCAGGCAGTGCTGTACATGGCTCCGTGCCTTTGGATGTGCAGAAGTGCAAAACGTGCCAGGTACATCCCACACTGACACTCAATACAAGACACAACCTCCAGACTCCGGTACCTTGACGTTGCGCTCGTTCTCTACCTACATAATAGTACCGCCTAGCTACTACCACCCCGCCATTAATCGATTTCGTCGCTTCTCTCCATACGTTTAAACTTTGCTGGCCCCTCGTTTTTATTCGTGCACTTCGCGTTTGGTGTCGGTTCCTGTTCAACTCTTCTCTTTTTGGTGGCTTTCTCTTCTTGTCAGCGTCTTTCTTGTGTCACTCAGCTCGTCAGCGGCGGTAACGACCTCTTCGTCCTGATTCAAGCCCTCGTTCTCGTCCTCTAAACGTTGCCCCCGATCTCGTCCTCGCCAGCGCCTGCGCACCACTTGGGCTCCGGCACCAACGCCCGTCCGACGCATTCCGATTACCAGTTCGATAGCTTCCTTTCAAGCCCTTTCGCGAGTCAGACCGTGCATGACGAACGCTGGCCCCTTCACTCGCTGTGTCGAGTTGTCAACCGCTACGCCATGGCTTCTAATGGCTATTATAGGGATCCCGAAGATCATAGGGATCCCGACGTTCGTGTCGTATACAAGGGCGGCTTCTACCACCTAAACAATCGCGTATATTCGCACATTGACAAATATCTCTTTCCCTGTGACCAAGTAAGATCCAGTCACCTTACCCTGATCATTCTACAAACGCACTGCAGCGCTTCGAATGCCTTCTATGTTTCGGGGTAGCTTTTTCGACTTGGCCTAGCAATCCCAGCTAATATACTTCAGACTGAGCAAGAAAGACTGGACATTTTCCATAAATTATGCCTAGTTGCCCGTGGACAACATCTGTACCAGCGACAACTTCCTGTACCCGCGCGCGTTTTGGATCTTGGCTGTGGAACTGGAATTTGGGTCAACGACCTGGCCGATCAATTATGGCGAGCAAACGGCGATGGGACTTATCACATAACAGGCTGGGACTTGACTTCTCACCAGTCCCCACAAATCCCTCGTGGTGTCGACTTTGAAGTACGTGATATAGACAAGCCTTGGGTCGGCGTCGAACCCGATCTGTTCGACATGATCCATATCCGTATGCTCGTAGGCGGCATTACGAGTTGGGAGCGAGTATATGAGCAGGCTTTAAGGCACCTCAAGCCTGGGACGGGTACTTTGGAACATGTTGAAATTGACTTTCGTCCCATCATCGATGGCCCTTCTTCGGATTTGGAGAAAACATCGCTCTTGCGCTGGTCTCAGGATCTTCAGGACAAGATGTGCAGGTCAGTATCTGGTATTTCCTTGCCCATATGTTGGAGTGTGTCAAGCATCGCTTCAACCCTGTCCAGCGGAGACAATTATTACACAGTCGAGAATGACTTGGACATGCGCTTACTTATTTCTTGTCGCAAGCAGGCTCGAGAGGGAGCTGCACCCACGCGAGAACACCATTGAGATTTTGACATCTCTGGGCTATGTCAATATCGATCATGACCAAATGAGGCTTCCCTTGAATCCAGCATGGTGAGATGACCTGGATTATAATTCCTCCCTCCTCAAAAACCAAGACACGGGTTCATGGTCTTCCAGAGCCAACGCCCGATTTTCACACCTTTAAACTCCTTTGGTCTCACGGTCAAGCTGGTTACTGACCTTGATTGTCAGGCCAGAAAAGCCCCACGAAAAAGAAATCGGCAAGTGGTTCAATCTTGGTGTTTGCCAGGGCCTGCAAGCGCTGTCGCTACGCCCATTGACTTTTGACAATCACTACACCAAAATTCAGCTTGAGGAACTTATTACTGGGGTGAAGAAAGATATCTGTAATCGCAATCTAAGAGCATACTGCATCATGCACATCTGGACGGCGCAAAGGCCTCCTTCACCTACTCGCCGGGTGTAGTTTGGCTATTTTGTTCACTCAATATTCTTCACATTGGTCTTGGCGTGACAACAGCCAGCCTGATACCATCTTCGGCCTCCCGGACACAGCTGCAAAGGTGAAGGAGAAGATCTTTCGATGCAACCGTCAGGGTTCGGGTCCTTCGCCCCCAAGAAGCCAATTGGGCCGGTTGCGCCAAAAATGTTTGCTATCTACCTACCCAACTGACTCTGACGTCTGATCACAGCAGGATTGTGCACGCTTTCTCCGTGAGGAGTATTGCTTTCGCATGACGACAGCGTTTGTCCCGCGCCCGATCTTTATTGCACTTCACTGGTCACCAAATTGCTGTCGTGTTCATGCGCGTCAGCTCTGACCCGGAAAGCCAGCCATTATGGGCTTGAAAGCTCCCTTACAAAACCTTAATCATTCTTACATAACGGGTTCCTTTTCATGGCACGAGATGGATGAGCATCAATATTGCAATTCTTGGAGCGTGATCGCGATTTAACGTCTTCGATGTATCTTTTGGAGTAGTCGGGTGGGGCCGCGGCTCTCATGCGCTGACGGTTCTGAATGACAACGAAACTCTTCACATTTCCGTCAATGTGGTCTGAGTTAAGGCTTGTATTCTATCCGAGGCCACTATATCCAATAGTGAGTCACAGAAAGCTAGTCCGGGCAGCTACTTTTTTTTTCGACTTGGCACCCCCGACTCGTATCTTGCAAGGCGCAGGGGAGACTTGGGTTTTGGAGATATAACAAAACGGATCATTGGTAGTAGCAGCATTGTCTCCAAATTTAAGCTGCAAATTCTCACGTTGCATAGGCCGCCAGGTTCAGCACTGTGGTATGCTGTGTCGAACACGTGCGTCCTCAATGTATTTAATGCCAGGCACGAACACTGGTGATCGTTGATAGTCGAATGTAAATGCCGGCACACAGCCAGACCCAGTCAGGTGTTGCGATAGGTTACATTCATTTCGCAACCGAAGTGTCAACGAGCCAGCAGCAGCGATCCACTCGAATGGCCCCCATCCGGTCGCGATTTCTCTTCTATAACACGATATGGCATCGACGTGGCATCGATATGATAGGTTCACATGACGGGTGTCTTGTTGTTGTCGCGAGCGGCTCAGGGTTTCAGCACTTTACTACGCATGAATATCACACCAACTCGCGTGAACAAAACCTTGTAACATGCATTTGCCGGCAGTGTCCAAGTGTGCATCTTCTCTGTCCACCACTGATTGCATAACACCGACTTGGAGCTCTGCCTTGTCAAACAATGCGTCAGCGACACATCATGCAGTTACGGAATCATACAGTGTGGTATCGTGGTAACAGCATCTCCGCAAGGTTTATTGGGTCTACCAAATCGCCGGGTGGAATCTCCTTCCGGCCCTGGAACGGGCCGTATGTCCTGTCACGGAAACTCAAAGGCTCTTACTCAACGGCAAATACCCAAACTCTGTCTTTAAACGGCTGTGGTTCTCCCCAATCATCGAACAGTAACGACGTCAATCTGCTGCAGCTCGTGGATTCTGCCAGCTCATTGCCCCTCAACTACTGTGTCATGCAGTATCCTGACCGATGTGGGCCGCGCCACTCCAGAATCATCGGACCGAGAGCGAACTACGGTAACCGTCACAACATCTTGTTCTGAAGCAGCACACAATATTCTTCGAGGGCTTTCTAACAGGCACTCTGATGGATTTTTCCTCAGTGCTCTAATACCATTTATTAAGGTGCTTATCTATCCAGGACGTAGGCCACCCAGGCGGCGTCGACTGACACCTCTCTGCCTCTGTCTGGTCCGTTGCAACTGGTCGGTTGGATAGCTGTGTGTGGAGACATGGGAATGGGTATTTTGACATGTAAACTGCAATTCAAGAGGCTGGCTTTGGAAGGCGGCGATATATATGTTCCCTTGCTACGCGCACCTGCTTTCTCATCTCAGGGTTGCTTAGCAGCTGACTGACAACAACCCCCGCGCCGCACAAGCGCATGCAAAATCGCATCTGCAACGTTGACTCGAAAGCAAGAGACCGCTCGCCACCTCATCCATCTTATCGAAAGGGACAAGCTCTGCCCAGAATAGTTTCTAGCCGCGGTAGACGTCCGCTCTTCATGACGTTCCATCTTCATCCCGCTCGTCCTACCCGAGCTTGAAAGAAAAAAGACAAGCAAATCAACCTGAGGTGCCGATCCCTTTATGCAGTTGGTCCTGTAGAGAAGCCATTTAAACGTTCCACTGGCTCGCTGCGGCCAGGTAACTGCACTTTGATCGACCTTCATGCGGTTGGCACGCTGTAACATTCTTCAACGATTCTCGATATTAATGGAAAATATGTCGACCAGGCTAGTGTGCGCCTGGCGACTCATATGCTCGGGTATTCATGGAATACCGACGAATATGCTGGTAAGTTAGAATGGTCCTCCAACACATGCGGACGCACAATGCACGATCGGATTTCAACCTCGGCAGGACATCAGATATGGGAAGAGGACAGGGGACTTGGGATTGAATGACAGTTGCGATGGACGGATAGTCATGAATGGTGTGCGATGGGGAGCCCGGCCGGGGTCAAAGGACTCAAGGGCCAAACGGAACGAAGGCAAGCGTCCCGGTCTCGGGTTCAAATGAGATTCGCCAAACAAACCCGTGTTGAACCAACCTGCTCTCGCAATCAGTTTCCCCCTGCTCCTTTCCCTCCAACATCGGATCTCCGTCCGGGGTCCCGGAGAAGAAGGGTGGCTGGAACGGGCCCGGCCCGCTGGAATCTCACCTACGGCGGCTGTAGATCCTAATGTGAGCCGAACCTTTAATATCCAGACAGGCGGCGTCAGTCGTCCTCGTCTTCGCCCGTACGAATATGGCACTCTGAACGGCCAGAAGCGGCACGAGGCTGCAGGGATGAGGGAAAGGGTGCATTTGGGTAAGTGAATACTCGCAGGTTGAGTATGACTAAATGCTTCAGATTGACGCGAAATGCGAGTACGTTTCGTCGTTTAGGAAGGGAACGAGGTTAAAAGATCCTTTTCCATCATCTCTGCCCTGCCATGGAGACCAGGCGTCCGACCATGTCTCCACGCAAGGTGTTTGGAAGCTTCTATTACTGTGCCTGCCGATTCCTCCTCTCGTTGCAATCTCTGTCCCGATTCACTCCTTCTGCTTCAGCGATTATCAAGAAATGATCGACATGCTACTGAAAATCAAATGCCTTGTTCCAGGCTTTGCGTGCTCATTTGGAGACCATTCTGCACCAATCGTTCCCCATACTATGACTTACTGGTACCTATGGCTAAAAATAGATCTCGCGTGTTCTGCTCATACTCACTTGCGTATGCGCCATACTCGCAGATGGAAATCACCGAATGTCGAGGATCATGTGCGGAAAGAACACACGCGCAGCAAGCACGTGATAGACGGCACATGGTATTACATCATCGCGGCAGCATGTCAGTGTCACCAACTCTCACTCATGCCCGTAAATCATACCAGGTTGAGATAGCCCCTGGCCACAGCCTGGCAGTCAACAGGAGAGGCGTACCATGCTGTACAGAACTTCCACGATATAGCAAACAACATCCCTTTTACAAACAGGAAGGAGTCAGCACTGAACCCGCATGGAACCGGGGCTACTTTGGGTATGAAGCTCGCAGCAGTGCATCTTGCTTAACAACATGCTGCAGATTTACAGTCCTTCCCCCCTTTCCAGGGCTTATGGCATCACGTCCCCCCCTGTCCTGCTGCATAATTCGTGCTTCGAATCAAGATGTTGGCTCCACGATGCATAGTACTTCCAAAAGTAACGCATATGGCCATATCATTCTGGACATGACCCGGGGCTCCTTTGATGAGTTTACTCGCCCGCTCAGTGCAACCTACCTATGTGATAGAGCTGCAAAGCGGGCGCAATAGCTTTTATTAATGCTCATACAGCAAAAGAACATATTTTGAGGCTTGGGTTACTGTGTAACCTCTCTACCTGGTCGTCCCACCGGGAGGATTGACCCAAGTGCTCAATTGACACGGCCATGCAATACACGTAACTATCCTTTCCATACCGGCGGTGACGTGTCCCTGTTTACGCGGCGCTGGAAACGACGGTTGGCAATCACTGTGTGACTGCTAGCCTTAGTCTGGCCGTCTACGAACACGAATGAGCGCGAAGGAAATAATCGAAAGATTTCTCCGTGCTGGTACACGTGAATGATAAAGATGAGCTGCCAGCGCATCGTGGCTATCTTACTTCGGCCGTGGTACAATAACATCACGTTCTGAATATAAAGGCTAAGGCCAGCACGATGGCCTCTATCAATGACAACTGGCAATGCCAAAAAGGCACGTTGGCCCATTATCCCGACCGTCTTCGTCCCGTGGAGAAACTTGGGAACGCAAAGGATGGTAACACAGCCATGATGGGACTTCATCTACTATCCTTGTATAAGACAGGAGCCTACAATGGGGAGTTACTTTTTGTGGTCACAGGTATTGGTGGCATACCTTATTACGACGAAGTATGTATTCTGTGAAGTAAAGAGCATGCAAGGCTGATCCGGTGACCTCAGTCCACTTGGTCTGACGCGATCTTGCGGTCCCCGGACTCGCCTTGCTGATCGCTCGCCCATACACTTTCTCGCTCCTGCCCGAATGCCGCACGTTCTCGTTGGTGCTCTTACCAGCTTACTAACCACCTCATGGTCTATAATGCCTGCCGGTCTGCGTACGCATTGTCTGTTGGCCCACGAACGCGGCCCCAACACGTGAGATACACGGAGCATTCAGCACGAGCCGTTGGATTGCAGATTGACTTCGGTTCCATCGCGTGCCTAGCCTATACTTTTTTGGCATCCTATATGCAATCAAGCAGTAAGCACAGAACGAATAAAACCCAGCCGCTTCTGACAATTTCGTATAGGGAATAGCCAATAGGTCAGCGAGAGATTTGCCTCAAGAATAAGTGCGATGATCTCCGCCTGCGTAGATAACCTGCACAACCAGGGCTGGCTATCTGTTGGCCCGTTAGCCTGGCCTACCAAGCGGCCTCTCTTTCCTTGTGCGATACGCCGGGCAAGAAGATGCAAGGAATCAAGACGGAGACCAAATGATGCGATACCCACCATCGAGCAAGCCCTACGAAAGATGTCAAGATCTCGGCACGCTGTTGGGAGAATAATACGCAGCATCCGACCCCTGTCGTGGTTTCGAGTCAGCTGAGGCTCTGCCGCAGACGACGCCACGAAGCTGCCGCCTCTATCTTCGAGTTGTGATTTCCGCAATCCTTTGCCCATGCTCCTTGGGCCACATCCGAAGCCGCTTGCGAAAGGTGAGAAGCGCTTTGCTACTGGCGCAAAAGTGCAAAAAACCAGAGTCTGAGAGTCAAGGTGCCTATAGGTCACTATACGCAGTACTTCTCAACCCCCTGACAGTTATTGCATATCCCTGAAACAGTCAATATGATCGGTCCTTTCCCCTTCAAGGTACCTTGTGTCGATCGACTGGTTGTAGGCGCATGGCATGGCATGGCATTCATTTACATATGTACAGGTGAGATGACAAAATTCGGTTCGATAGCCGGCCAATCTCTTCGACCTTATCAGGCTGCATACATGTGTATTAAGCATAACGATAACTCAACCGCCTGACCATGGCATAGTAGTTACTTGGTTGCTCACCTTCTCTGTCTCCATACACATCATATCCGGCCACCACCTTTTGACGCAAGGGAGAGAATAGAACCAGCGCGCCGGAGCGCTTCATCCTCTCGCGGCTCTTTCCATCAGCCACTTGCATCCCGGCGGATACAGCCGAGCACCCGGACCCGCCAGGCCGCCCATGGTTATTATGTAGGTATTCCCGGCCCCCAAATATGAAGTTGCAAGCCCAACAGCCAGCCATGCGCGGGGGGACGAGATACTGTGTCACGTCCAACACCTCAGCGCCTGGCACAGCAAGGAGGCTCTTATGCGGGTCTTTCTGCGTCCGATACCAACAGAAAATAGACCGCCTCCTTCAGGAAATCGGTGAAGAATCGCTGTTGGCTCTTTTTCCCTTGAAACATCGAGTTCCGCCCCCCCAACCCCCGCGCGGAAAACACTTGACAAAGTGATGTATCAAATTCTATGCGACCGCATCTCGCGACTCCAGCGTCGTGGAGATCGGCGGGGAGCGCAAACCGTCTAGCTAGGATACTCACGGAAAGTGTATCACTACCTAGGTAGGTACAGTAGTACTATGTAGTATGATTCACAGGTCTTGGCAGGCAACCCCACGAACCGTAGTCAAATCTGCATGAACTACATCTAGCGACACAAGGTGTACATTGGCGGTGGACGTGAGATACATGCCCTGTACAATCGCGTGTACAACGGGCGGAGCTCCGCACAAATCCTCATGCCCTGAGGCATACACCCCAACCTACATCCACATATGGATCATGAACCACCGTTGAGGCGCTGCAGGCTGGTCCGGCGGTGAGCAAAGCAGCGCCGCGGCGTGCCCTCGGCTTCGCGCACAAGTGCCGACGGATGCGACTTTACGACCAAGTTTCCACGGATCCAGCCCCAGCCTGGATCCGGGTCAAGATCCATCTGTTGACTATGAGCGGTTCCCTACACGACACGCCTCGATTACTGCAAGTTCGTGTGCGTCACGTATCGCTGCGCTGTGGCTCCCGCGGGCGACGACTAAGTCATGTTTGTGGCTTGACGGTACATAGTCTTGATAGTACATACATAGGAGCTCTGAGATATTGGTGCAGGGGCGGCGAAAGGTATGTATTCGTTTACTTGTAGAGGTTGGCAAATTACCTAAGATACGGTGATTGATAGTCGTATTCCCGTGGCGTCTTTTCGCACCCCAAGCAATTCTAGCCTCTTATCGAGTCTGAAGGATATATCGAAGCTTGAGTGTGTTCGATATACCGTGTGCCTTCCATGAGACCTGACCCGCGTTACGTCTGACAACCAACGAGGGTGAAGACTAATACATGAACAGCGTCAAACGCTGGATTAGCAGAGACAGCTAGCAAAAAAGACAGAAGCCTACAACGAATACACACGAGAAACTCAGCCTTATCGCAGTGGACAGCTCTACACTAAGGATACTTCGGAAACCCGCATATGAGCCTCAAGTATTGACTTCTTACAGGCGGTTCCTGATTATTGTGAAGTGACCCTCTGACATTGTACAGCCCGAAGGTTCTTCCCCTCTATCGGGTCGGCTAACGGAATGATTCAGAAGCCGCATCATGAACGAGTAGAACCCAACATTAGCGTTCTATGGGACCCCTCCCCAGAATAGCTCTCTCCAAAGCGCTGCAAGACGGTAAACACATCACATACGTTCAGGTGAACATCTCAAATTTCGTCTCGGATTATTTCATTGATCGCCGGGACTACCACCCCATGCAGGTATTGTTAGTGTACAGGATGAACAAAGGAAATCGGTCTATCGCAACGCTCGAAAAGGTGAGTGACTACACAAGGCGGGCATTAGTCGTTTCAACCTCAGGAACTTTTGCACTCCTCGCTCCTCCCCGCCGTAAGAAGCCCATGGTTTCCCCGACGTTGCCCATATTTCAATGAATACAGCTGCCGCAAGCAATAACTTTCGCTATACATTGTTGGATATCGTTCGATTGCTGCGGCACCCATTGAGTTCTATAAACCCCCTCCATGGTGCGCCATGCATTATGGAATCTTCTTTCGTAGACTAAATGTATTGTCGTGCCTGGTTTGTCTAGTGGTGAGCGGCAGGGCCCTCGCCATGGTAGCCAACGACCTTGAAACGGCCGATCATCTCGCCAACAGTGAAGAAACCAATGCATTCGGCCGCCACGACACCGCCAGCGATAAGCGAGGCGCGGTTCATGTTCTGAACTCGCTGCATAAGGGAAGCAGGTTGTTGAGCGGCTTTGTTGGCGGTTTGAGACGCGGTCTGGATAAGGGAGCTTGGGTTTTGAAGTGTCTTGTAGGCGTTTTGCCAGTAGGACTGAACGGTCTGCATGGAACTGTATCAAATGTGAGTTTTGAGGTTTTATGGCACTTGCGCAAGTAGATCTTACGGTGGGGACATCTTCTGGCCACGGAAGACAATCTTGGACAATTCTGCAACAACCTTGGAGTAGTAGAGGACGGTAGGAGTTTGCTCTGTAAACCACAGTGTTAGCCATGAGTGAGATAATGGACAGATTCGAGCCGCTCAGATGGAATTGGAAGACGCCACTGCGGACCACATACTCTCAACGAAAGCAACAAGCTTTCCAGTCCTGCCACCGACCTTGCTGAGGGAGTTCGCCACGCCCTTGGCAGCACCCGTGATCGCCGGACCAGCCGAGGCGGTGACCTTCGACAGACCCTCTTGCGCCTTGGAAGCGTATTCGGAAGCGGAGGAGGAGGCCTTGGAAGCAGCATCCTTGGTGGATGCAGAAGCCTTCGAGGTGGCTTCCTTGGTAGACTCGGCAGCCTTCTGTGTCGTGGTGGACTCGAATCGTCGGGCGGCCATTCGTGACCAAGCTCCGGACTGCCGAAGCACGGGACGCGCGACCTGGGACGACATGCTGAGAGAGGTGTATGTAGGAAGGACGGCTCTCAGACAGACGGGATCAGTGAGTCTGGCGAGCGATTGATGCGATGGGCGGTCGAGCGGCGTGAAGGGGGTCGTCGGATGATGCGAGAAAAACACTCAAGCCAGGTGCTCGGCTGTCCAAGAATCCAGAAGGCCCAAAATTTCGACGATAGCGGAAAAACCCGATCCGAGCTTGGGCCTCCTGTACTAAGCCTACCTCCTGACCTACCGGGTGAGGTGCGCAAGTGCACTGCAATTGGCCAATCAAGAGACGTTATAGTAGACACTTGAAGAGCCTATGTCAGCCTATCCTTAACCTCTACCAGGTACCTCCTAATTGAGCTCTCTATGGACATACCTCCTCCTAGTAAGCTCTCTCATACCTACCTCCTAAAATGGCGTCCTCCAGTACCCTTTCTCCTACCCTTCAATCTATGCACACATGGTACTACTACCTAGTCCCCCAAACTCTCCTTTATTTATATGCCTTACACTAGGTATGTGCAAATTGTGCTTAAGCTGATAGTGTGCCAAGCATACTCCTTCTTCAGGTACATGTCTCACTTGGTCATGAGCTACGGTCGAGAGATACTTTCCAGTCTGGCTCCGATATCGTGCTATCGCTCTATCTACTTAATGAGTCAGAATGTGAACGTGGAATCCTAGAAGAAACCCTGGCGACTCTGGCTCTATAGGCCGATGCCACATTCCAGATCACTCCATACACCAGATCCCTCGTGATACATACATCGATACTACAGGATCTTTCCGTCATGTCTAGTTCCAAGTGAACTGCGCTACGCGGCACCATGTCCATCGCAGTGGAGCTTCCCAAGCTCGCCATACTAAGTCTGTGCATTCTCATGGGTTGTAGTCGTCGCTCTGAATCTGTACCTTGATCGCGCCCGTCTTGGGGTCTGCGGCTGTGTTGAAGGCGTTGATGGCATCGTCAAGCTTGAAACGGTGCGTGACTAACTTGGAGAGGTCGACCACCCCGTTCTCCACCAGACGGATGGCTCGAGGCCATGTATTGCTGTATCGGTACTGGAACACGAGGTCGATTTCGCGCGTGCTGCATCGCATAAACGGGAAATTGATCTCATTCTTTCCAACTCCGATCACGAACACCTTGCCTCCGAACTTGGTGGCCCAGATAGCAGATGCAAGACTGCTCTCGACACCAGTGCATTCCATCGTCACAGCTGGCTCCATGCCCCCGAATGTCTTGACAATCGCCTTCGCCGAGTCTTCCGCGCTCATCCGCTCCACCTTGTGTGTTATAGCCGATGGGCACACCTCCTTGGCAAACTTAAGTCGGCCTTCATCGATATCTGTGATGACCAATGGACAGGCTCCAGCAGCCTGGCAGCAGATCAACGTGATCAGCCCGATGGGTCCGGCACCGCAGACCAGCACCGGGTCGCCAAGCTTGATTCCGGATCTTTGCATGCCTGCGAGAGCAACACTCAGAGGCTCCAGCAGCGAACCGTTCTCATACGACATGTCTCCGATCTTATGACACCAAATCGCCGGGTGGTTCACATATCTCCTCAGTAAGCCCGGCACCGGCGGCGTGGAAAGGAACTGGACCTGTTCGCAGCCATTGTATCGACCGGTAAGGCATGGTTCGCAGGCGTTGCAGATGACGTTCGGCTCTATAGCGACGCGATCTCCCACCTTCAGGTGTGTCACTGATGGATGCACGGCAATAATCTGGCCAGCTGATTCGTGCCCCAAGATGTGGTCACCTTCGACAATCATAGGTCCAATGCATCCTGCGTGCCAGAAGTGAACGTCGGAACTAAGGCAAGGGTCAGCTTCTTCGACAGACGAGACCTGGCCTCTCGTCAGGATTCACTAACCCGCAGATTCCTGTACTCTTGACGGCGATGGTGACCTCTCCATGTTTCAGGGACTCGCCGCTCTGAACGCTCTCCAGCTTAGGCTCCGTCTCACTAATCCATAGGTCGTGCTTGGGGTTTGTGAATACACCAATGTTTGCCTTGTCGGGCTTCACTACAGTCTCGGTACCTGTCTGGCTCATTTTCGCGACGGAAAGGACTAGTAGCAGTGTGAGGAAAGGGGAGGAAGAAAGAAACTGCCTCGTGCTGGCCAACAAGTGAGGGAGAGAGTTCTACTTAGCACCGAGGAAATACATCACAAAAGAGGGGCAATACCCATTATATCTGCGCAACGTGGTCACGATGTCCCTAGACCTGAGGGTGGCTGAAGGCGACGTCGGACCAGCCGCTTCCTTGCCTGCCAACCACTTGAAACTCAGGTTTCCCATGCAGAATGACCTTCTCACTATCTGTTTTCCTGATCCGGGACTTTATTTACAGTTGCGCAGGCCAATCGCCAGTCAACCGCTATTATCTCTGTGAGGGGATGTGGGGTGCCGCGTTGGGGATGGCGCTTTCGGCTGCTTTAAAACCGATTTACGGACGAGACGGGATCCCTTACCGCGCGAATCAATAGGTATAGCGAGCAGGTACTGTCGCCAACCCCGCAAGACCACCAACTTGCAACCACACTCGCGCGGGTTAGCACTACGACAACTGACCCTTCCGGGCTCTGGCCCACCGGAGAATTCAAGCCTCGGCCATCGGTCAAGCTGCTAGCTCGTGGGTCACGGTAGGCATTCCGGATCCATAGGTAGGTCATCATCACCAGGCTGCATGCAAGCTGTGCCAGATCTTGAGATTGGGGTCGAGTTCCCGAAAATCACATGAGATTGCCTGCTGCACGCCAAAGTAGGACTGGTTCACCCAGGACGCCTGCTCTAGAGTCTCCGTTGATAACTTTCATTTATCAGAAAAATGAGAGGAAGGGAGTGCTCGATAGCACTGACTGTTCTGGACCAGTGGAAATGGACCTTGCGCACAGCCACCGCACCTCCGGCTTCACCCCGGTTCATAAGCAACGAGTGATACCTATGTACTGCATCCTCCCCGGCTGACTACATGGGCGACGCTATTGGCCACCATTTTCTTATCCAGTCTATCAACACGACATACCAGATGGAAGAGCGTCAGCGTATGCTAGTTCCTCTTTCAATCAAGGTGACTATGTTCGACTGATCATGGAGTATCGTACTATGACTCTATCCTCTCCAACAATCGCCAAACACATTGCAGTTCACCACGGTTCCGTACAAGGACCACCCTCACAGCGGCTCACCCACATGGCCGTATCTTGGTCTCACCGCTAACGCGATGCTTTGCGCAACCTGCGTATCGATATTCCAGAAGCCCAAGCGACAAGGCTGGCATCACCGGAATAGCAGTCATCTTCGAGAAGCTGCTGTTCAAGGGTGCCGCATCTGCCTTCATCTCATTCAGAGGCTTGAGGCCCTCACCTTAGCAGAAGGCCGCACAGCTGCAGTCTCAGAGATCCGCTATGAATTCCATTACGATCGTTATTTGTTAAATTGGAGCCTTCAATTCCATGCGGACGTAGAGGGCGAAGATTACGAGTTCTTTGCGGAGGCGAGACTTCGTCATGAGCCGGATAGAGCTCTTCCGGAGCTTTATTCCCAGTATATCCACGATGTGACGAGCGACCTGGATCATCAGCCATACCGAGTGAGAGACGATGGATTTCCAAGAGACAGTATCGCCCGCAATACTGGCGCACTGAGTGTAGCCGCCATTGGGAGAAATTGGCTTGATGAATGTACTACGGCACATCCCAAGTGCTATAGAGATCTCGATGCAAGAGGAAGCATGCTCGCATGGCAACCGAAGCGTTTGGTTGATTGTAGATCATCTGATATGCTCCACCTCGTTGTTCGCGACTACGAGAACATCAACGTGCCTTACGCAACTCTGAGTCATTGCTGGGGCCCGAATCCATCATTCTTCCAACTGACGGTAGAGAATCTACTGCATGTTCTCGACGGCATTATACCGATATCGGACCTCCCGCAGAGTTTTCGCGACGCGATAATGATCTGTCAGCGTCTCGATATACGTTATCTTTGGATCGACAGCGTTTGCATCATTCAATCCGGTGATGATGGCTCCGACTGGAGAATGCATGCCAGCGAGATGCGTCTGGTGTATTCCAACTGCTTGCTTAACATAGCCATCGAACACGCAACGAATCCCCACCAAGGAGCCTTTTCTGATAGAGATCCAAACATCCTCCAACCTTGTCATGTCTTCTGGCTTCACGGTAGCGGAGGGGAGATGCTACCAAGCGCCATCCGCGGATACGGAGAGCCCCCATCACCCGAAAGCGCCCATGCTGAATCCGGTTCAAAAGTATACACTGTATATCTTGTAGATATTGATTTTCAAAGGGTACTCAGCTCTTCACGTCTATCTGAACGAGGCTGGGTTTTACAAGAAAGGTTCCTTGCCCGTCGGGTTTTACACCTTACTGACGAACGAATCTTTTGGGAATGCTCAACTCTAGGAACCATGATCGAGTACCTTTTTAGGCTTGATCCTGAGCAAGCCAAGCAGACCTCGGAATTTGACTCGACGTGGTGGATTCCCTTTTCCCTTGCCGAAACTCCATGGCCAACATCTCCACTCGCCGCAAAGAATCGACTGAAGATCACTGAGTGGTGGTGTTCAATAGTTGAGAAGTACAGCAGATCCAAATTTTCCTTCCCCGACAAAGACTGGCTAGTAGCGCTGGGTGGGGTGGCTCAGGCCTTGAATGGCAGACTATGCGAGACGTATTTGGCTGGAGTCTTCTGGGGAGATCTTCCAGTGTCTCTTCTATGGGAGCGAGCACCTCAGCCCGAGGATCCGTTGCATACGCGAACCGCAGTAGATATTGCGCCGAGCTGGAGCTGGGCAGCTGTCAAGCAGGAAGTCTATTTTTCACAGCTAGATCATCACGAAATCCGCAGCATCACGACCTTGGTTGATGTACTAGACGCTGTGGTTGAACCGGTGGATGAGCAAAATGTATATGGACAAGTGAAATACGGCTCGTTATGCGTGCGGGGGTTTCGGGTGCCATTCGATTGGATAGACAAAGGCAATCCTCTCGACCAACGAGAGAACGAGATATTCATACCTTGCCTAGGCAAGGTGGCTCAAACGGTGTTCGACTGGCATCATCCCCTAGAGAAGCAGGACCTGTCGCTGTTGCTTATAGCTTCTATATCAGCATCTGATGCTGATGGCCAGGAAAGTAAGCGATCAGAAGGGTTGATGCTACAGAAGGGTCGAGACGATGGCACGTACAGGCGTGTTGGTATTTTCAAATGCAGTGGAATCGACTTGTCAGGATACCGTGAGGTCACAAGCGACGGTCTTCGCGGAATTGAGGAATCAGTTTTGACTATTGTGTAGTCTAGGTTTTGGTAACTCCGAGTGACGCGGAGATGGCCCAGATGAGCCACAGACAGAGCATGGCATTGCTCTATTCGTACGCTTTCCTCGTTCTTGACGCATACTTGTGCTTGCTGAGCTGTTGTATCTAGATATTCAGATGACGATATCAGAGTTTCTTCTCATCGATCCATCTTATCAGTTGTAGTTGATTGACTCACTTGGGATTCAGTCAGTGCCACCCTTTTCCAGCAGGTATTCATTGCACATTCGGTTCTCTGCTTGCCCAGATGAAACTGCCACTCAGTTGTTTCCATGGAGATGTAGTCAGAGTGACCCATCACAACCTTTGATCATCTTCTAATACTCAGCTTTTCTTGCAGCTGCTTCACAAGGCTATGCGGGACAAGCGTACCATCCGCCCCGTCTGCGAACTGAAGCACGTAGCCGGGATCTCCAGAACCGTGCAATCAAAGCTTGTCGTCGGTTGTTCTCGCAAGGCCTGCTGGAGTCCTGATTAATTCTGTGGACTAAGCAAGCCAAAGGCACTCATGCGCAACCCCTGGAAAATAATGTTTGCGCACCGAAACTCATCTACGGATGTCCTCGTATAAACTATTCACACCAGAAGACGTTCTTGCCATCTCAACATAGAAGTTCCTGGACCCAAACCACCGCCATCTTCGATTCTAAGCGCCTCGCTTCGTCTCCAGCTTCATAAGACACAACGGTAATTCCACCTAGAAAGGGTATTATCTACGCATTCACACGATGAGACACAAAACTGATGCTCAATAGGAAGCCAATTACCGCACTCGCCTCTCTATTTCCCGCTCGAGTGTCGAGAATAACCGGCAAGCCTTCTCAGCTAGCAATAAGGCTTTGCGCTTCGCAGCTATGTGTCGGGTTACCCTCAGGATATGCGCCCTCCACCACCACATCCGCGGATTCCGTATAACTCGATGCGATGCAGCCGTGGCGTCGAGCGGCCTCCCCCAAGTTTCGGAAATTATTTGCAACGTCATGCCGGAGCTGACAGCAGAGCAAGGGTGTGACGCTCCCCCAAAATTGAACACGAACGTTACGATTCATCCCTACTGTCCGCCTCTCAACGCTGTTAGTGGGCCGCCTCCGCCTGTCCCTGATCCTTAGCGGCACACCAAAACGAATGTTCGCCCCTCCTGTTCTTTCCACGGCAATGGTTTCATGCCGGACATGTACTCTTAGAGGGAAGTGGACTGTGATGCCGTCGCAATGGGTATCCAGGCTCGTTAAAATGGAGTTATATTCATCTGGGTCTGGAACCCTGGAATGATACGGATATCTCAGGGGAAGGGGGCTATTAGGGGACCTGGTGCTGGGGACCGGCAATGACATGAAAATGCCTCGCATCTGACCCCGGGGCTCGTGATTATTTCCAAGGAGGTCTCTTCAATTTATAACCGTGCATCAGTTTTCAAGCGACTGGTGCTGCAGTCTTCGGACCTGAGCAGTCTAGGACTTTATAAAGTAAGGCAAGGAATGAACCCTCCTGGCGCATAGGTAGACCCTGTAACGATGGAGGTATACCAAATTGCGCGTCTAGTCATGAAGGTTTTGTCTTGAGTATTCAATCTGTGTTTGCTATCGTAAGCTAGACCAGGTAACGTGTCGATGCCGCTGCCGCTGCCGCTGCCGCTGCCTACTTAAGATCGCCGAGGATGGATTGTTATTCAGTTATACCAGATCCATACGCCTTCGATGATGCCACAGCTCTGCATGACACCGTTGAGTGAGTGACCACTGACCCGGGTCGATCGGGTGAGAGAGTCGTATGCGAGGCGACAAACAGATAGCCCAGTGTACATGCCCAAAGAGAAGAAGACAAAGTGAAATAGCAACTCAGATGACGGCTTTTCCGGCAATGGCCCTTTGAGACCAGCTGCTTCGTGTAAGTTGTGGCCATCGGATCAAGCACCTGCCACCGCAGGCTCCTTGGCGAGCGTTGACCACTGACTGTAATGACATGTTCAATATTCGGAGCTGGCTTGTCCATATCTTGCAAGCACAAGTCAACTTGGTCAAACTGATATCATCGCAAAAAACCAAGCAAGACGTCGTCGGTTGTTCGGGGCGAACGAACTAAAGATATGATGTCGACGTGCATGCGAGGATTTGAGGAAGTGGCCAAAGGGCGTACGGCACGCACGAGAGAGCCTTCATAAGCCGGACGACAGTACTCCGAGATATGGGGCGTCGCCCACAAAAGTCTTTACTCACGATTGTTCATTGCAAAATTGGAGACAAGCAAGCGGGCCAGATCGATTGACCATAAATATTCTCTATTTCTCGCCTCAATAACCCGCTGTGTTCCTATGCATGCAAACCCGGGCTCTTCAAGAAAGAAAGGAAGCGTGATACTACGACCATGCTTTTGACCATGATCAAAGGCGTTCCGCTCTGGCTGAGCGCATCAGTCATCTCAGCATGCAATGCTGTGGTGTTTGGGTTCGTGGATATTGCTGCGTCAAACCCTCAAATACGACCACGACTGACAAACCACCAATGACTAGACTTGACACGGGTACGATCGGCTCGGTGACCACCATGCAGTCCTTCCAAGACACCTTCGGCATCCTCTCTGCCACTGTCCACGGCCTCGTCGTCTCCTCCATCCTTCTCCCCGGCGCCGTCACCGCTCTCCTGACGGGCCTGCTCGCGGACCGCTTCGGCCGCACCCTCATCATCGCCATCGGCTCCACCACCTTCGCCGTCGGCGCCGCCCTCGAGACCGGCGCCGCGCACCTCGCCATGTTCATCGTCGGCCGCCTGCTCAAGGGCGTCGGCGAGGGTCTCTTCCTCAGCACCGTCTACGTCTACGTCTGCGAGGTCTCGCCCGCCCGCGTCCGCGGCGTCATGGCCTCCGTCGTCCAGTTCGCCATCACCCTCGGCCTCGTCGCCGGCTTCTTCGCCTGCTACGGCACCTCGCGCCTCGCCGGCTCCGCCGCGTGGCGCCTCCCCATCGCCGTCCAGGCCGCCGTCGCCTCCCTGAATGCGGCGGCGTGCGCGCTCCTGCCGCAGAGCCCCCGCTGGCTCCAGGCCAAGGGCCGGCACGGGGAGGCGGCGCGGATCATCGAGATGCTGGGTCTCGACGAGGCGGACAAGGCGGATCTCGTGTCGTCGCAGGGCGAGGCCACCTTGGATCACTCGCCGAACCTGTCGTTCGTGGAGAGTCTCTGCGAGACGGCCCGCGACTTCCGGGAGGCCTTTTCCGTGTCGGTCCGGACGAGGACCATCTTTGGGTGCTTCCTGCTGGGGATGCAGCAGTTCAGCGGCATCGACGGCGTCTTGTATTATGCGCCCGTCCTCTTGCAGCAAGCGGGCATTTCCTCGGAGCAGGCCGTGTTCCTAGCCTCCGGTGTCAGCGCCCTCGTCATCATGGTCACCACGATCCCGGCCACGCTGCTGGCCGATGCCTGGGGCCGCAAGACCTCGACACTCGTCGGCGGCGTGTTGATCTTCGCCCTCATGCTGACGATGGGCTCACTCTACGCTGCTGGAGAGGTGCATGCGAATGAAGGAGCCGCTCGCTGGGTGGTGATCGTGTCTATCTATCTCTTCGCAGCCGTCTATAGCGCCACTTGGGCGATCGGATTCAGGGCCTTTCTGATCGAGAGTCTCCCAAGGAAGACGAGGAGCAGTGCTGCCAGTCTGGCGCAGAGCAGTAATTGGGTGAGTTACAGAGAAGCCAGGCCCTTCGAAAATCAACAATTGAATGATTCCGGCTCTGCTAACGAGTGAGTCTTATAGTTGGCGAACTTCTTGGTGGCACTCACCACTCCTGTCTTCATCTCGACCTCGACTTATGGCGCCTATTACTTCTTTGCTTTCTGTACTTTGTTCTGCACCCTCGTATCTGCCATCTTCATGTTTGAGACGAAGGGCCGCACACTGGAGAACATTGAAAAACGGTATAGTGAGAGACAGGCAGCATCGAGTACCGGTAGATGGAGATTACCTGGCCAAGGTTTTCGACTACGAAGGGTTCACGTAGCCTCTTCAGATTGAGCCAGAACGGCGGTGACGCCTTGAGAAGGGAAAGGCACGTCGCAAACCAATTAGCTCGCTTGCTGCGTGGTAGAGGATTGGTATCTATCTATGTTAAATAGCGATTCGATGCTGGATACATAACTGTCAAGAGTCCTCTGTTGTCTCCCGCTCGGCTTGAAAGCGCAAGATGGAACAGGCAATTGTACATGAATGTTGGAAATCCACCTTTTGTTCTCTACTTAACTTGCAAATGCGAGATGGAAGATGCAGCGTACATAGGTGTTGAAAACTCTCCTCTTCTTTCCACTCGACATGCAAGCGCAAGGTAGTTGGAACAAGGTCAGACTCGTGACAAGGTACATAAGTTTATGCCCAGACCCCGTCAGCTACCTTCTTTACCAGGCTCAACTTCTCCCACATGAGTTCCGGAGTCATATTCTTTCCTCCAGCCAAGCTGCTGCTACTGAAACCACATTGCGGACTTACAGCAAGAGAATCCAGCGCCTCTTGTACACTGACGTTCTGCGCTTTAGCGATGACCTCGGCTGCCTCTTTCACTCTGCTCTTCATCAACTCCAGGTCTTCAAGATCCGCTGTCTTGGTCGAGATAAGGCCCAATACCACGTTCTTGCCTTTCGGCAGGAATCGTAAGGGCTCGAAACCGCCAGCCCGTTCCAAGTCATCAAACTCAAGATAGTAGGTATTGTAGTCGGTCTCGCTGAACAGCTTTTGCGCAATGTTCTCGTAAGACCCCGAGACCCAGTGCGTGGAGCCCGACATATTTCCTCGGCACAGATGCATGCCGACGTGCAGGTCCTTTGGCTTGTTCGCCAGGAGCTGGTTATGGGTGCGTATGTACAGGTCAAGAAGCTCGTCGGTGTCAGTGCCATCTTTCTTGCAACCTTCGAGGAATACAGAAGAGGCGAAGTATGTCATATGCGGATCATCGATCTGGATGTTGCGTAAGCCAGCATCGTAAAGGATCTGGAGCTCCACTGCGTAGCATCTGGCCAAGTCATCAAAGTATGCCGAGTCGGAAGAGTATCCCGAGTTTGGAGTCCAAGCTGTCCCGGGCTTCAGCTGGATATGCTGATAGCTGGGCGCTGGGAGGGTGAACTTGGCTTCCCTCCACATGTTCTCTGGCAAGTTGCTCCGCAATGACAGCCATTCGCTCAAGTAGGGAGATTCCTTGTACTCAATCTTACCCGTACAGACGACCGCTGCTCGAGTCTTCTGTCCCATTTTTGCGAGTCCCATTGTTGTCGGAAAGTCTGTGCGAAAGGCATCTGGGATGGGGAGATTGGGCTGTGCCTCAAAACCAGATAGCTTTTCGAAGAAGCCTCCATAGTAGATGTGCCGGGCATACTCCCCATCTGTGATAGGCCTGATTCCTTTCTGGATCTGGGTGTCTACCACCTCCTTGATCGCCTTCGCTTCAGCGTCCTTGATTGACTGCGGCACTTCAAGGGAGTACATCTGAGACGGTGATGAGAGCGAAGAGCGCGCATCAAGAAGCGACTTGGGTCGCAGAAGCGACCCTATCTGATCAGCTCGGAAAGGAGGAGCCATACCTCGCCAGCCTTGCAACAAAGATGAATGTTGAAGGAAGAGAAGTCGGGTCTGGCAGGACACAAGGGCCGAACCTCCCCATGGTCAACATCGCGGGGTTCAACATGTCTCCGCACCAGATCTCGCCTCCACCCTTTAGCGCGAGCTCCGAGAGGGCCGTGTTGTCGGACACGATGTTATTGTAGGAAGAGCTTACCGGCACGCTTTGTGATTCGTGCGTCACATTGATCCCTCACGGACACAAAAACAGCGGGAAGGGTGCCGAAGCCCGCAGATTTCCGGGGACCTAAGAGGGTACCCGCCTACCAAGCATTAATGGACCCGGCCTAGGTGCCGTAAGGACCAGTCAAGTCATACGTCGTAGAGCTGTCCCCCATAGGTTGCTTCGGTTGGATTACCAGCAGCGGCGCAGTAGAAGACTGCTATGACTACCCACCAACACTATTTGCGTTTACTAAACCTACCAACCTAGTCACGTGAAGCACCTAAGGTTAGCAATTACCCAGTTGCCAGTGTAGACCAGCTCACAGATCTTCGCTCACAGCAAATTTGATCAAATCTTGAAGTCAAAATAAAAATTGTAGTATATTAGAGTTGAATCACGCGGAAAATTCCAGTTTCCATGACAAGAACGGGGTTCGCCAAAGGAGTGTCTCAGAGTGTCCTTCCCTCGCTCGTGGGACTGCCCAGAACTGCATGAGAAGGACCGTTGACGAGCCCGCATCATCCTATTTCTAGTTATACAGCTACATTGAGGTGCCTTGGCTCTTCTTGAGTGTCGGAAATCCGGAAAGGGTACATCATGGGTATCTTTAAGCAGCTGCTCTCCGAATAAACTGTGTCATTTGCAAGAATAATGTCAGTTGTGCTCGTAACCTCAACCACGGATAGAGAGAAGCCTACATTACAAATGGACTGAACTAGCAGACTCGAAGGGCAGGTAAGCCTCCAAGGTCACCGGCATTCGCTGTGATGCATGTCATACATCCCTCGTACAACGACCTGTATGCTGTTCCTATATCACAGATACTTGGGGTCGATCCAACAGTCTGCATCTCGACCCAAGCATTGTTACATTGATTGGAGCAGACGGCTGGATATCGTGACTCTAAACTTGCGAAGGGAAGAGCGAAGACATAGCGCAAGAAGGTGGCTTGAAACCAGATAAAGACGGTACTGGTGCGCATCGTACCGATGTACTCGAGATCGAGAATGAAGAAAACAAAAACAAGAGAGAAAAAAAAACCACGGCAATCTGAGATAAGGTCCGTGAGAGTAGACCGGGGCAGTTTGGAAAGGGGAGCAAACGAACGTGGGGTTTAGTGGTCTGAAGCAGAGGGAATTACTGCTCTGAGGTTCTCTGATCCAATTTATACCTGAATACAGTAACGAGCGCATCGGTCACGCTCATGGGTGTCGCAAACAGAAAACACAGCAAGAAGTTTTCAGTAACCAAGAATGGAAGGAATGCCAGTCTATCGGAAAATGAGGCGTGTTTTCGTGTTTTCGCTCAGACGAGACCCCATCGGTAATATATGGACATCAGTTAGCGAAAGCTGCGTAGGACAATAGTGAAAGTACCAAGGAGTTTGCTTTGTCGTGCTACTCTTTTGGATTTCAGTCAAGAGACAACACAAACCAGGGGTTTTACGGCCGATGACCTACAGTCTAGCTCACTATCTGGATCTTTCAGGTCTATCACGCCTCGAACAATCGAGACCTTACTTACTTGTGGCTATCTGCTTGTCGATTCTCCCGGACAGCGGGGTTATACAGCTAAAACACGTAACTGGAACACGGTGAGGAGCAGCAAGGTATGTTTGCCGATCCTCTACTACGGCCTGAGGAAAAACGCTTCTCGACGAAGTTCCAAGATAGTGGAATCGTAGGTCATGGTGTTCACGATCCTTGATTGACCCTGGCGACGGCAAAGTAGTCGCGCTCAACGCTGTTTCAACTACCACTGGCATCATTTGAAGCCTTACTTACAAGTCGAGGCATATCGGCGAAAACATGACGTGAATGCTGTCCGCCTTATCACAACTGCAGCAATTTGAAAAAAAAAGGCATTCCATCCTCGGATGAATGAAGCGAGTATCTTCGTGGAAACATGGGTACTCACATTACAGGGACAATAGGGTGGCTTGGGTCAGGCTGAAACAAGCACCATTAATCAGACCTGCAGTTGGATGTATACAATCTTCGCCAAAGACCTTGAAAGCCATCTGGCATTTCTAGGTCATATAAGGCTCTTGGGCCAAAGCCTTCGCGCTAAAGTACTACTGGGTCTGTCGTGAAGCATCATACATACCTTCGTGGCCGCAGGTCGGCGATTACACCTCACCCGGCCTCACTTCTGCTTTTAGGTATGCGAGAAGAAGCAGAAGTAAGCGTGCGTTGTTGACTTTTCGCAACCTTTGTTAGCCCTTCCGTGACTTCTCACCGATATTATGGGTTGTGCTTTGTCGCAGGAGCGTCATACCGATATCGTCGGGCGAGTCCAGGCGAATGGGACTAGATGGAGTGTGTTTTTCATATTCAGACATGGGATTCTCCTCATGATAAAGGCCTGCCCAATCTGCTCGCACATTTTACTACGATTGTGTCACTCATTCCCATATCCAGGGTCGTTGCGAAGCGACCGCACAAGATGGCACAGGGGTTTGTGCTTCTTACATTGGGACAGCAACTGCAGACTTTTGCACTCAGTTGATAGAGCGACTAGGTAAGTGGTACTACATAAGCCCTGAAGCTTGATCCTATATGGACTATTCCTTTGATGTCGCTCTCACTCTGAGCAAGTTGCCGCTACCAGGCATGCTAGATTCCTCCGTCTAATACCTGTGTCGGGTACTGTCTACCTACCCAGTGGTGCACCTGAGCCGACCACAACTCAAAACCCGTCAAGCTCTTGGTCAGGGAAATTCTATCTTTGCGCATGAATTCACGAGTCAGGGCGAAGCTTCTTGCTGGTGAATGTTCCGGCCTTGCCGGGACTCGACTTAGGGACACGTGACTCAAACTAACCTCCATCGCCACCGGGACTCACAACGTTGTCTCAACCTCATCGAGGACACCCATATCTTGGTATTCATCAAGACTGAGTAGCAGCTTCATCGCAGCTGCAACGTAGACGAACAAGACATTTCATCTGTGGCGTGTGTCCCCAAAACATGGAGACCTCACCCTCCCAGCGGTACATGACGCGACACGCGCCAGTGCGTCGAGGCCTCCCCGCACCGAGCGAGCAAAAGGGCTCAACTTCAACAAAATCGCGACATCTCCTAGCACTCGAAGCGCATCGCCGTCGTGCGATGAAAGGCTACGCGCGGCGGCAGAGGGACGCCAAACAGCGTCAGAAACGCTTTGGGGCGCTTGCCACTTTGGTAGTCACGAAGTCCCGCCACACGATAGAAGAAATCAACCACTCACTCCTGACCGAGGACGACGCGCAAGAGGCAGGCACGAAACACCATAGAGTTAAACAGATATGGTGCTGGCAGATGATGTGTCTAGCCGCCCTCAAAGCCAGAGGGCTCCCCGGAGAAGTTGCAGATCAAAGAATTAGGGATGCGAAGGACGTGATCGACTTCGAAAGCGATAGTTTGGGGGACACTAGAAGGCTTTCGACATTTGAGTGAACATGACATAATACTTCGGTAACGGCGGAATGGAAAAGAGGAATGAGGTAAAACGCGTCGTCATACCAAGCAACCGGGATCTGGTGGGCTCGATAATGTCAAAATACGTCTCTAATGAATGCATTCATCTCAAAATGTGTAATTCTTGACTGCTGATCTCAAATTAGCTACTCGTCTTCAGTCGCTTGCTTTACGAAACCGCGTGGTCGATGATGACGAAGTACGGTGAGAGAGCGGGTTTAATGGGAGAAACAGGTTGCAATATCGAGCACATTGAGTCGTTGGATCGGCCTGTTCCCTAATTTTGGTTATCATGTAAGCAGGTAAGTATTTACCGACATACAGGATAATCAGAATATTGTGGGGACACCCTATTGCACGAAACATTGTTGGCTGTCAGCTCAAATCGACTCAGGGTAAATGCTCCCCTGCACCGGGTGGTCTAAGAGACTCGGTATCTACCGATGAATGTTCGAGGACTATCGGCTCTTGGTCACTACGACGATGGCGGACATGCAGAGATATAGGCAGAGTCTTGGACAGCACCCTGAAGGGATGCCTTTTCAACATTTTTGGTCTGTTCACACTTTGATGAAGCCTTCATGATGAAGTGGCATTCTCTAGCTCTCGCCATTCCCGTCCAAGCTGGGCTTCGATTCGGATGTTCGACGCTGAGTATTCAGCGACTCGACCCCTTGGTCGAGCCGGGCGTCATCCCTTCTGCCCACGTCCACCAGATCATCGGTGGAAATGCCTTCAACGCGACGATGGAAGGTGACATAGGAGAGCAGGCGATCTGCACGACGTGCCCCTTCAGTGAAGACTTCAGCAACTACTGGACGGCTGTGATGTACTTCAGGCACTCGAACGGCTCGTACCATCGCGTCCCGATTTACCCAAACGCGGCGATCGGTGACGGCACGGAGCCTGTCGTGGGAGGAATGACCATCTATTACACCCAGGAGGACTTTGAAACAAATGGAAACCAGAAGATTACTGCATTCAAGCCTGTACGTATATGTCTGCCCGAGGGGGGGCGAAGGCCGGCTGACCAGCTCAGGGCTTCCGTATGACCGTCGGAAGCCCAACGACGGACACTCTAGAGGCTGCCAAGGCACACCCAGGTCTCCGATACACCTGTCTTCAAAATGCATTGACAAGATTCCCCGAGACACCAGACTTCCCCTCTAAACCCTGCCATGGAGGAATCATGACAGTCCACCACTTCCCCTCGTAAGTTCCTAGTCTCGAACCTGCGGCCACTATTACAGGATTCAACCGACTGACCTTGGACAGGTGTTGGGACGGCAAGAACCTCGACAGCCCAGACCACCAGTCTCACATGTACAACACGGCCAAAGAGGCCTTCGCGCCAGCCGGGCCGTGCCCGGCCTCCCATCCGGTGCGGATGCCACAGCTAGCCTACGAGACCCTCTGGAACACGACCATGTTCAACGACATGTGGCCCGCTGACGGCTCCCAGCCCTTCGTCTGGAGCTACGATGATAGCAAGGGCTACGGGACGCACGGCGACTACATCTTTGGCTGGAAGGGCGACTCGCTCCAGCGCGCCATGGACTCGAGCTGCATGTTTCAAGCTTGCGGTCAGACGACGGGCCCTCTCAAGACGCAGACCGTCGCGCAGCAGAACAAGTGCTCCATTGAGAATACTGTCACGGAGCAGACTCTTGGGTGTAAGCTTGCTTCAGCCCTTTCAGTGATTGGTAGTGCTGACGATGGGACAGGGATCGACCATCTTCCTGGTCACGGAGTGCCAGTGAGCTGAGCAGCGAGTCCATGAAAGTCTGACTGAAGGGGAAAGTTGGACTTGATTCCCACGATGACTGGTTGATTTACTTATATTAGGGAGAAGAGGTGGAACAAATGATGCTATGGTCCAGGCCCTACGTAACCCCGATTATCGCCTGTTATTCATTATACAACGCTGGATACCACCAACAAGCAGTCAATGCAGCTAATACAATTCTCTGAAAGCGTTTCCCACAATACTAGTCACGGAGATTCTATATTTTGACGCAATAAAATCAATATCACTGCCACTCAGGTGATTCTTTAGGCCCTTGACATTAGAGAAGGCTGGGGCAGCATGGTCTACTAGCATGCCATCCAAGTTGAAACTCACGCCACCACTCAAGCATACTACAGTGCTGTCCCGGGAGTAAATCGCGAGCGCGATGGTCGGTGGCAGGCAAGCACTGAGAGGAAAACTTGCAGAGGGAGGCAAAGAAAGAGTCTCAACTTAAGCAAGCCAGGCAGATAAAAAGGTCTGAAAACACACAGCCTTTCGCTTCACCAGAAACAAACGAAAATCCCTAGTAGTAGAGCTGCCCTTGATGATATCCATGGAGCAACGTTACTTGATACACCTGACACAGCGTGTCCAGTGGTTGACTGGCAGTTGACCCAGTACTCACTTGATGACATTGCGATGATTCAACACCAACTAGTAGATGCATTTCTTAGAACAATATGATTGATAATATGACTTCAAGTGACGAAAGAGACCACTTCACATCTTGTGATGCCCCACTAGAATAGGAAACTTTCTTGATACCCCTTTTCATCGGCAGACAGAACGTGCCCAGCAGAAAAAGAAACTATGGAACGACATTGACGAAACAGAAATATATCCTCGATCGAGCGCGTCATGGCCAAGTCCGCCCATAGGACAAGGCTGGTGCCTCTATCTCTTGTGCAGGGTGGCCAGGCCTAACGTAGGCCTTCCTCCCTCCAGTTCATAATCCGTGCGATATACATCCACTAAAAGACCAAAAAGGTCAACCCGTTGCACCAGGTCGACTCAAAGCTATCCGCTTCCAGTGATCACGTTCTTGCTCAAGCTTGGCTATTTTCTCCTCCAAATCCTCCAGTCGCTGAGCTTTGCGCTCTCGGGACTTACGAGCAGCAAGGGTGTTGCGAGCTCGCTTCATCGCGATGGTGTCCCGAGGATCATCCACGATGATGGGAGGAAGAGGCTTATCACGACGACGAGAGTTCACGCCCGAGACAGAAGAGTGTCGGCCGTGCCCAGAAGCCGGTGGTGATGTGCCAGACTTTCGGCGAGGCTGAGAGGTGGTCTCAACGACCTCGAGCTCTTCCGATTGCAAGGCGGGAGACTTGTCGACAGCAGGTAATCCCTCCGTAACATTACTGTCCGGGAATAGAGAGAACCAGTTGTCGCTGTTGTCATACTCGCCGTTGCCGAAACTGGGGGACGTTTCGTATTGATCAAAATCGGGAGACTCGCCAAAGGTGGAGGGAGTGGTCAAGTTGGTGAAAGCGGTCGAGTTAGGCGCGGAAGCGAACGGCTCGCGAACGAGCAGCTCCTGGGGCGAGATCGTGCCCAAGTTGGAGCTCGAGGCAGAGCTCGCGTTCAAATCGCAACCTGGAATAGCCGGAGACGAAAAGGTGGTTGATGCTCCACCCCCGAAGCCAGTGAAGTCTTCAAGACTGCTCATGGCGTCTACTTTGTGTGAGTTTTGATATCCAGTAGAGGCATATGTTAGAGGTGAGAAATTACCTTGAAGATCCATCTTGGCTGGGGACCGTTGATTATCAAGACCTTGGGTAAACAGTGGGACAGGAGGACGAGCCGCACGGTTCTGATGGTTGACGCCAAGGCTAGAAGATGGAGCAGACAACGATGCGTAAAACTGATGTTGTTGGTTCTGGTTTTGCGCAGGAGAGTTAAACCTGTTGGTATAAGCCGAAGGAGAAAGCTGATGCCCTGTAGCTTGGATGATCTGTTGGACTCGTTGGTTCTGCAGAGCAGGCGACGTGGAGCTGTCTGTAGTCTGATGGTTTGACGAGTGGCGGCGATGGTTGCCGTTGTTTATAGATCCAAATGCTGCTGCTGATATGGCAGGTGAGTTGGCAGTGTTATTAGCGTTCGCTTTCGTAGGCTGGGGACTGTCGAACAAGACGAAGTCCTGTTGCGGCGGAGAGTGGAAGTTGTGCTGTTGCGCGGGTTGGGCCGGCAGGCTCGATGAACTGGAGGGAAGCCATGTTGACTGATTTGAATCCGTGGTGAAGACTGGAAAGTCTTGGCTGGGAATGGTGGCAGCTGGTTGGGAACCGTCGCGAGAGCTGGGAATAGCTTCGTAAAAGTTCAGATCAACCTGTGAAGGGAGAGCTGAAGAGAAGGGTTGAGTGGGGAAGGTCTGGTTTTTCTTTGGTGACAGTATTTTGGCTGTTGGCTACGGAGAGCTGGAAAGTAGGCAGAGGCAGGTTGCTTAACGCATCTTGAGTGATGCTGTACGGGTGATTCTTATGTGTGTGTGGAATGTATGTCTGGGGTTGAAGAGAAGAAACGAAGAGAGGACGCGAAGTATGTGTGGGAAACGCCAGGCTTTAGTATTTTTTTCAGGCAGCAAATTTCTGGCGGGGGGCTCTGGCTTGGGACCGGGCCAAATGCTTGAGGAGGGCGGAAAACACAGCGACAGGCAGAGAAGGGCAGGCACGGGCAACACTTGGGGCAGTACAGGGCAGTGTCAGGGGTCGTGTGTCTGACAGTCTCACTCTAACGCGGGCTAACAATTACGACTGATTGCTTCGCGCGACACAGCAAAGAACCGGGCAATCTGGCTCATTGAAACCAGTTAGGCGACGACTTGGCCCAAACCTCAGGATCCATGAGGGGCACAGGTATGACTCACACTTGCCAGAACCCACAGTAATTCAACCTAGGACCACTAGGAAGACGTTTTTGCGACAGTGCATCCCTGGTCGCGCTCTAGCTTAATTCCACGGTCGTGCCTACTCTGTAGGGAGCGTCAGGTGCGTCCTGCATCCCCATGCACTGCCTCGACCAAAACGAGATGATCGTGCACTTACACAGGGTAGCTGCTACTGTATGTAGCTGATAATGCTGCATCTCCTTCAAGAGGTGAGCCGTTCTTCTTTTGCAGAGGATATCTCAGCTAAAACATTTCTACCGGGAATACCTCTGGTGGTGGTGGTAGTAACAGCCCACCGTTGCCTCTGAATAAGTCACAATCGGACAGATGTAGAAGAGTCGCTGTTTGTACACGGCGTCGCGTTTCATGTTACATCTTCTAAAGTCCGATTTGCGACAGATGGATGCGAATTTCTAGAAAGCGCACATGAAAACTCAAAGCTAGTTATCACCGTTTCAAGAATCCCACAGTGCTGTTACTTGTGTGCTCTCGGCTTTGCTCGTTCCAACTCCGATCGTCTCACTGCCAAGCCCCGAATGCGCTAGGTCTCTCTTGGCTTAGCTCTGGATAGTCTGCAGGTGGCTTGCCAGCCCCGTTAAAAACTTCTGCGTTTTGATTGGAGCGCTGCCTCGGCCAGCTTGAAGAGGAAACGGCGAGGTACGGGCTTTGGCTAGGTCTTCCGGCTATTTCCACGGTATTTCGCGACATCTCTCGTGCCGTCAATTTGCTGATGACGGGAAAATTACTCCAAACAGTACCTTTCCACGGAATAATTGCCTGGGGAATGCAATTGTGCTTCGTCGTAAAGTGTCAGGATTCAAGGTTATTGAAGTCCGCTCGTGGATTGCTTCAACTTTCTTGCGGTGTCCAGTGACAATTATTCAACCTAAGTACCTAGCATGTCGAGCCTATTGAACCCTCGAAAATTCGATGCAGTGCTACCGTGGCTTACTCTCTGTGATAGGTGCCTGTCCAAGGCGCTGTAAGTTGGTGAGCGGCTGTGCAAAGCAGACCGTCGTCTTCTGTTGTAGGAATATGGGGTACTATCGCATCCATTCTGCGATCGCTCTTGTACAGTGCTTTTTAGCGATGCGTATTAACAATGTCAGTATGCATATCTGGCTTCAACGGGATTGCTGCTCAGTCGATGGGTTGCATGTGAGGTCAATTGACACGCAGCGCGAGTCTAGGCAGTCGTCAGAAGACCGTAAGCCTCGATCGTGAAAGCCTACCTTAATTGACTGCGAAGGCGTCATCGTCGTCGCACGCGCAGATAGTAAAAGTGCAGCCTTGTGCGCAAGATAGTCGTCTACACATGTGCGCGCGTACTATTTGGTAGAGTCGCCGTTGCGGTTGGCAGTTCGCGATTTGTAATTCGCAGCCTCTTGCAATAGTTACCTAAATCTAACCCCACAGCCAAGTCTCCCCGTTCTCCCCCCGCGTCGTCGTCGTCGTCGTCGTCGTCTCTCACTCAAAGAGGAAGTATCCCGTCCTGCAGGCCGGATTCGACAATCAGTTCAAATAAAACCAACATCTTGGAACCAAGATCGATCAATCAGATCAGCCAATTGAGCAACCCGCTCGGTGGCTCAGCCCTGCCATTGACTTTTGTGACTCACACGATCCCGCTCCAAAGGTTCCAAAGTTGTATGGATGAACGTCTTAAGCCAGGGGTTCCGCTACACGCACGGTCTCTTCTGCTGGATCTAGTCTAAAAGGCTCTGGGTTGCTTGTCGCTTCCAATATTTCCACTGCTGTTACTGGCTGGGATCCGTCGATAATGAAGACGAGTTTTCTTGATTCCGGCGGCGCAGATTGTTGTGGACCACTAGTGCTTTGAAGGGCGCAGGCTTACATATCAAAACCGTCAACAACGCCGCCGTTTCCCGAAGCCTTCGAACAAAGTTAACCGGCCCGTGAGGCGACGGCCCCAATCCACTGTAGTTCGGATCACTTTATGCATAGTAATAGACACTCAAGCCTCAAAGTTATATCTGAGCCTAGTCACCGCTATTGTAGCATTATAAATGAAGAAACGTATTTCACGGATACTGTTGAGTTTCGGTCAGATAACCGCCAGAAATCGTGAAGCTCCACTGGCGAGGACTTACGAGGCGCAAACCAACAAGAAGGATGGAGCCCTAGTGAAAGCTGGCTCGATATCATAGCGCTAACCGTTGTCCTACTGCAGTCACCAAGAGAAAGGCCCATGCGACTAATCGCGATACGAATTATGGTAATCTACCATCTCATGCGCGCTGGAACTCGGCCTCGCTAAAGCAGAATACATACATACTGTACCACTCACTCAGGTCGCTATGCAAGGCATGCGAGGAGGTCCAAAGTTCGTCCGAGGCTTACGCCCCATGATCCCGCACACGGGCCTGCACGGGCGAAGGCGTCGCCTACATACCGGTACCTACAACATCTACCTAAGTAGGTATGCATATCCCCCTTCAAAGTCTGCGACGTTGCTTCTACTAGACCTCAGACGAGGACACAGTATCCCCAGGCCACGTACTCCAATGATGCAAGTGACACGAACAAGGCGCATCCATTGGAGGCATTGAATAGCTGCTGCCTTCAATAAACTGTCCTTCTTCTCAATTGGGGGCCAAATCAGAGACAGAGTACGCCTTCCGCCTACCGTCTTTCCCAGACCGCCGGTGGGGTCCGCGCTCTCGGCTTAACAATCCAGCATCAGCCTGAGCCCGAGCGGCGCCACCCGAAATTTTGTGGCTGCAGATGGCAATGTCCAAGCCTCATTGCTGACTGAAATACTGCTTAGTATTGCAAAGTTCATTCTCAATCTCACCCCAAGCATGGCGAATACTGCAGATGATCACTGTGAGACTGCGTGATTGGAGGAGTTGTCTCGAGGTACTTGAATATTGTTGATGCCATATAGGTACGAACTTTACGCACACCTTTCTGGTACTCTCGTCATCATTCTTGATGGTGAAGACGCGAAACGCGATCACTTTGATATAAGTCACTGTCGACGCGAGATATGTGCCACCGTACTTCACATATGTTGCTACTTTGGCCAGATGGATGCTCCGATGTATCGCGTAGGCTTTGCTGTCTCGAAAGCAGGTCGGGTTCAAGTACTTTGGTTATGGCCGCTTCACCAACGACGCATGCAATGGGTTTTGACGGCTTCAGTCGCTTCAAGTCTCTGGCACGTACAAAGAGAGGCCAATTTATTGGTCTCTTGTGTGATTTGTCACCGCCGTATTTTGTGATGTCGACTTTTGCTGCCCACGGTTTTAGCAGGTACGAATATATTTTCTGCTATCTCAGCGTTGTTGGTCGTCATTCCAATTACGTCTTTGTTATATTCGAGGCAGTGACGAGTGACCGGCGAAATTCTAAGATAAAAAATCCAATCTATATCCTTTTCGATCTCGATGTAAACTGGTTTTGGATACCTTAGTCATCCAGCATGTCATGGGTGTCCGATTCCCTTCGTATAACTTGCTTGTTGATGGCGCCGTATATTCTATCGGGATTCTCTGCTGTGAAGTCGTGACATAACTCTGTATCACTGAACCCATTCTGAATACAATCGGGGCCAGAATTCAATCCGCGACCGTTGCTTTTCCTAGGCCTCACGATAAAGGTGAAGAGTTCGAGCAACAACCCGGCATTCAGGTCATCCCGATGATCGCTACGGAGGCAAGCTGTTTATTTGATGTTCAGTATGGACATGATGAGCTTGATAGAAAGGTTGCGTGCTCGTTATTGGTAGGTTGAATGGCTCATTGGTTACTCTAGGAGCTCGATGCTCTAGTATAATGGTTTTGAGATGCGATTCAGTTGCCGCAAACAACAGTATATCGAAGCATTAAGTAGTTTCAATTCGGAAATTTTGTCCGGATACACCTTCATTACATTGACTATTCAACTCACATAGCTCGTGACTGTATGAAGTCTGATAACGAGCTCACAATGGGATATTGCATACAAGTAACAAGGCCCGCAGGTAAACTAAGAGAATGATCGTGAATAAGGCAGCTGTTGCAGTACGCCAGCATCAGTGACTGGCAAATCTACATCCCCCTTTCCCCTTTCAAGATGCTAATAAGCCATCAGCCCCTAATAAACCGCCAGTCCCTGCCAGAATTGCCGCTCACCAACGACAGACAAATCGAATGTTTGCAGCACATTGCCAGTACCCAAGTGATAAGCCGTAATGCTGTTCGCCGCATCCAACGTCCACAGTCTGTCCCCAGCCACCACACTGTCGAATTTACCCATAGCGGCCGCCGGTCCCATCAACTTCTTCTCCATCGCCATGGTCGCCGCATCCAAAGTCACAATGTCCGGGCTGCCCCCATCGAAGATCAGAACCTCGTCCCGCACCTCGTCATACTGGCCCCAGCACGTCGCCGTCTGCCCCGTCACATTCACCGTCTGCGTCACGCGCACATCCAACGAGCACCCGATCTCCACGAAAGCGCCCCCGAACCCAGGGTCCGTGACGAAGGCGCGCGCGCCCTCCCGGTCCAGGAAGCTGAAGCTGAAGTCGGTCCCCAGCTCCGCCGGCCGCGACACCCGCGGCGCGCTCTGCACGCGGCCGCCCACGACCGGGTACGCGTAGATGTATCCGGGCGCGCCCGCCGCGCCCGTGCCCTTGACGCTGACGAAGACGGCGGTGCCCCGGGGGTGGAAGACGACGTCGCTCGCGGTGTTGGCCGGGCCCAGGGGCGGCGTGGTCTGGTTGACCAGGGGCAGGGGCATGGCCTCGCAGTTCGGCGTCAGGCCCTGCTCCGTGACGTCGAAGCACTGCACGGTGTTGACGGCGCCGCTGTTGGCGACGCAGGCGAGGTTGAGCTCCGATGAGTAGGCCATGGTGTTGGGGAACTCGCCACCTGAGGGGACGTTGGCGATGAGAACGGGGTGAGAGGCA
Source organism: Xylariaceae sp. FL0016 (assembly GCA_022578815.1). Classification (NCBI taxonomy): domain Eukaryota; kingdom Fungi; phylum Ascomycota; class Sordariomycetes; order Xylariales; family Xylariaceae; species Xylariaceae sp. FL0016. The sequence continues at coordinate 60,962 of MU388789.1, forward strand.
TCGTGTGGCGGGATCGAGAAGAGGGAGATGCTGTTGGAGCCGGGGTTAACGGTCAGCAGGTGGTTACCGGAGACCACGACGGCATCTTGGGAGAAGAGAGTGTCTAGACCATATTACATGTCAGTACGATTACCTCAGCTGTAGAGGTTTGGCAGGTATTAGGAAGTGAGGACGCACCCATCGGAGCCGGGCCCATGGCATTAACGCCAATCAGCCCCTTGCCTCCCGTAGAGGTTCGGACAGGATTACCCAGCGCACCATTGGCTGAGACTCCCAGGGAGACAATATTGGCTCCAGCAGGATCGTTCTCAAGGAAGTACAGGGCTTTGGGAGACTTCGAGTTCGTCCTCGGCAAGACTGCAGCCGTAGCCAGAGACACGAAAGCTAGTGTGTGTGACACTTTCATGGTACTGATGACAAAATAGAACTTCGAGTTACGATGGTGTAAATGAAGGTTTTGAAGATTCAGGTACCAATTGCGAAAAGGTTGTTCGTCTGTTTTCTAGTTGTTCGATACTCTTGCTTCTAAGACGTCCACTGGGCCAGGAGATGCTGCTTCTTTATAGCAATGGGTGCCTCTTGACTAGGCCCTGAACTTCGGAAATGAACATCCATTGCCTACATGAATAGGACATACAGATGCCTCATTGGACCCTCATTAACCTGTATAGCCTCGAGCTGTGGAAAAGAAAATACGCAATACGGCCTTCAAATCCTGCACTGATCACCACAGCTTGCTTCTAACCTCTAGCAATGGACCAGTCTGCCGACACGGATCCCTACAACTAATATCAATGATTCCTCATCAGCCGTGTCGGCTGCAGTGTAGTCAGGCATTCTCCATCATCAGCATAAGGTAAGTAGATGGGTGCTGGCCCAGGGGTGATGTTGGGACCTGGGGCTGAGTAGGATTTTTCTCCACTATTTGATTCCAAACGCTGCAATTAGTCTATTGGCCAACCGACACCAAAATCTTACAGTATCGAGCGTATACACGGGTTCCTTTCTATCCCCTGCATAAGTACTAGGAATAGCATCATCGCGCAGGCCTCTTGTAGAGGTTCAAACGGGTCCTCGTGCGTAATCCTGCTCTCGATTCTGCTGACTGCGGAACGTCGACGACACAAATTCTTTATCAATCTGCCCATCATCAGGCCAACAAGACTCGTTGAAGATACGAATGGAAATTAATGTCATTGTCATCTTTGGTGCTTAGATACCAAATGCTCTGCTCTGTTCTGGGCAGCGGACAGTTGGGCCTTCTATAGAACTGCAATAACTCCATATACCAGGGGACTCCGTTTTTTTGCTCGGGAAACCGAATCGTGGGAGCTGAGATAAATACACTGATGGTACAGCTGATGTTTATAGTTCCGTATTCGGGCCTTGTGCTCTTCATCTGTGCGTGGAAAGCGAAACTGCTCCTCCACCCTAGGGAATGCAGAAGTCGATCCAACTGCCCAAGTAGTCGAGCCGGTTGCGACTGCTGTCCTGGAATTCATGTTCACGGTAAATCTGCTCAAATTCCTCGAAGCTGAGCCTTCCCCATCCGCCACGCTCTTGAGCCTCTTCCTCGGCATAGTCTAGTCTCTTCCACGTCAGTAAGGTTGCGTGAGGGACGTGCTCTGTTTCAATGGGAGTGATAATCTTGGATTCAGTCACATGAACGTCACCCGAGGACTGTTCCGCTACAGCAGATGGCTCTCGAACTCCGTCAAAAGGAGAGACGGAACAGTCGGTGGTTTTGCTGGGCAGCCGATTTGGTCTGAACTGTGGCATCGTAGGATCGTGAGCTGAGGCCGTCTCGTCCTCATTTCCACTGTAATCATGAGACAACTCGTTGGCAACCTCAGTATCTTGGGTCAAGCTTGGTGCGACAGCAGTCTCGGTCGCTTCCGGTGCCGGCATCTCACTTTGATCATCTGGGGTTCTAAGCTGATAACCGCTAGTTTCCAACAATTCCTCTAGACTCTGCTCTGGGATGGGGCGAGCCCGAGTCTGGTGCGTCTCTTGTGCTTGTGGATCAGCTGGCAAGTCCTTCGAGGAATGAGCGTCCGTGTCATTGTCGTCATCTGCCTCAATCGTTTCCAGAAGCGCGCGGTACTTTCCCCGCTGCTCCTTAGTTTCTGCTGCACGTATAGCCAGGTCTTCTTTCTTCTTGAAGACTTCATCTAATAGCTCGTTGAATGCCTGTTGTGTGACTTGGTACAAAATCTCTTTGCCGGCGTCCCGCTCTGCATCCGGTATCTCCATACCTCCCCACCTCTCGGGGACACTGCGCGACGAGGTAGAAGGGTTAGACCGAACCTCAAAATCGTCTGTATCCTCGGCGAAGCGCACTTTAGATGATGATCTGGATCTTGGAGAGATAAGGGTTTGCGTAGACTTGGAAGATTCGGGCATTCCCTTTAGGTTCGCAAGGATGTCCTTGCCTTCATCCCAACCTTGTGGCGGCGTACTGCCCTCTTCTTCATCGAGGTAGAACTGACGGCGCTTCCATCTTTCGTGGAGTTGTTTTCTTGCAAGTATTCTTTTCTGTCTCTCGAGACTGAGGCGGTTGCCATTTGTGGCGAAATCCCGAGGTTGTGGACGAAGCACGTCCACTGACCTTGGTAGGATATTGGCGAAGGCAGCAGCATCGGGAATTGGTCTTTGTTCTAATGAGTCGCCTGCTTCACCGCTATTGGAGGCTTCGGCGGACCGCTCGTCTACCTGGTTGTCAACTTGATCTTCTGGCGCACTTCCATCATCGGAGGATGAAGACGCCGTATCAGCGTCAGCAGCCAAGAAAGCCCCGCGGTCATCATGCCGGAAAGTGTCAATGATGTCATCAAGTTGTTGGATATCGCCTTGCAACAGTGATCCCAGGTCAACAGTGTTTCTCGGTGGATTAATAATACCTGAATAATACAGAGTCTCTCTGCCGGAGGAGTGTGGTCTCCTTGACGAGGAACCGAAAGACTCCGTGAACATGCTTCGGGGAGTGGTACGCCCAAGCAAGCCATTCAGAATTGCCTCGCGGTTAGAGGTATCGGGCTTGTCCTCGTTGACAACTCCCTTCCCGTCATGCACATCAACGTCTCCATTGGAGCGGAAGATTTTGCCCTCCATAGGTCTGCCATGATCGGCCCCGGGGACCCTACCCTCTCTACCGAACAAGCTACTTAGAGGTTGGCGGCTACTGATCAGTTGCTGGGCCTCGGTTGTGGTCATCATATGGTCGTCGAGACCCTCGAGGATGTCCCTATGCATCTGTTTGTAAAGCACGTAGTAGGCCCGGAACATTCGCAGGAAGTCGCGTCGGCTTACGAAACCGTCCCCATCTATGTCATACCCATCATACGTCTTTCGTAACTTGTCCTTGCGTTTCCTGTAAGATACGCCGTGCAAAAACTCCTCAAAGCCGATCAGATCGTCCTGGTTGGTGTCGTAGAAGGCGAACATACGATCATGGATTAGATTGGGCGCTGCGTGACGGTAGCCTCCAGAGGGCACAAGACATCGCTCAAAAGTCTTCCGATCCATGGCTAGACCAAGACCGTTCGGGTCGTCCCGCCACTCAGTATTGGCCATGAAGGTCCATTGTTCCCAGAACGCCTCAAGCTCAGCTCTTTCGAAACCGGTCTCGTTGGTCCATTTCAGAAGCAGATGTCGCGGCAGGGTGCGAAGTGCATTATCTGGATCGCCTGGGTACCAAGCAGGCTGAACATGCCTCGGGCCAAAGGGCGGAGCGGGAACCCTAACCTTGTAGAAGACGTGTGTTTTGTTGTGTAGACCCTGGGATTCACAGACTTCGCAGAGGTCGAAGTCGGCGCAGTTGGCACAACGGTAGCGAATGCCTCGAATGGGCACCATGCCACAGCCATTACATTGACAGCCACGATGTACATAAGCGTTGCGCCTTGCACTGTCTTCGGATACTCTGAAAAGTAGGGTGACTATGTTCTCGCCGGTGCGACTGGGTCGTTGACTAGGGTCATTATACCAGTCGCCTGGGTTCTGATCCTCAACTTGGGCAAGGGCTTCTCTTATGGGGTTCGGAGGGCCGTTGTCTATGTTCTCGTCACCGTGGGATTCGGATTCGGAAGAGTCGTCTCTCTGGGAAGATCGGCGCGGTCGTCGTAGAGCATTGCTGCGGTGCAAGCCCGGACCGGAAACAATGGGCTCCTCGTAGTCAGCGACATACTGAACGTATCCGAGATAAGTTAGGGATATGGCAGCGAGGGTGGAGACGACGGCGATGGCGACTCTCGGCCGAGTCAAGGTCGAGGCTGCTGAAGAGAACGAAGCCATATCGTAGAGTTGCAGCTCATTGCGGCCGAGTTGAACTACCTATAGCTTAGATCGAGAAAGATCAAGGGAACGGAGTACATCGAGTAGAGGCGCTTGTAGGTTGAGCGAAGGCTCAAAACTGCAGGGAGGAGCCTAGACTCCCACGAAGAGGCTGTTCGATTTATGCGACGTCCAAGTGTTCTAGATTCCCACGTTGTGTTTAAGAAGCATCTCAAAGCTTTGATGTCCAGCGCGAAACGAGCGACAGAGACGAATAGGTACAGTACCTACTTAGGTAGGCTACTGCCAGGTAAGGTAGGGATCTCCTACCTCTAGCCAGGTATCAAGCCATAACTATGCAGGTGCTTGACGGGCAGGGACAGGTTCCGCCATTTTTTAGGCGGTGGCCACTGGCAAAACTTGGAAATCTACTACAATGTACAGGTATCTGTGGACAGCGCCTGCAATAAGTACTTAACTAGCACTAACCACCCGAAATTGGGAGACGACTGAGAAATTTCACGCGGGTCGACGCGCTGGTATAGGTATCTGCCTAGGTCCCTAGGTACCTCTCTAGTCGTGTCATCGGCAGGATACGTATACCTAGGCATACATATACTTCCAGTCTCAAATTGCCTTCCAGGATCTGAATAAGAACATCGACCTGAGCTTACTGTGAACCGTCTCGCCTCGCGACATACCCCTACCTGGTTGTTGGCCACTGCTTGACCTCACCTGCTATTTTCCTTGATCTTTCCCTCTACAGCCTCCAATGTCCCTCTATCTTGGGGTCTGGCTTCAACCGACCAAGGTAAATTTCAACATGGAAATGATAAATACACAGCTTGAGACACTTAGTAAGGAAGCATTCCGCATTCGCCAGCGTCTGTAGCCAGTGTCTATACATATAGTTACCTGTAGGTCGCAGATAACCCACAGCTTCGAGCACCGAAATGCCCTGCGGGTGACTCGAAGTTGCCATAAGAAGTATATACTCCCTTGCATCAATAAGATGGAAGCGCATGTGCGTGATACCAACCTCATACCTACCTTTGACCTATTTTCTTCTTCGCATCCCTCCAGTTACATTCCAGGCGCACCATTAAGTCCTTCCATCGTTCTTTCGTGGAGGCGTTAGAAGTGGTAGCCAAATCGTACACAAACTCAGTCTCTACCTTCCCCTTATACGCTACACTTTTGATATCCCATCAATATCAAGATCCTGGATGCGCTGCCCTCTTTACTGTGCTTCTCACACGGATATATATTAATGCTGATCTTCGCGGTGGCAGCAAAGCTAAGATATATTTACAATCATGGCTGTCCAGGGGCTGCTCGGATATACTTGTACATATTCGATATATATTTTAATATATATCTTGCTCGTAAGTATAGCATTTCAACCCGATGATTTGTGTCTCACATGATCCGGCACGCGTTGAAGCTGCTGCTCGTGACCAGTGACCGTCTCTTACTCCATCCCTTGAAACACGAGCCCAAGCCTCTGACAGTAACGGTCTCCAGCGGATATGGCATAATCTGTTCCCTCCCAAAGCGTCTACATCTGAAAACACGACAAGACCACTTGAGATATGATACATACTGGCTCTAGTAAATTCTTAAAAGCCGATAGACTATGAATACCAACAGGTGCTATAATCAGACATGGGCCAAATAAACTGGCCTCCAGCTGGGCGAGGGCTCTTCACGGCGCGCTCCTAGCTCGACCCAATAGATCCGTATAATCTTGTCCTAACTGAGCGCAAGACAAATACGAGAACGAAAAAGTCCAGAGGGTCAATTCCTACGATGCCACAAGACTAAGGTCTCACCTAAATATCTTCAATGTGATCGGTGAGGGCTTTCGAGCCTACAATGACGGCACAGATGGACATTTTTCTCAAATACCCCTATGGATCCTCAAAGTTGCAATGCCCAGTTAATATGACAAAACGCCCGAAATACACGAGTCTAGATGTCGTGGGTCAACTCGCATTCGGACAATTTCGACTCGTCCCATCTTGTTGGCGATTCGTACACCGCGCTCGTTCTCTTGTAGCTCCTGGAATGTGGACGCAGTAAAGATGCACACAGAAAACCGGGTTGTCTATGTTGCGACTCATGGACATTAGTGTATCTATGGATTGCTGATGAAGCAAAATGCCCCCATTCTATAGCATTTTCTGCTAGCTTATCACCTATATTAATGCGAACTCTGCAAGAAAGCTCGAGTCATCCTTTATCAACTGGCCAAAACGACTGATCTGGCTATGGCAAGACCACCAAGGATTCTCTTCCATCATACTGCATCTGTGCTTGTTTTGTATATTCCTTGAGCTACTATTGCCCTTTCCGGGCGCACTCTATTAGACCTCCGGGTAGGTCGCATCAACAGTGAAGTTCTGCGGGCCAGCATAGACCTGGACCTGGCCAGTCGGCGATTGCTGGTTTGACCAGACAATCTCGTCTGCTGCAATGTGGTGTACTCCATGAGCGACCCGGCCCGCCGTCTGTTTGTACCAGAGCTCAAGGTCAGCGCCTCCGTCGGCGGCCTGAGTCAAGTTGAATGAAGTCATCGGGTTGTCGCAAGCTGTCTGTTCTACCGATGGGAAGACCTGGTATGTCGCTGGACGCGCCGTACATTGCGAGGCGTTGGCCCCCGTGGCATACGACCAGGAGAGCTCGATGCTGGATCAGGTCAGCCTCCTTGTCTTGCCTGATTGTTCATTGATCTGGGTTGACTTACTACCCGATAGAGGAGTGAGGTGTCGCGCCTGCGTTGAATTTTGAGACAGTGAATGGTGCTCGGGCAGCCGACACCGATCCCTCAACGGGTGCTGCTGTTGCCGCTAGACAGAAGCTGCTGATGATGGCGCCTACACTTGCTGAGATCTGCATTGTGAGCAGTTTAGAACCGAAGTTAAAGGTAACTAATGTCTGGTCAAAGCGAATGAGTAAGGGTTGCTCTTCGAGAGTGAGAACAATTGTATCGAGCAGCTGATGTGAAGAGATGTCGATAGAGACACTGCTAAATAAGCTGAGGCGTCATGGTCCCCCCTTCTATATACCTGGCCTGGGCTACCACGATACAGATCGTACCTTCTACCGCGCAGGTTGCAAGATCAGCAGAGGAAACGTAGCAGTGGGAAATACGAGGCAAAAGAATGCTCTCATTCCTGGGCATACAACCTGCTCCTTTCAACGAGAGGTTCAGATGCTCGCGCGAGGCCGGATGTCTCAGGTTGACGTCCAACACGATCGCTGTGTTCTGGTGAGGTCTCGGTCTCGTTCAGGTTGCACAAAAGCCCGGCCGTTAGATATGACGAAGTTACTATATTCTGGTCCAATCGATGATGAAGGTCGCCCCAATGTCGGGTGCCATTCACCCTGTCGGATGGTATAGCGGTCGTCCCTACCTATATTTAGGGCTCGTGTTCGGTCTGCTCCGGCGCAAACGCAACAGTCGGCGTTCCAACAGTGGATTGTCGATGCCGTATAAAGTGGACGTTACAGCCTTGAATACCACCCTGACCGAAGATCAGTCTTGGCTCTTCACTGTCCTGGCGATTGACTCTGGCAGGGCATCTAGTCGATCGACGACAACCCAACCATTACGGTACAGAACGAGGGGTCTCCTTTCCTGGGCAGGTATATAAATCCAATAGGTGTCTCAGTTCGGAGCAGTTGTCTGTGCCTCAGACGCTTCCTATTCGATCGCTTTGGGTTCACAGCCAACACCACCCTCGTCGGCAATTCTCTGGTGTGATGGCATTAAGACGAGGAGTCGCTAAAAATGCATCATGTAATCCATAAGCAACGTCGCGGAGTCGCCGCTATCCCTTGCTTTGTAAGATCTCTTTTATCTTCAGAACAGACTCGGCCTGCGTTGTCTGCATGGTGCACTCATTCACTCGCATGCGGGAGGGGCTCTCGTTCGACATTGCCACTAGCAGCAAGAATAGCAGAAGTCCGAATCATTCGACATGGCTTTTGGTAATTCGTGGCCAGACTCTGGAGGTCATTGGCAGGTAGAACCGCGCTCCATGGCTTGCCAGAAATCTGGCTTTGCTCCTCAGGTACGTTAAATCTGAGTATTTCGAAATTCCAGAAGATTTGTCACGCCACGGCTCCTTCTATGGGGTGATCTCAATTTCTAGGTAGCTAGTAGCTTAGTGAGAGTGAAGTACCAGTTTGCCGCCATACGGCATGGCGATAGTACTACCTGCATGATCGGTATACCCAAGGTGGTGTGCTGAAATGGCGGCTATCTCCAAGGTACTGCAGTGATACACATTTACCAGCAACATGTCGTTGCGAACGTACAGCTGCTGTTGCCTCCACTCACGATTGACAGAAATAAATGTCCTTGGGAACCCCAAATATGAAGGATAGGGTACATTAAAATTGTTAAGCTACTCTTTCCCATGCTGTACCGCCATTCATTTCTTCGGAAAGCCGGCTACTACGGCATGTGCATCGGAGATTAGCGACCCCAGACTAATGCTGCTTATTTGTTTCCAGCGTTCGGGAGCTATGTATGTATTATCTCAGCCCTTTTCAGCCCCTGCGAATAGGCAAATCGCAGGCAGAAAGAGGAAGAGATTTCCAGTATCCTTCGTGACAAACGAATGGACTGGACGCTGGGGCGCATGCGGTATTGGAAACAAAAGGGTACATACTGGAATGTGTGCCGTGCCCCGGTTCGTCAGCCTTTTACCAGGTAGAATCTGGAGTTGACGAACCTACCGATGTACCTAAGTAGGTAGGTACTTATGTAAATATGCAGCCACCGCCACGCTGGCTCACACGACAAGCGAGGCGCAGCAGCCACGAACAGCCGTGGGCGCGAGCCTGAAGCGCCCGGAAAGCGGCAGCGCCTGTCCAAGCTGGACAGGCCATCGCGGCGTGTTTCAGCGCCAGTCCCTAGATCAAGGAATTTGATGTGGTCGCAAATGCAAAATGGCAGAGCAGGGCGGAGGAAGAACGTCAATCCAGCACAGCACAGCCCATGCGTCCACGTCATCTCCTGCCGCGTCTCCTGACTGACCCTTGACCTCGTGTGAATTTCTTCGTCGTCGTCCTGGTCGCTGTCGCAACTGCTTTGCATCCAATATAGAAACCTTTTGTAATTTTTTTTTTTTTTTGTATTTGAGAATACGTTCGCAATACCTCACGCCCTAAGCCAGTTGTACCATAAACAACCCTACAATACCCTGGTGACCTCCTACCACACTCGTTGATACTCCCACGTCGTTGCCAATATTTACTGCATAGTTGACATCCCACCTTCGCTGATAACTACATCAATATAATCACCATCCCTTTGCTTACCCACGTACCGTGAAGTCCGTACCGCACCAATCGGACTTTCAGAGATCCTCACCTGGCATGGTCCCCGTAACATTTGCCGATAACCTCCTCCGCAGCGCCCGAGCCGCTGCTGTCCTCGCCGGCCCCGAGGTTGCCCGCCTCGCCCGCCGAGATGGCAGTGAGCTATCGGCCCGCGATCTGACCGTCAAGAGTGACTCGCAGAAGGTCACCCTAGGTATAATCGCCGTCTATGTCGTTGTTATCGCCCTGCTGTGGAACTTGCCCTATGTGAGGTGGTCGCTGTGGCCTTTCAAGGTGAGAGAGCCTCCGCCCCGTCATCGTCAATTAAGGTAATTTCGTGTCATGAAATTACCTTGATGATTCCCTCATACCGCCCATACCTCCTCTCTACCCTCGCCCAGAGGTCACCACTGAAACGAGTGACTATCACGAACGTAAGCTAACCAAACCCTCTAGATGCTCGTCATCGCCTTCCACGAGTTCGGCCACGCCATCACGGCCTGCTGCACCGGCGGGCGCGTCAAGTCCATCAGCCTCGACCCCCGCGAGGGCGGCGTCACCCACATGGCCGGCGGCATAAGCGCCATCACCCTACCTGCCGGCTACCTCGGCTCCTCGCTCATCGGCGCCCTCCTCATCTTCTGCGGCTTCGACATCGTCGCCAGCAAGGTCGCCTCCTTCGTCCTCGGCGTCTGCTTCCTGCTCACCCTGTGGTGGGGCAAGCGCGACTGGCTCACCGTCCTCACCGTCCTGCTCGCCGTCGGCCTGCTCGTCGCCTGCTGGTTCATCGTCCACGCCGAGGCCCTGCGCTTCGTCGTCTTGTTCATCGGCGTCATGAGCTCGCTGTACAGCGTCTGGGATATCGTGAGTCTCTCTTGACTGATTTCTCCCGGTACATGCATCTCGAGTTGGAGAACTAACTGAACGTAGTGCGATGACCTCATCCTCCGCAAGGTAAACAGCTCCGACGCCAGCGTCTTTGCGCAGCGATATGGTGGCTCATCCCAGTGCTGGGGTGTCATCTGGAGCATCATCAGCGTCTTATTCATGGCTGCTGGTATCGTTGCTGGCATTGCTGCGTTCCCGCAGTCGTTCCAGGAGCAGGAGGATGACTCGAAGAAATTCCTGCCTACGCGATGATTGAGTCTGTGCTTGTTTGTGTCGCGATAGATAGACTTTGACCTGCGAGAAGAGAGATGTTGCATGGATGAATGGCCGTAGATGACTCGGAACGAGTTTGTGATGAGGCTGGGGCCCGGCGTATTATGGCGATTGTTTGAACATTTGGCAGATACCCTATTCTTACTGACCTAGAAACCGTTATACAATAATAATGACAGCCCATCAGATTTACTTATTGACAAAGTGGCAAAGTTAGTAATTCTGAGGTATATTCGCAGATCTATTTCCCTGAGGGTCCCTTTAATCGTAGATGACATATTCGGTCTCTGACTAGTTGCGCCTTTCAACTTGCATAGCCATGGCTCATCTATTACGTATCATAGTCGAAGAATTTAGATGCGCTGGGATCGTGCTGCCGACGCGTCTAATACTCTCGAATTTCCCTTGCTTGTTGCTCTGCTCTATATCTACGTTCACCTCATTGACCACCATCTTTCTATCGTCCACTCAATCTCTCTCCCTCATCACACATTTTCCCCAGCACCCCATTATACCACTCAGTCCGTTCCATGACCGGCGCGTGCCCCATACTCTCCACAATGAGCCCCCTCTCCTTGTCTTCCTCCAATCCCAGATACCTAATCAGCTTGTGGCCATGCGGTATCGGGATGATCCTGTCAGCCGTTCCGTGCATCACCAAGATCCTCTCTCTGCCCACGCGATCCGCCATCTCCTTCAGCTGCGCGGGAGACTTGTGATGCCATCCCGCGGCCAGAACCTGCATCAGGAAACCCTTCTTCGTGAAGCCCTCCACATCGCGCTGCTTCGTCACCTCCTGCGCCGCGAACCGCGTGTAGTTGTCCGCGAACCGCTTGTACGGCCCCCCCTTCACGCGCGGCAGCGTCTCGTCCGGCAGCACGGCCGCGTCCGGCTCCGCGAGCCAGGCCGGCACGAAGATCTGCCCCGCGGCGTACTGGACCGTGCGGTCGAGGCTCTTGGGCAGCAGCATGGTGATGCGGTTCGTGAGGTTCTCGACGAAGCCCGTGGTGTTCTCGATGGCGGCGGCGGTGCAGATGAGGTCCAGGCTCGCGATGCGCTCGGGGACCAGGCAGCCGAGCTCCTGGGCGATCATGCCGCCCATGCTGATGCCGGAGACGTGCAGCTGCCGTTCTCCGGTCCAGCCCAGGTGGTCTACCACCTCGAGCAGGTCGCGGGCCATCTCCGAGGTCGAGTAGCGCATCAGGGGCTTGTCGGAGCGGCCCATGCCGCGGTTGTCGAGGATGAGAACGGAGTAGGTCGATGCGTTGGCATGGCCGAAGTGTAGAGTCTGTCGCTGATAGGATGTCTTGAAGAATCCCATGCCGCTTATGAGCTGCAAAGTATCGCGAATTAGTACGAATCTTCGCACCTTCTAGATAGGTATATTCTGATATGCCCTCAACCATTGGCACAGATGTAAGCCTGAAGATCTCTCTAGATATCCGATAACCAATGCTGGACGAACATGATCAAGGACCTAGATATAGCCTCATGGTGACCGAGCCGCTCTCAATATTTGGCTGCTCGCGCTAGTCCAAAATATGGGAAGTAGAACGTATTTAAATCTTTCCAACAAAGAAGAATACAGGACCTACTATAAGCTTTCGAGGTCCATCCCCATGAACCTCCCAATGAATCTTGAACGGCCCTCCCCGACCCTCCGCAACGGGCAGGTGCCCGCTCCGATGCGGCTCCAGCTGCCATATGGCCGTCGGAAACGCCTCGTCTTGGACGATTTTCTCAACCGAGGGAAACACCATTTCCGTCTTTGTTGCAGACCTACAATATTAAGTCAGTCGGTACTGGCAATGTGTAAACAGCAGGGAATCCCGGATCCTACGATTCTACCGTGTGACAGATATAGATGAACTGATGCGAGGAGGCGCAAACCTTCCGCAGACGGTGTCAATTACTCACATTGTTGACGATGGCGGCGCTGGGTTCTCTATAGGTACCTGGCGTTCTATGACGAGCTGTGTGGCTGCTGGCTTGGGTGGCAGGAATTCTTGAGCAGGAGTTGAGAGTACAGTATAATTGGCGTCCAATACCGTTAAGTTAGTTCGAAAGAGTGATTTGATCATACATGAACCTGTCAGTAAGATGTATGTATTTCTCTACTGAATCCCAGGCTGGCAAATACGTCGTTATCGCCGGAACTTGCTCCTAAATCTAGACTCTTGATGAGAGCCTCAGCCACATTTTAGCAGGGCCCTCTTATTCCTTTATAGCAATATTCGGGTTTTTACATATTTCACCATGGAAGCCGTTGGGTGTTCTTCGTCAGCAAGCGTAAGGCCATCACCAGAACCGCGGTCAGAATCCATGTGAGGCAGAATAGCATGATTCTGAATCGGATGGAGAGACTTGCCGGAATGACCATGTCTGGCTTTTTCCTATTCCCCAATAAATCGTACATATCGCTTTCGCAGCAAACTAAGGTATCTCATTTTTACAAAACCCCCACTCCATCGCATGAAATGATACGAATGTAAACCTTTTCCTTTACTCCGTTCTGTCGCACCAAGTACTCCTGATCATCTTTGGCACCATTTGAGCTCCCAAGAGCATCGTTTTATCAGCCGCGTTATTTTTTGCAATTGTGCCATACCTCGTGATATCGCGACCCCCCTCAGGAACAACAACCCTGAAAACGGTACAAGTGATTTTGGCAGGGCCCGATATAACTCACAGCTAGCCCTACGCAAAACAGACTTGCAAAGCACTCGTTCTCATGTATTTGACCCATGTCCATCTTGAGCTCAGCTTACCGAGGCGATAAAACTCTGATACTGCTCCTCTTCTCCAGCTGGCTTTGCGAGTACTCTGGATGTCGACGCTGCAGGGGGCAGTGATGCGTTCCGTGTAGGCTTCATGGAGGGAAACTGCGAGTGGCCTACCGTGTCTGTCTTGGGTGTCCCAGCGCGACTTTCAGGCTGTTGGTCATCTTTTTCTGCTCTTGGCAGGCGCATGGCAAGAAGAACGTATTCTGCGCGCGTCATGTTTTCCATGACATCGTCCATGTACCGCCGAACCTCAGTGCGATCAGCTACATATCTACTCAAATGCTGAAGGTGCGTGGGGTTTCGACAATTCATCCGTATAGTAATAGGCTGATAATAATCCAGTGCTGGGTCTCCGCCATACTCGAGTTTGCTTCCTTTGCGCACAATCAAGAAGGACGCAATGCATTGGGTACCTTTCTGAGAATATTCCAGGATGCTGTACTTGGGGAAGAGATACCTGTCACCACTTCCACCGGAGAACTCGAGCACTATAGCTGAAATATCAGGCCTTATCACTGGGGGTGGTCCTTTGGAACGCAGGGCCTGCTGCGATGATGTTGATGGCTGTGGTTGGGGTTGAGTTTGGGTTTGGGGTTGCGCCAGCCCCGTCACAGATGATTTCCTCGAAACCGTTCCATTTGGAACAACGGAAGCGTCTCCTCCGTTAATATTGGACGGCGGAGCTTGGGCTGCGGCAGTCGGAGGCTGTTGCTGGGATTTGACCGTCTCCTTTACCACCATATCCTTGAGCCTGTCCAGAACAGATTTGAGCTCCACAGCATCCTCAAACTGAGGTTTGCCTTCCGCAATCCTACGAACCCTGTCTCTTGTGATGACCTTATCCAAGCATTCTTTCACTAACAGAATGACAAGCGGATCGCTTCCGGGTGGGGGCCGTAGATCGCTCGACTTCTGCTTTGGGTTTGATGCGAGAATAATTTCCAAAATAGTCCGAACCTCATCAGCAAAATACTTGACCGTTTTGCCGTCAACTATCAATCGATCAGGGGATGGACCTTGACGTCCGCCTTTCTTTCTGTATTCAACCGTAATCTGATCTATAATGCGTTGAAAGTGGGCTAGTTCGGCCGGAGCTGCCTCGCCGATAGCGACGCGCTTCATCAGGTCTCTGAGGTGGGGGTCTTCGGAGGCTTTTTCTGCGAGTGTGACGATGATAGGATCAGCATTCGCAGCTGTTGGAGTGGCAGGCTTCCCGGGAGCAGCGGCGGGTTTAGCTCCTGGCGGAAGGGTTGGAGGACCTTGGGGGCTGTTGACGGGACCTGGCGCGTGCAGCGGGCGACCGGTCGATGCGGTAGGTGGTCCATTAGGCTGCACAGGCGGTGGAGCCGGAGGAGCACTTGTGGGAGCTGGCGCTGGCGACTGTTGGGGTGCAGCTAACACCGACTCGAGACCTCGTGGGGAAGCCAAGGGCTTACTCGAAACAGTGTGAGGCGGAGGACGGTGCGGTTCCGACTGTGGCATTTGGGGTTGAATCACAGGAGGCTGCGGCTGAGGCGGCGGCTGGGGAGTCTGCGGTGTTTGAGGAGCCGAAGGCGGTCCCTGAGTCGGTGGTTGAGTGGTTGGCTGTGATGGCGCCTGTAGCTGAGCTGATGATGGCTGGGCCGGCGCAGATGGTGTTGCCGGTGTGACGGGCTTCGGCGGAGGAGGCATGGTACCATTGGGAGGGCCGTATTGCATGATAGGTCGGAACGTGGAATTCGTCGTGGGCGCAGGGTTAGGGTCTTTGACCATGTACACAGTAGCCTCGATAACATGAGGCTCGACGGTGATCGCAATCTGGCCAATCTTGACCATGCTATCTTTGGGAGGGTTATTGGGTTCGACTTTGACAATACCCTTCCGCTTAGTAGGCTTTGTCCAATACTTCTCAAATACACCCTCGTGAACCCATCGCTGACGCGATCTCGAGAGCGACTCGGCCAAGACGCCACTTTTAGGTGAATTCTCGTCAGTAGGAGGGCGGGTGGTCGGGGAGGGGTAATGAGCGTACCTCTCTTGCACGGATTGAAACTCCTTGGAGGACAATTCGTCGGGCTGGGGGTTCTCGACGGTGGGCAGTGGGTTGCCCGGTTGTATGGACTTGGGCAGCTGAGGTTGAGGCTCTAGGGGACTGGGCTCTGGGGCCTGGCTCGGCTCGGACACAAGTACTGGAGCGGGAGCAGGAGTGAGTGATCGATCTGATGGAGTGGCAGCTCGTTTCTTGGCCAGATGATCGGCTCTCGCAGCAGCGCCTCTCGCGGGGAGCTTTCGCTTTCTCTCCATCGCGACGGTGGTCCAATCACGGTGTCGGCGAAGACATGTGAGGCTGCGGGTATGGGAATATATCGTAGTTCTCGGTTAAGATTTCACAGTAAAGACTCTAACTAGGACGCGTAATGATCTAAGTTTAGGTACGATGTAAGGTAAATAGATATCTCTCTCGAGGGGGCTGAAGTCAAGTGTAAGGTGAGAAGAAGGCGAGAAGGTGAGAGTTGAATTGGGGAGGGAGACGGGTATGAGGGAGAGGAAAGTCAAGAAGGAGGCTAAGGTAGAGATGTAAGGTAACAATTGGACAAGTCCATAGATGTACCGCGATGGGGGCTTTCTGATAGCGGCAGCAGAGCGAGGGTATTTCCTGGCCTGTGGTTGGTTCAGTCCAGGAGTGGGCCCAACCCTCTCCAAGGACTCTAGTTCTAGTTACCTGAACTGAAAGAAGTCCCAGCGCAAATAGAGTGCCTTACAATTGTGCAACAAGCACATGCCTTAACGCGCCACAGCCAGTGTTTGCCTCCCGAAACCCGCGCCCTATGGCGGCCAGCCTACAGGTACCTAATGTACGTGGACTTGAGTTAGGGGCATTCCAAGGGCTGTTTTTGCTGTGCAAAGGTCATGTCCAATGCATAGGTAAGTTTCCAACGTTCAAAGCAGTCTCTACAGAGGCTGAAGAAATTATACGAAAAGTACAACAGGCCTTCAATTCATTTCGATCAATAGAAAAGAGAGATCAAATAACTACCCTTAACTACCTAATGTTTAATAAAGTGAGGCTCATTCAGGCTCTCAGCCCAGTGGCCACGGTAGGTGCCGTAATCGTTTTGGGGCTAGTGGTAGGGGCTGTCTACTTGGCTGGTCACGTTTGCCAGAGCTGACTCTGCGGGATGAGCACCGCGTCCTCTGCACGTCCTGAATGAGGTAAGTTAAGTACTAAAGAACTTGGCATTCAAGTCTGGTTTGACCTCAAGGACCCATAATAGCGGAAGTGCGATACAATACCTCAGCTCATCCAGTTTGTCTAGCTTATCAACACCCAGGATCTGGGTCAACTTTCAAAGTAGCACGCAGCAAGCCCCAGACCTTCTCCTGCCCTTGTAACATATACTACTTATCATTTCATCATGCTCGCAAGCAAATAGAACAAGTTCAGATTGCTAGTACTTCAGCTTGTGTTCCGTCTAACTACCAAATGTTCTGGCTCTGAACTCTTCTTGTTCCTACGACATGGCGCCCCGAACCTCGCAATGGGCGATCCCTTTAGCTGTAAGCTTGGGCATCCCCGTGGGCCTATATGCGACGTTCATCCTCCTTGGGTCATTCCCTTTCTTTCAGAGACAGTAAGCCTAGACCGTATCTAAAGAGAAGGCCACGCGAACTGAAGTAATCTGATCTAGCTTTTTGTACGCTCATCGGTTCAATACCCTATTCTGGCACGATATAGATAAACCCGAATATTGGGGTTTTGCTAGTATGCTTGGTTTTCTCAGATCAACTACAGTGCGTGTGATGCTGATACAGCTGCCCAAGCCAACCAAGTTACGCCCTTCTCCCTCAGCTCGGTTGATGGAGAGAGCATCTATGCCTGGCATATATTGCCTCTTGCCACGTACTTAGAACATGAGGAGAAGCTCCAAGCTCAGCCTAGTGGCTTCTCTCACGACATAACCAAGACGGAGTCTTTCAAAGTTCTCAAAGATGATCCTGACGCCCGACTGGTTATCTCCTGTATGATACAATCCATCCTGCAAGCTCCGCTGCCATCATTCGCTAATCCTGTTCAGTTCATGGGGTAAGTTTATTGACAACGCAATTTGTATCGAGAACGACTACTAACCTTGAGCCGCTCTCAAGAATGCTGGCCACATCGCCCAGGCTATCCGTCCAGGCAGCTTCCATACCTTGACCGATACATCGAGATATCACGTCCTGACCATTGACTACCGTGGATTTGGGAAGTCGAGCGGCACGCCCTCTGAGGTTGGTCTGATCAATGATGGAGCCGCTGTAGTCGACTGGGCTATGCATGTCGCCGGAGTTCCCGCAAGCCGTATCGTGATCATGGGCCAGAGCCTCGGGACTGCTGTGACCAGTGGCGTGGCAGAACACTTTGCGATGCAGGGCATTGAATTCGCGGGCGTCATTCTAGTTGCTGGGTTCTCCAACATGCCCACACTCCTGAGTAGCTACACTGCTGCCGGCTTCATCCCAGTTCTTTCTCCTCTCAAGACGATCAAGCCGCTATTACGTTTTTTTCAGGGGTTCATCGTAGACAAGTGGCCCTCAGCAGATCGACTGGCGCACGTTGTTGACCTGACGAGGAATAGGCTGCGGCTGACGTTAATTCATGCGAAGAACGACCTTGAGATCCCATGTCACGAGAGTGACACGCTGTTCCGGGCCGCCGCTAGTGCTACGATGATCGAGACACTGGATAGTGAGGAGTTTGCTGCTTGGAAAGAGCAGAGGACTGTCCATCGAAACGATAAGACATTCGTTGTTACCGTTCAAGCGGACCGCGACATCGTTATCCGAGAAGAATTAGTGCCATACGGAGGTATGTATCAGCTCCTCAGCTACTTCAAGATGAATGCACTGATGATGACTAGGCCATAATGATGTCATGCTGTCCTCGCCAGTCGCGTTAGCTGTGATGAGGTCTTTCGAGCAAAGCCCTTGAAAACCTCTGGGAGGTCCATTGGGACCGCCAGCCCACATACATGGAATATGAATGGTATATACGTTGGAAAGCAAGTGAAAACAAATAGCGTTGGGCTCAGATGGTACGTCGCGGAGTTGATAGGCACATATCTGATTTTGAAACCCTTTGCTGAAGTCGCGATGCTCATGTATACAAGCAAAGCGCATATTTCACTCCATCCACTTGTATCTTTCATGTCTTCCTTGCGACTGTGACACATTTGCTAAGAGGTGCGCGTCATTCTACGTAAATCAGTGCTGATTTGACCGCGTTCGCTGTCCAAACCTGCAGTGGGCATATAAGCTGGGATTCTCACACCCTATACGATTCCCTTTCGCTGGCCGTCGGAAAACCACAGTATCAACACTAAGACAAGATCGATGGGTTTCCCGAGGCCATATGCCAAGGGTAGGTACATCATCTTGGATACTCGACTGTTTTAACTCCACTCTGATATTAGGGCACACAATGACCAAGGACCACACGGGTAAGTGTTCTACCAGGGGACTCGCGCAGCAACTGCAATCACTAAGAGGTACGTACCTCCAGGTACCTAAGGTGCGAACAAGTATGGCGGTCGGTAAATACATATTGTGGGATACCTTGACATAATTATGCACGTAAAGCTCTTTAGTCTTCTAGCACTGATTTACCCCACCAAAAGCTCTCTTTCAGGTTGCCAGTGCCCCGCGCTCCCAAATCCATCTGCGTCGCCAGAGGCGCCTCAACAAACAAATGCTAGTTTGATCAACATTTCCATTTCCCTCTAAACGCGCACCTTACTTGCGATTTGACGGACTGGAACCTACGATTCAACATGTCCGAGGAGTCGAAGCCTGTCAAGAAGGGCAAGGACAAGGAGAAGGCTGCCAAGAAGTTGCACAAGGCCATCGACGGTCTATCCAACGAACAAGTCACCCAGCTACTCGACCTCAATCCTGCCCTAGCTACGGAGCTCGCCAGTTCGAGTGATGACAACCCCAACGCCGCGGCTGAGGCCCTGAGACGCCTCAACTTACAAGATATCATGACTGGGCTTGCCTCGAGCGGAAAGAACGTGAAGGATATGGGCGCTTACAAGTTTTGGGCCACGCAACCTGTTCCCAAGTTCGGCGAGGAGGCGGACCCGAATAAGCCGGTCGAGGAAGGTCCCATCAAGGTCCAGACAGTTGATGAGATCTCGAAGGAGCCTCCTCCATTGGTAGAGGGCTTCGAATGGTCTACAATGGATCTACTGGATGATGCCCAGATGAAGGAGGTCTGGGAACTGTTGAACGGACACTATGTTGAGGATGATGAGGCTATGTTTCGCTTCAACTACTCTGTCAGCATCTTGAAGTGGTAAGTCATTTGCTGTTTGAATAATCGCAAAACCGAAATTCTTCAGATGCTAACTGAAAATGTACCCAGGGCTATGATGCCACCTGGATGGAAGAAGCAGTGGCACCGAGGTGTACGGGCGTCCCAATCCAAGAGACTGGTCGGCTTTATCGCCGCCATTCCCGTCGAGCTGCGCATTCGAGACAAAGTGATTCACGCCTCCGAGGTCAACTTCCTTTGCATACACAAGAAGCTGCGCTCCAAGCGCCTTGCGCCAGTTCTGATAAAGGAGATCACGCGTCTATGCAATCTGGAAGGTGTTTTCCAAGCCATCTACACCGGTGGCATTGTTCTCCCGAAACCCGTCAGCACCTGTCGCTATTTCCACCGTGCCATCAATTGGCAGAAACTTTATGACGTTGGATTCAGTCCCTTGCCGCCCAATAGTAAACCTTCATTCCAGATCAGGAAGTATGCAGTACCAGACAGACCCTCGATCCGAGGGCTGCGGGAAATGCAGAAGAAGGACATCGGTCCAGTGCAAGACCTGCTCACCCGATACCTGGCGAAGTATGACATGGCCGCTGAGTTCGACAAGACGGAAGTTGAGCATTGGCTTCTGCACAACAAAGACAACCCCCCAGCGGAGCAGGTCGTTTGGACGTACGTCGTTGAGGTAAGGGTTCTACCATTCCCCCAGAATCTGCCCTAGCTTGCTCATTAACCATCTCTATAGAACGAGCACAAGAAGGTCACCGATTTCGTATCATTCTACTGCCTCGAGTCGTCAGTCATCAATCACCCCAAGCACAACAACATCAAAGCGGCCTACCTATTTTATTACGCCACCGAAGTAGGCCTAGCTACACCCGTCGATAAGAAGGCGCTCAAGGCTCGCTTGAACAGCCTGATATCCGACTCCTTGGTGTACTGCAAACAATACAACTTTGATGTATATAATGCATTGTCGCTAATGGACAATGGCCTCTTCCTTGAGGATTTGAAGTTTGGTCCCGGCGACGGCCAGCTACATTATTACCTCTTCAACTATCGGGCGAACCCGATCAGTGGAGGTGTAGACAAGAGAAACCGCTTAGATGACAACCTAAGCGGGATTGGGTGAGTCATGCCTCGAAGCGGATGTAACTTCATGCGCCTGCTAACAAATTCGTAGAAAAACGCAGATTTGATCTCGTAATGTTTGCCATGATGCATTCTTCAAGAGTCTGGGCAACATGAGAGCAGCATCATGTTCTCCAATCAGACGCCCCCCTCACAGGAGCCCCAGTACACTGTTTCTCGCTGATAATGTTCCCGGATACGTCTAGCCTGGACAGCGAGGAGCTAAGAATTATAATCATCTTATGCCTTCCGAGTTTTAGCCATCGTATGTGACTCGAACTCTCTCGCCATCCCGTGCCATATTAAAAAGCCCTGATAGTCAACCCATCCTGAGCCCAAATAGTTCATGGCAGCCATATCTCGGCAGGTTGTTCCCTGGCGAGTGGCAAATGTTGGTTCGGTGTTGTGCATTCCGAAGAACTCCTAGCTTCATGTACCCCCCTGGAGAAATGTAATGATCCCGTGTGAGACCAGCCCCGTACTGACCCAATGGGGAAACAGCCGCGGTCTTCGGTAACAAGTAGCCCAATTAAAATCGCTGGCAGATATATGTGTCTCAGTGTTGCGCTATGTAAGAGAGCCTAGTATACCTCTCTTCATGCACCTGCCATGCGCCCAAGTGGCTGAGACCCTTTCTTTATTATATTCTTACGTTTGATGTCGGCCGTTCGCCAGAAGTATGTTGTCAATCACCTGTGTGCTCGCGGGTCTGATACCAATGCCTGGTGTCGCTCCCTACCTTGCCTTGCGCACGCAACCACCCGTGGTAAATGGCGGGGATGTAGCCGACAAAATTTGTCAACGCGGTAGGTGAGAGTACACCTTGTGTACGGATATGCGAGCCACGAGGTTGGTAGGCTTATAGCCAGCAAAGACCTGTCTTCCTTGCTAGGTGCGATTGTGTTGCGAGACCTGTGCGTCTGCGTAAATACTTATGTTTGTATCTGCATTTGGAAACGGTGTCCATCCATCCTGCCCTTCGGCCAGTCTGCGAGTCCTCTATTGATCTTTTGACCAAAAAGTTTACATTTTCTTCTAGACACGGCCGCCTAACGTTATGATCCAGAAGTCTTCAACTTATCTTCTACTCGTCCACCTACAACTTGTTCAACGACGAAGCTTCGCGACAAAACCGCAGCCATGGATTTAGCATAGAGGGAAGCTAAGCTGTCAAAAGGCTTCCTTGATGCTCTGATGGGTGTGATGACGCTTGTGATGATTCGACCTCCCTTTGTCCAGACCAGAGAGCTTGATGGGAAACGGAGGAGAGAGGGTTTCCAAGTACCCAGATTACCCTTTTTGCCAGCCGAGGCGACAGCCCTGCGGAGCCTGACTCAGGAAGCTTTGGTTGCACAACACAAAAGCAAGCACAACACACATACATACATACACCAGACACGCAATACAAGCGCTGCCATTCGCACACGTGTGGGCGGGTGACGCGCGAAGATCAAATTATCTGAAAGGCGGCCGTGGTCGAAGCAAGGAGAGCCCTACGGACGGCCAAGCACGGGATCTGTGCCTACGCATACGTGCGTTAGCGCGGCAGCTGGGCGGATGGTTGGGGGAGAGGCGCGGCCGGCAAGCGACACAGCATGCGATGCGCTGTCGTGCGATGGTCAGATCACCAGATTCAGATTTCCCCGATCGATCCCGTGAACAGACCGCGAGCGAGAGAGGAGTTTTAAAAATCCAGCGCAGGGAGAGAGCGCATAAGTTGAGGGCTGGGAAGTACTTAGAGAGGTGATAGTAGGTAGCACCGGAACTGAGTGGGTAGGTATCCACGAAAGAGGAAGAGAGTCATGTGCGAGTACATGCTGCTGAAATGGTATTGCGACGAGTGCGGCGCGTGGTATACGAGCGACGTGGTCAGGGTTGTGGATTGCGACGTCTTCAGGGACACCGGCACGTGCGACATCACGGACGTCGTGCGCGAGGGGGAGAGTGATGCCGGGGGACTCTGTCACGACTGTGCTCTGTTGTATGAGTGACCTACGAGGATTGGTGTGATTAGGTCCTAGGGATTCGGGAGAGAAAATAAAATTAAAAGAGGCATGCGGTCATGGATTCAGAGAGGGAATTGCAACCGAGGAGGCGATGTGATCCGGTGCTGAGCATGCACGGTTTCTTTTCGTTGGCTATGGGGTATTGGCAAAAGTATCTAACATTGGGCGCCGTCTTCGAGGGCAAGAAGCATCTGATGGGGGGAAAAAAAAGGATCGGATGGGAAAAGTGGCACAAGGCTGTCCTCGCAGTTGCGTATTGGCGTACTACTGAGTTTCTTTTCGAATAAGACAGCTGGCTCTGCTATACTGGAGTTGGTTACGTGTTTGAGGATAGGGACCGTTGAAAATCAGAACCGATTGAAATAAAGTCATTGATCAATCTTCAAAAGCGGAGTTGCAGAGATTGATCACGGTACTTACAATATAGTATGCTTATAGGTGAATATAAAGTTGACAGTTCTGGTTTTCGTCAGGTTTTCCACACGTTCACACCCCTTTTCTGGCAGCTGGGCATATTTTTCGACGACGCAGATGTAACTGGCTTTGTTCGAGAAATATGCATTCTGAATGATTGTGTCAGTTGACGATATAACTTGGAATGCACAAACACATTTACTTGAGTAAGAGTGAGGCGGTATTGTCTTACGGGAGGTCCTCGAAACTGTTAGTGTGTTTGCGGCTTAACGTTTCTGCAACCCTTTACTTAGGACTGGTTACACTTGCCGCTCTCCTCTATACAGGGTTTAATATCCATAAACCAGGCTCCGGGTAAGCTAATCAGAGACATCGAGCAGGAGATTCTTTTTCCTTCAAAATTGACCACTAGCAGTATTGGGGGCTGTTCTTAGTTCAACTCTTGTCAATGAGACCAGTAACAAAGGTTTCGATGAGATAGACTACCCTGAGACGGATTACGGCCACCACTTGAAGCTCCATTTCTGACAAATTGCTATCGATTCCCGAGGAACCCAACAATCCTTCAGCGAGTTACCAGCATGGTCTGAGTAGCTTCCTCCATGAGGCGAGCGGCAAGCATTATGCGAACTGTGGCATGTTCAGCGATCTTGAATTGAAACAAATGACTTGGCTACCGGCTTGCGAATGCCTTTCGTCGGAATTTTGCGCAAAGCGTTTCCTGTTCCCGACAGTATCAAAAGCTCCCAAAGCACCGTTGACGGAGCCTTCGGGAGATTGAAGGATTGGGAAATGGGAAGAAGCTGAGAGGAAATTATTCAAGGACTACATTGCCTCACACATTCATTCCCAAAGCAGCCAGACAGCATCCTTTGCAGACACAACGTGGGAATCGAAGATAAATCGAGAGCAGCCGAGGAGTGGATGGCAGCATTCAAGTCGTTCAGACTTCGTCGCCGATGTGAAGGAAACACAGAGGACCCAAAGGCAACGGTCATTTCATCAGCAGGTACAGTCTCCCCCATGCTTCATACGGCAGCATGGAATGTAACAGTCAGAAGGCTTCGCGCCGTGATTTGTTGTGCCGCAGCCCAGAACCCTGAACTTCACAAAGGTCAGTAGTTTCTTACACGTAGGTACTCCAAGAATCAGACTATTTCATATACATCAAGATAAACCCCGCTTGTTTAATCTGCTGCTTCTCGAAAAGGGAGCGAGCAGTCAGGGTCCTCACACTAAGTCCTCTATCAGCTACCTATGTAGCATCTTCCCATACATGAATCGTCTCGCAGCTCGGAGATTCTACCAGTATCTAGGTCGTACTTAGGACAAGATCGTCGTCATGCCCTGGCCTCCGATGCAACCATTATCAGGTCAGCAGCTGAGCCCATCTTAAGATAGCATGAAGATAACAAGCTGTCAGATGCAAGAAGGGAAGCTGCTATCGCTGCCGGCATGCGAGCGGATCAAGGCCAGACGACTGGTCGCCTTCACTGGCACGCTCCCGAATTCCTCCACCTTACCCCTGGCCAGCCCCAGGGCCAAGCCGTCGATCACCCTCGGTGCGCAGCCACGTCCCGGCGCCCGACCTTCCCTTTTGGAAGCGCATTGTCCGTTCAGCGCCCATGAGCTGGCACTCATCTCGCATCGCGCAATATGTAAGAGGACGCGTTGCTCGGTATCTCGATACAGACCTTGGACAGAGGGGCCAATATCGGTCGATGCGCCGTGTTGCGCCGGGGACCCAAACAGCGAGGCACGATTACCGCAGCGGATTCCTGATTGGTTTGTTGGTTCGTGGTGATGGCAGGGGAATCCTCTGATACCATGCAGCTCTAGGGGACGCTATCTCGACGTGACCTGCCTATCGTCGCTAGCGATGGCACCTGCGCAGGCGTTTGTGCTTGTCTGAGGGAGGTTCGCCGTGGGTACCGGCACGGAAGCTTGGCATGCTTTGCGAGACTTGAGACGGCCTCTCCCGACATGGAGACGGCCTCTCTTGACATGGAGACGACGGAAATTGGGATCGAAGGCCGTCGCGGCGTGACGTATAAGTATGCAGGTCGCCGCCCTGGCCTCGTCTGCGATCGTTCTCTCCTTACGCCGTCGCTCTTTGATCCATTGGCCTAAGTCAGAGACTGCTCAGAAGTGAGATTCCATCATGTTCGGTTCCAAGGTACGTCCTTGCCACCCAAGGATGGCAGAGACCGCTCGCCGGCGATAAACATACATAGTTGACATCGCATAGGTCGCTTCTTTCTTCGTCGCCGCCGTCGTCGCCGCGGCCGGCGTGCAGGCCGTGACGCGTGAGCCGGTCCGCCGCGACGAGTGTGTCTACTACTGCGGCGACGTCTGCTACTGGCAGGTGGACATCGACGACGCCGTCGACCAGGGCTACAGCCTGTACAAGTCGGGTGACACGGTCGGTATGTAGCGCATCCTTCTCACATCTCACAATCTATTCGATGTCTCGTGTGGCCTACCTGACACGTGTTTCCTGTAGGCGACAACGACTACCCACACGAGTTCAACAACTACGAAGGGTTCGACCTGGAGACCGCCAGCCCCTGGTACGAATTCCCGATCCTGTCGAGTTACGAGGTCTACGACGGTGGCGCGCCCGGCACCGACCGTGTCATCTTCAACAGCAAGGGTCAGCAGGACATCCTCGTCACGCACACTGGTGCGAGCGGCAACGACTTCGTCGCCTGCGAGGCTGCGTAATCGGTGCCGTGGGAAGAGAAGCTATCGTCTGGCGCCAGCAGCAAATGATGGAGTCATGAAGACGAACGCTTTGGGATTCGCCCAAGTTGCATCTTGGGACTAATGGAAATGGCACAAATGACACGTGGAACGACTATCTTGGGGCACATTCATTGTACATGAATTTCGAGACCAATACTGTGTATATACATGATTATGTGGGATTATGCTACGATTCACGCGCGTGTGCCCGATATCAATGTTGGGCAGAATGAGAAAATGTTATCTTGGACCCTCGGTACCTCCCAGTCCTGTTGGCTCAAAAAAAACCCCGGCATGCATGATCACAAACACCGAGATCCGTTAGGGAAAATTGATCTTGACGCACATGGCTATTTGAAATACCCGAGGGAATCCAGATTGGAGCTAAGAGGTCTAGACATCGTTGTGGTGCGCGCTTTGTACGTTGCGCTTATGCCGCCAAACACCATAACCAATGGAGAAGACGATGACCACGACGATGGTCAGCCACACGGCAATACTGGGTCCTGAAGTCATCTTAAACCGCCCTATCAAGGTTGTGGCGTGTGGAGATCCGGGTTGCTTTGGATAGAGATGTCTCGAGTGATTACTGTTGGCGTCACGTTGTATAGGTAGTCATACCTGGTTTTCGGGAAGCCATGGCTTTATGGGAAGCACGACATTAGCAATGGACAAAGAGGGCCGCCAAGACCTCAAACGCGCGATCTAGAACATCGGCATTGTGCTCTTTCTCCAATACGGAAGACAAAGATCAAAGACTTGCATGCAAGCGTCTTCGCTGTAGTCGAAAAAGAGACAGATTCCTGAAAATGGCCCGATGCCTCACGATTAGACAGTTGCTAGCTAGGTACCTGTTTCCTGAGCATTCATGGATTCCTGAGATGGTATGAAGACACATGAAACTTCCCTTGATTCTTTGGAAGATGCCATGCCGTAGATCCTAGGTTTTTTTGGCCTTTGTATGATTGACCGCCTCCTCGTGTCTGACTTGCTCGTGAATCTTTTCAACGTCGATCGCGGTTTCACTAGATCCAAACACTTGACAGAGGCTGGTCAGCGAAGATCTGTATTGTTGAGGCAGGTTATGACTTACAGAACTCCATTTCTTCCAGTGACTTGCCCTTGGTCTGTTTACGGTGTTAGGTATACGTGCCATAGAAGGGAATAGAAAGCCACTCGCCTCCTTAATAACGAACCAAGCGTATGCAACAAGGGCCCAATTGAAGATGGCGAACATGAGAAAAGTGCGCCACCCAATGTTATTAATCGCGTGTGGTGTAATCTGTACAGGTAGACAATGTTAATCTCCACACAATGGAGTGAGTCGAGGGTGGCCTAAGCCCAGAGCTTACCTGCGAGAACACAAAATTGAAGAGCCATTGTGTCGCCGTACCGACTTACCCAAGTCAGCACAATATGTTTTTCTACGGGAGGTCGTTTGCGAGTCTTCGGTGTCCACTCACCTGCAACACCAGCTTCGCGAATCCGTGAGGGGAAGATCTCGCTCATGTAAAGCTATGTCCATGTCAGATCAGACCGCTGCGATAAGCTTCATAGGCTACGAGATCGAGTACTTACCCAAGGTACTGGTCCCCACGACATGTTGTAGCTCACTGGACAGCAAGGATCAGTATGAGCTAGGCGAATAGATTTCACAGTTCAAGACTCACTGGCTTCAAGATACACCATAGCGACGGAAGCAGCACTAGTACTCGTGAATGCCTGCCCTACTTTTGGTGGGTGTGTGGCAGTCAAGATGGCAATGATGAGCATATAGGTACCCATGAGAAATGCACCACCAAGAAGCGAGCCACGACGCCCAATGCGCTCGACGAGGAAAAGCAAGAAAAACAGGCAGCTGACAACCTTGACGACTCCGAAGAAGCCGCTGATCAGAAGTGGATTAGCAGCACCGACTGCCTTGAAAATCTGAGGCGCAACTATCTGAAGTCAGCTTCGCACCTTTTTCCTTTCTTTCGGCGTCACACTTCACTTACAGTACGCCAGACTGGTATTTCCTGTTAACTGTGCGCCGATCTGGATGGTCACGACGACCATGAATCGGTATCGGTTTGCTGGAAGGAGACACTCTTTCCAAGTCAAGCCCTCGGTAACTCGCTCTTCTTCTCGAATACCCGCTACAATCTCTGCGAATTCCTCACGGACTTCCGGACTATCTTCGCCGCGGACCCAGACGAGTGATTCCATCGCTCTGTCTGGTTTGCCGGTCTTCGCAAGCCACCGTACGCTTTCCTTGGTCAGCAGCATGCCGAGCCCCAGTATACCGCCAGGAACCAATTGAAGTCCGATGGGGATCTGCCATTGTCGGGTGACTGAGCCCAAATGTAGGGAGACACCATAATCCACTAAAATACCCAGAGTCAGCGCGGCTCTTGCAGATTGTTGGAGTTAGTCATAGCTATGACTGGTCCAATGAACCTCCATCTCCGTTGTGGTCAAAAGTTTCTCTGAAAACCTACCCCAATAAGAAGTCATAACTCCGAGTGTGAAAAAGAATTGGAACATCTGTATTGAGTCAGCGCGTGGACCTTTGGTGCTCTGTGTTGGAGATGATGGTCCTCAATTCACACGGCGGGAAAGGACCTGAACCGCTTTGGTGATAATCAAGACATGATCACCTACGCTGCCGAGCTGACCGCGAATCTCCTTTGGTGCCATCTCAGCTGAGTACATCGGGATCACCACAGTTGCCATACCCACGCCGATACCACTTATGACGCGGGCAGCATAGAAGGCTCCAAGAGAGTGAGTGTTGATAACTTGAATAATGGCTCCAATGTTGAAGATTACGGAAGCCAGAACAATGGACCATCGACGTCCGAATCGGGCGGTGAAAGGCCAGATGAAGAAGCAGGCGAAGAACGCTGTCCTGTAAGCTGAAATCTTGGGATACATTAGGTCCCGGGCATGCACCAACCTCCAGCTTGTAAGAGACTTGTCGCGTTAGAGCTGACATCGGTCGAGTTGTCGGAGTTGATACGGAAATCTTTTTGGAAGGATGGTAGAGTAAGAACACCACCAACAACACCGGTATCGTACCTAGGAATATGGTCAGCTGGCAATGCGCCAGCCCAAGCAACAAGGAAGAAGGAAGCGCGCCAGCTTTTTGGAGAAGATATCGCCGGGAAATACTTAGCATGTAGATTGAAGAATCGTGACATACGCGAATAAGAAACTGCCTACGCAGCAAAGAGCCACCAGATACCAGGCTCTGAAAGTCCCTAGTTGTTTCCCCATGTTGGTTGAACCCTTTTCTCTTATGCCACTGTTCAGGACGTCCTTCCGAGAGTAGATCGATCTCGGTGGAGGTGGGACGTTGCCTGCACCGATTCAGCGTCCAGAACAGATTTTTATTGCAAGCCTGGAAGTGCAAGTTTCGCAATTGGAGATTCAAGGCAATGCTCTACAAACACGGGAGGGAAACGAGGAGCACATGGTGATTTGGGGAAGTCAGGACTACGGTATATTTGGGGTCGGATGATGCATGCCACCACCTTGGCTACCCGGCTGTGGTTGGACCGAAGGATCACCGCGCGTGTGCACGTTACCGTGCCTGGAGCCATCCGGGGAGCTTCTCTATCATCAAAGGCCTTTGGTTGGCTACCTAAGGTACTTTTGTCTGGCTGGGCTGCTACAAGGTAACGTAGGTACGTACCAAGTCAGTACATACTATGCAGCCTTCAACTCACTAATGAAGCAGAGCGGCCTGTACGCCCAGTTCCACAACGAGGAAACGAACTCTCCCGGTGTTGGATGGGACAAACACCGATGAGTGGTTGATGGAGTGGACAGTAGGACAGCAGGGAGAAGGGGGCTCTGTTTTGGTGTCATTTATGCTAAGAATTGCGAGCTCTCATCCCTGCGCTCTCAGGGCCAATTGCATGATCCAAAGGGTACCGAGAGTCGCGGTGAACCTGCCAAAGCACATACTGTAAGCCTTGTCCTCCTGCTGGATCCTTTGAACTCGGCGATGCCTTCTTCAGCTTCTTATTGCGTAGAAATCGCAACCGACTGGCCATCCAAGGTTAGGTAAATGTGGGAAATGAACAGTAACTCCAGACTACAACTTTTGGCCCCATTCCAAGGCTGAATTATCGAGTAGGGTAAGTACCCAGACTGAACGAAACGACTCCATACCCCACAAGCCGCTAGCTAATCCTCTCCGCATTTCCAAGTTAGACCGTCGTCGTGGGTGTGGTTGGTGAAGACAGTGAGCTGATCTGAGTGGGCTCCCAAGAAACCATCCTGGCAGCCTCCGGTTGTCGGTGACATTCCGATATAATTGGTTGTGTTTCCACCTCCGGTCCGCTGACTTGCTGCGGCCCAGCAACTCGGATCCAACCTACAGTACCATTTCACCCTCGATTAGGTACGTCAGCGTGGTGGACTGATCGGCAGCGTAACCGCGTAGATCACGTCTGTCGGCTCCGAGCTCCTGCTCTGTGGTGTGTCATAGAACGGTCTACTAATACCTACTCACGTGAACAATGCAGAAAGAACTACAGATCAGCGTGCTGTAGGTATAGACGACCTACGCAGCCATTGGGTGCCGTTCGCAAGTTTGGATACCAATGAAGGACATCCTTCGCCCACTTCGTCCATCGCAGCTCGATGTCGACAGGCCAACACCACAGAGCCCAACAAGCAGGCAGGGACCTGCCGTTGCTACTGGCCTGCTCAAGAAACGTGCCACGTGCTCGCAATGCCGAGTTCGCAAGGTGAGTGATTCTCCCATCTCCTCCCATAGGTATGTACCTAGCAGCCAGCGCGAATATGAGAGTTGAACGTCCTCCCTAGGTACGGTGTGACGGCCGAGAAGGTCTTTGCAACAATTGTGACCGCCTCGGCTTCGAGTGCTCGTTTCAACATGTACCGGGCCGGGCACCGGGGCAGTACAATGTAAGGTTGCCGGAGCGCAGGCGTCGAATGCAAGCATGCATACCTTGTCACGCAAAAAAGACGAGATGCCTAGGCGAGCTTCCCAGATGCTCCAACTGCGTGCGGAAGAGTCGGAGTTGCGTGTATCCCGCTGCCACCAGGAAGCAGACTGGCCATGGCCAAAGCTCCCGACATGGTACTGCACAAGCAGGAACGAGAAGTTCATCTCGCGATCAGTACGACATCGATGAGGTAGAGACGGTGGAGAGCACGTCACTCGACTCTGAAATAGTCGCCGAACTCGTAGAAGACTACTTCCGGCACCTATACCCCTTACCATCATTCGCCTTCCTGCACCAACCCACCGTAATCCAACGATGTAGGGACCAGACGATCAACGAGCCTCTCAAGCTGGCCATATGTGCCATCACGGCTCTCCAACTCCAGAGAGCCACGCTCTGCCATGATCTCTGGGTACAGCAGGCCGAACAGTCCATATTGTCTCAGATCGGCCGGCCGTCTATTTTCCACCTGCAGGCTCTGCTATTGATCATCAGGTACCGGATCGAGAGCGGCGAGTTCCCCACAGCCTTCATGCTGGCCGCCCTGGCGGCTCGAACCGCCGTCGCGCTCCGTCTGAACTACGAGCGCTCGGAGCTGGCGCCCGTCGCACAGGAGGCCCGGCGGCGCCTCTTCTGGTCGCTGTACCTCCTCGACGACTTCTTCTGCGTCGGACTGCGCGAGTTCGAGCTCTGCCCCGAGGAGACGATCCACCTACAGCTGCCGTGCGGCGAAGACGTCTTCGCGGCGGGCGAGTACTGCCCAACCGGGCTGCTGCGGCCGCCGTTCACGGGCCCCGAGAACGTGACGACGATCGGCATGATCATCCGGCTGACCTCGGCCCGCCGCAAGATCATGCGGCTCAATCGCCGCGTCGGGCTGGGCGAGGAGTCCGCGTCGACGATTGGCGACAGCATCCGCCGCTTCGAGCGAGAGCTCGCGGCGCTACGCTCCTCTCTCGGCCCCGGCGACCAGTACTCGGCGGCGAACCTCGCGTCGTGTAAGTGGCAGGCCCAGTATATGATGCTCCATACGTCGTACCACCAATGTCACTGCGACCTGTATCGCATGCTTCTGAACGGGTACAGCGAGGCGGCGCCGTCTGCCGTCTTCGCCGGCATCCCCCGGCGAGATCGCATCTCCATGCAGCAGCGGTGTCTCGAGCACGCCGGAGACACAATCCGCATCCTCTCCGACTTCAGCGACCACGGCGACGGCACAATTATTCTCGAGCGCGACACCGCGGTATGCGCCTTCGAGAGCGCCCGCCTCGTCATGTTCGGCGCGAGGATCCCCGGCGCCGCCTCGCCGCTGGAGATAGCCATCCACAAAGCCAAGATGTGCCTGAACATCATCACCAAGTTCTTCCCGTACTCCGCCTCGACGCGGCCACTGGTAAGAAGTTTCCATTTTCCCCTTCCCGCCACCCCGGCCCCATACCCTGAACCCATCTCATCCATCCCACCACCCACGCTCACCCCCCTTTCAGCATAAAGATCTAGACCGCCTCCTCCAAAGCTACTCCGTCCGCCTGGCCCTCCAGTCCCAGGAACCCCTCGCCACCGAGCCCGACCCGCCGTCCCCGCGCCTCTCCCCCAAGGTCTCCCAGTACGCCAGCTCCCGCCAGCGGCTCTCCGTGCAGAGCCTGCTCCTGCAATCCGACTTCGTCGACGACAGTCACGAGATCGCGGCGCCGTCGCCCCGAACGACGGACAGGCGAGAGAGCCGGCTTGGAGGCTTACCCGACAGCACCGGTACGCCTGGGGTCTGGGGAGGTGGCGGCGGGGCGGCGTTTTCGAGTGCCCCGAATATCGTCGCGGCACCGTCTTCGACGCCGTCACAGCCCGCAGTCACCGCGACGGCTATCGACGCGTGCCAGGAAGATGCGGGCTTGATATTTAACCCTTGGATGGGATTTACCGGCAACGAGGACCTGTACGGAGTCTCGGGAGGCGGACCGAATGAGGACTACTGATTGCTTGAAACATGGCAGGCGGTATTGGTGGGAGGAAAGACACGATGAGAGGACGATGAGTGAATGATTGAACCTGAGAATTTGGGGAATCAAGCTCTTCGGCGTATGCTACAACAACATTACCGTTGCTTGAGAAAAGCTGCATCTTCACAGAAAATTTATCCACGCGGAAATGTTAGGTTTGAGCTTTCTTACACACTCGATCGTGTCTCTGGCTCTGGAAAGTGACTCATGTAAAAGTATTCACGTAATTTATTCATCACCTCAGTGTCTACATCATATCATCAACCCATCAGTGATGGGCTCAACGCCTCTAATGCATGACGAGCTAACCCAGTACGCATACCCTGCCTTCCCGATTTATTATACCCAAAATTAAATCAATATGCTAGGCTCCTTTCATGCTTGGTATCCTCAGTTGATGCTCTGGTTAGATACCTGCCGCCCCGTGTACAAGAGATATAGGCCCATACTAGGCAGACTGTCCGTTTCCGGTATTAGTCATCATTGCTTCCGTCCGTTGCTGGATGGAAGGATTTGCTCGATACACTTATACACTTCTAAACCAACGCCCGGCATTTCAGTGTTATGCTTCTAATAAGTGATGAGTTTTATATGGTCCGGATGTCTCTTTGGGTTAAGTCTCATCGAGTCAACGCCAAATTCCAGAGCTGTAATCGGCAATTCTGTCGCGCTTTCATCTTGTGAGCGTACGCGTGTTGTTTCTGGTTGATGGTCTCTCATCTTTGCCACTGCTGCATTTCTTATCCGCCTCGATTGTGTACTTCTGCCGCTTCAAACGGATCCGATGATCTGAACCCTGAGTCGACTCCATCGTCATCCTCGGTATGACTCTCGATATCAGCGTCGTCTGATGAATGCAAATCGCTAGTTTCCATCTCAATGTCGTCCTTGTTAGGAATTGAATGCGGCGATGTCATGGAGGCTGTTTCCACGGCGAGAGTGCAGGCACTGTCATCGCCGTCTGGTACGAGCATGGCTGAAAGAGAGCTCGCCGGCATTGATCTCTTGAAGGGCGACACACCAGCGGCATGAGGGGGCGAAAGAGGCCTAGAGAAGTCAAATGAGTCCGTTTCGGTAGATGAAGAAACAGCCGGGCTAGTTTTAGGGCCGCTTTGTAGCAATGGATTCCTCGGTATTTTCTTTAATTTCATCTTTGCCTTGGAGCGAGGGTGGCGCAGCGTCATCTCTAGTCGCTCTTCTTCATCTGTATCATCGTCTGTTACTTTGTACGGGTTGTCATGGATCAACGCGTGGTGATGTGGATTCAGGAGGTTACCGACGCTCATCCTACGGTGGCGGTGTCGAAGTTTCTCTTTTGCTGTAACGTTTTCGTTTTGCGTAGGGACTGAGTTGAGGGGCTCATGACTTCCCCTGTGAGCATTCGCTAATGTACCTGTTGCCATCCTCCGCAAGTCGACTTGACTCTTACTAAAGACAACGCGAGCTCGCAAGGCGTGAACGGCGCGGTCGAGAGCTAGCTCAATGGCACAGCAATCTCGTATGCGAGAAAGTTTTGGCCAGGTTGCACGCTCGCCGAGCAAGCAGGAGCGCACCATGAAATCGGTCGTCGGATTTCTCAGTATCTTTGGCAAATCTAGCACCCCTATGGCTGGCAATATATTGATATCGCCGGAGTACTTCTGACTGAGGATTGACCGCAGTTTGCTGACCAGATTTGGGAAGACACCGATCTCTGCCATGAACTGCATCCTGTGCAATGCCTCGCTCTTGGCCAGATTGGTCATAGTACGCAACCAATGTGATTCTTCTTTGTACACAGCATTTGGCGCTCCCGGAGATTGACATGGCCCATCGTCCTTAGCGAGGAAGGGAACAACGTGAGGGTTGACTTGCGATACGATGAAGTGGTTGACGTTGAACATCTCGGCCAATCTCGTCATGGGAAGATCATTGTCAACAGAGCCATCGATCCACATCTGCGGTGTGGGATTCCATGGGCTGTGTACACCTGTCAGGGGGTTCTTCACCAGCAGAGCAGCAGCACTGAAAACGAGTGGGACTGAGCACGAGGCTGCTACCGCGGACCATATCATGACATTGGGCGCCGTGACATAGTTGAGGAGTCGAGGCATCTCGTAAATCGATGCCGTCGATACGCAAATGTTACATATCCTCCGTGTGCGATTGTAAGCTTCTTGGAATGTTATGTCGCCGAGCAAATCGCGCATCACGCGGGTCAAGTGTTTGATGTCAGACCAGTTTCCCTCTGTTAGCAGCCTGCGGAGATGAATAAGGAGCCCGTCCTCATTCCCTTCCTCTTCAAATACAGCTAAATCGCCGTAAGGGAATTCAGCCAAAAGTTGTGGTAATTCATCATCTGTACGAGTGCAGATAACAGAGCACACAATGGAGCCCGCAGATGCGCCCGAGATGATGCGCGGCAGTAGTTTGGCCTCGAACATGGATTTCAAGACACCTATATGGGTCATGCCAAAGGTGCCACCACCACTCAGCAGGAGCGCGCTTCGGCCGAAGCTCTGACGAGCATACAGCATCGCATCAAGCAAGTCCCTGGCTCCCAGATCATCCATGAGGTTTTGAGCGCTCCTGTCAACCAATGCGGCGATTGTCTGTAAGGTGGAGTCGACATATCGTTCGATCAACTTCTTCGTCCCACAGTAGGAATGGCGGTAGAGATCCATATTCCCCATGCCACCGAGATCTCGCGACAGGGCGGTTCGTATAATGTGCATCATGGCACGCAGATCGGAGTTCGTTCTCGCGTCGTCAAGCTCACGCAGACGCATCTCGAGGAGATCGGGGTTGTAATCGCCAGTGGAGACGTCCGCTTTCCAATCCTCGTTGCCCTCAAGGACATCGAGCTCATGGGCAGCAGCGTCCCATTGCGCAAATGATTTGGCATTCTGCAGACGAACATGCAGAATCTGGCTGCGCTCCTCTTGCAGTCTCCTGTCGTCGCGTTCTCTGTGTGTCAGGCCATCACGGAGGTGTAGGAAGCTGTCGACGACCCTGGACAGGGAGGAGGGGTTCTCATGAGAGAGAGATTGAGGGTACGGTTTGAGCTTGGGGTGTAAAGGCTTCGCGGAGTTCGATGTCGTAAATGCAGGAATGGACGGTAGGAAGTTGACAAGAAGTGTCATGATTCCGGCACGGTTGCAGTACGGATGACGGATTGGGAGCGGCGTCGCATTCTAGGAGATCCGAGAAGTCGACCTGGGTGGCCCATAGCAGAGAGAAGAGTGAGGTAGTCCGCCTGGTTGGGAGAGTATGTCGCAGTCTCAGGTGATGCTTATAGCATGGTTGCCTGCCTAGAGACACGTTCTTGAGCTAAGTGATCGTATGGAGAATCGGCAGTGTCGGTCTATCAGGTTTCGTTCGCAACAAGATAGAGTCGAGGGCGAGGGTGTCACTAGAATGGCAGTATCACAAACAAAAAGACCAGATCAGTGGATTAATGTAAGCAGAACCAGATAAAATCGATTAGGGTATTGTTCAAGAATGCAAAGGACGGTCGCGTGAATGGGCACTGGCGGTGTAGGGTTCAGTGGGTAGATAGTGTACTTAGAGGGACTGGAAGCAATAGTGGTGATCTAAGACGGTAGTAGACGGGATAGGACAAAGAAACTGAGGCCGACAGCGCAAGCCTACGACGTCAGTCCTGCCAAGTACTGTTCAGTTGTAGTGGGCGTTGTGGGACAGTGGCAGGGACTCAGGTGGGTCATTTCCTCAGTTGAGCATGTGAGAGGATTTGGCTGGCCTGAAGCGACGCAACGCCGCCTGAAGCGAATAGTGTCGGGCAGGTGGGAGTGCGGGGAGTTGCATCTGACCCTGTTCCGCCCCTGCAGTTTCTGCGAATCCCCTTGATCCTATGTAAGTCACGGGCCCAGAACCCAACAAAGTGTGGGGGAGGGGGAGAAGAGGTGCATTCCAGATTCCCTTTACGTTAAGTACATACCGTGATATGGTACAGGCAAAGGGAATCTTCTTCGTACGACGTGTGATCTGTAGGCCGGAGTGGTGTGGGAGACGGTTTAGCGGCGGACGCTACAGTCTAGGTACAGGCCAGAATGAAACCCCCGGCCAGCTCCCGAAACCCCATCACATCCTCTATGGGAAAGTTGGGAGGCTGTCTGTATGGGCAGGGTACATCAAGAGAGCCGGGCGAACAGAGGTAGTTGGAGGCTGCTGGTCAGATGAGCTTCCACCAACAGTAGTAGTGCATCACGATTCAGTGCTCATGACCTCTTTGCCTGGCCCAGCCTCCATCGCCTGCACCCTCACACAGTCAATGCTAAGTACACGGACTGACACAAGCACCCTACCAGAGCTAAAGTCTATTCTTGATACCCCATCCGCCCTTTCCTTTGTTGGTGACATTATTCCCAATTTATTTCATCACCGATATTGTGTCTTGAGAGGTTCCTTACAGCCAATGAGAATACTTTGCAGCGCCTAGCGTGAATTACGTGGCATACAAGACAGAAACCCGAAGCCGTGGGACGTCTTCAAATATGTCGACAACTCCAACTCCATGGGCTTCTCATATCTTTTCGTCTGTGCCAAGAGAGCAAGTTCAACGCAAGTTTCTGCTCGTCTCGGCGTACCCATCGCGTAGCCTCATCGGATCATTCACCGCTCCCATCTTTCCGACTCGAGTCTTCATATGGCCAAAACAGCACTGACTCTTAGTCTAAACACCGTAGAAAGATCAGGAATGGTGCCTCCGAGACCAGAAGCGCCAAGTAAAGTACAATTCCCTATGCCCCTTCACGTGACACCCAGCAAAGAAGGAAGGACAAAATCAAGTTACAATAGAAAGTCTAGATGAATAATCAGATGTGTCGATCAACAGAAATACAGAGAGGTCTATGAGAATTTATGATATGAATTCCATATTTGTATGTGTGCCCAGGAGAAGACCACTTATTACCTAGCTCTTGGAATAATTACGATCCATAGACCGTTCATAGTCTGTTTCTAGAAACTAATGATAGGAAAAAATAGTACCAGTGCAAGCATGTAACATTTGTGGAAGGAGCCTAGAAGCTTGCATACGATAGAACATAGCCTGCGTTTCGAGAAATTTCTATCGCCATTTCTGTCTGAGCAGTCTTCCGCACGGCGCCACCAGCCCACAGTCTTGTAAACGCTACTAGGATAAGCACGACTTACAACAGTTTTCGACGGGCCGTGCCCGATCATCTTGGTTGTGATTGCATCAGAGGGGAACTGCTGGAAGTTTGAACAAGTGAGCCGCTTTCATCGGTGGTGTTCTCCCTCTCGTTCGCCACTCAGCTCGCAAGCGCAAAGAATAGGTAAGACGCAATTGGACACGGTTCTCCATTAACGGAATCAATAGTTTTGCTAAGAGATATCTTCATAGTCAACATTTAAGTATACATAGGCGGACAGCTTGGCACATTGCATCGGAGCCAGGGAGAGTGTTGAGGATGACATCAGCAACAGCTTTCCGAGGCAAGTCCGCTTTCTTCCACAACTCGCTTCGGATGATGCGGAACGGTTTTCGTCGTAATCCATTATCAGCGAGAACGTTGAGACTCAAAATCACTACGCAGACCAGGGGAAAGCTTGATTAGTTCTGGGCTGGTCTTGACCGGATCCCCAGTTTGCTCAGGCCTCGCGCAGGAGACCCTTTGACCTTTTGAAGGTCATTACTGGACATGGCAGATATTTGCTTGTCTACACGCGTATTCCTCCCTCCTTGACTCTCGCCTTCACCTGGTACTTCTGGCATTATTACGCCATTGCCAATCGTGATCTGTGTCGCTGGATTCTAGCACAAATGTCACTATTTGAAAGAGTCGTGGATCATGATCGATTTCTTGTGAGATCGAATCATGGTATATTGCCGTCAAGACATGAGCTATCAGTAGAGACTACTTAGCGTCTGGCGATTGCATGTTCCCCTGGCTAAACAATCATTCCATCCTACATGTGTTTCTCCCTTTCTGCCCTGGTATTGCTTCATACATATTTACAGCGTGTAGCGGAAGTAAGGCGAGTACTCGCCCATCTTACTCAGCTGCTCCTCAGTATACTTGCCCTCGAGCTCCTCGGGCGGGATGCGGTCCTTCTTCCGGTTGGCAGCCCGAAGACAGTACCAGTTCCCGATGCAGGCGCCGTAGCCGCCCACGATGACGAGCACGAAGATGATGGTGAAGCCCGTCGTATACGTCGGGGCCTCGGAGTCGAAGAAGACATTGGCGCCGATGCAGCCACCGAACAGCTGGCCCCACGTTGACTGCCATCCCATGGCGGCCGCGCGCTTTGTCGGATTACGCACGTTGCTGCCGAGCCACGAGCCGACGGCTGGGGCTTGCATGTTGAAGCCGGCGATGACGAGGAAGAGCGCGAAGTAGGAGACGGCGCTGAGCTTCTGGTGATGCAATGTCGGCCAGAGGATCACGAGCCCGACCGTGCCAACGGTGTAGCTGATGAGGAGGGATTTGGTCCGACATTGATACTTGTCTGAATATAGGGCGATGGCGATGACGCAGAAGAAGCCGAAAACGTAGGGGGGCGCTGTCATGGCCTGCGCCTTGATGGACGAGTACCCTAGGTTCTTAACCATCTGTGAAGCACACATTAGATAAGCCGCATGTAGGAACCAATATCATGGTTCCATCTCGTCAACCGGGGACTCGGACTTACGGTTGCTGCAGTGTAATTGACCGAGTATGTAGGTACCGAGCCTCCGAAAGCAAGAAGGGAAGCAATAAAGTAAGTCTTCCAGTCTTTGACAGCCTCAAAGAACATGCTCCATTCGAAAGTATCATCAGGGGGAACGGGACCAGACCGGTACTTAACCCTGAGCTTTAGATACCGCATCTCCTCCTCGTTGAACCAAGATGAGCTCCAGTGCTCCGGGAACCCAGGGCATATGCGAAAAGAAAGGAGTCCAATGAAGATGGTCACTGCGCCTTCGATTATGAACAAATACTGCCATTGCTTGAGGCCAAAGTGCCCCTGGAGAGGGCCAACGGCGTAGGCTAGAAGCCCACCGAAAGCGCCCGAGAGTACCGTTGCGCTATACCAGGCAGCGCATCGGGTTTGTAGCTCCGTTGGAAGATACCAGGTAGAGAGCGTGTAGAACGCGCCTTGGAAGAGTCCAGCCTCAAAGACCCCGAGCATCACGCGGGCGGCGCAATAGTCCCCGTAACTCCTCACCCAGGCGCTACCCAGCGTGACGCAGCCCCAGCAGGTGACCAGCACTGGATGAAGGTCAGCAACATATTTCATCAATTTGAAGAAGGCGAACCTGGCCGAAGACGCTCCGCCAAATGTAAAGGAGAAAAGACAGTCAGGACATACTCGAGAGCCAGAGCCTGGGTCCAAACCGGCGCATGCACATATTCGACGGCGCCTCGAGACCAGCGTAGGTGAAGAAGTACCAGGTGAGAGCCATGTTGAATTGCTTCGAGGTCATATTGGTGTCCTCGAGAAACGAGTATATCTTTACATTTCCGGCATTGGCTTTGTCCAGTGAGTTGAGGACGTACATCAGCCACAGAACGGGGACGACCCGAAAGTCCAGCTTGAGCATCATGCGCCGCGTAGCCTTGGAATCGGCGTCGAAGCGCGACTTGAGCTGCAGATACTCGTCGTACTCAGCTGCATGCTCTCCGGCTATGGCGACGGGGACCTCTTTGGTCGGCATCACGATTGTGACACCGGCATGTTTTTCGACATCGTCAGATGACGGTGAGTTGCCCACTGAGGCCGAGTCCTTAGATATGGAGTGTCGCGACATCGTTGACAATTGGTCGGCCAGGTGCTTCTTGTCATCAATGACAGAAGTGTCGAAGGGCCTCGAGATGAGGCAGGCTTAGTAGTTGTACATCATCCATTCTAAGCACCGACTGCTTGGATATACCAACGAGAAGGGTATAGGGCCCTTCGGTTTGCGGCAATCATTATCAGTTGTAGCCATGGGGTGACTATACTAGTCCAATAACCAGGTATCTGATATGCGACTGATATGCGACCAGATACAGGTCTCTCTACTCTCAAAGGAAGAGTCGGCAGCACTGGCCGACTCCAGACATTCGGTCTTATCACGAGTATCCATACGGTATAAGGCGCTCCACGTATTCTCGAGCACTCTTCCAAACGGCTTTGTAGGAGAATCCAGGGAGTCGGACGATAGGATCCGCTTGATCGGTGGATACTTCCGTCTACTTCCGAGATGTTGATAGGAAAACGCGAACCAGTAAAAAGCGCCGAAGGAAACGCCGATGAGAGTGCCGAGTCATGGAGAACAATGAACGGCCATGTTTTCTGGACTGTGCCTACTGAGTTCAAGACTGCTTCTTTGGTTTCCTAGAGGCAGGTGTCATCTCGTTGATGGATTCGGAGGTAGATAGACCTGCCGTCGGCGACGCGGGTCATTTGTTTAGCTAGTACCTAGTCAAGTCTCATCCCCTTATCACCATCATCGACCAGCGCCGAGTGCTAGGTACTACAATGTCCAATGTCGTATGTCCAGATGTATAGATGCATTGGATTCGGCACTTACATGTCCGGCTTAAGTAACAATTGCAGAAAACGACAGGCTCGTTAGTATGAGGAGGGGCATCTTGCTGCCAAAGACGCACCTTTACCCTTCATGACTTGCCAAGCTTCCGAACACTTATATTCGTAGATACCGGCAGTCAACGGTCACTTCGTGATTATAACGGACCTTCTGAATCACTGAACATACCAAATCTGACCAGAAGCTCTAGATGGCAACCATGTCAACCACGACAGCCACTTCGGCTCCCAGGCTGCTCGCTGACAAGCTAGTACAACGAGCAAAGAAAGCCGATGGATCCGCCCTCTACCCGGACTATCTCCCCTTCTACGACCCACTGGAGAAGGTCGAAGACCTCCGCGATTTCGAACACTTCGATCCCGGACATCGCGCCGACCCGGAGCTGGCCAACCTCCTGGCGATGGCTACCAAGGTGGCAGACCTGTCACCCCATGTTGGTACCGAGATCGAAGGTGTACAGCTCTCTCAGCTTTCTGGGGCCGGGTTAGACGAGCTGGCACTGATGGCCGCTCGTCGTGGCGCTCTGGTCTTTCGCGACCAGGACTTCTGCGACATCGGCTTTCAAGCCCAGAAGAAGATCGTCCGACACTTCGGCCCATTGCACGTACACGGCTGGGCGCCACATCCCGCGGCAGGCTCCGAAGAACACATGATCATCTATGATCATAAGGAGTGAGTGAGCGCCTACACGAGTGCGGCAGGGCGTTCGAACGTGGTTTACAAGACTTACAAGGCATACAGCGACCTACGAGTAAGGCGGTCTTGGAAGGGTCGGAGTCCTGTACAATGGCATACAGACCAGTCCCCAGAACCGCAGCCACCGGGAACCACATTCATCGCCATGCTCGAGTCTCCGGCGGCAGCAGGTGGTGACACGCTCGTCAGCTCCAGCGTCCAGGCGTACAAGGCGCTCTCGCCCAAGTTCCGCAAGCGGCTCGAGGGCCTCAAGGCCATCCACACCAATGGCGACGGCGTTGCGCAGGAACTCAAGAATGGTGACCGGGCGGTGATGCGGAGAACGGAGCTGGTGCAGGAGCATCCGGTAGTGATTGTGCACCCTGTGACGAAGGAGAAGGCTTTATGTAAGTTTGGTTTACGGTAGATGACTTTGTCCTTGTCTCCCCTTTCCCGCATCTTCTCGAGGATCCCCTTGAGAGATTCCAGGTCGAGACGAGCGCTAATCAAGGATGCTCAAACAGATGTCAACCCTGTCTACACGAAGCGCATTGTCGGCTTTGACGAGGAGGAGTCTGACTACCTGCTGCGC
Source organism: Xylariaceae sp. FL0016 (assembly GCA_022578815.1). Taxonomy (NCBI): domain Eukaryota; kingdom Fungi; phylum Ascomycota; class Sordariomycetes; order Xylariales; family Xylariaceae; species Xylariaceae sp. FL0016. Next base: position 103,849 of record MU388789.1, read on the forward strand.
TTCCTGTTCGACCACATCGCCAAACGTCAGGACTTCCAGTGTCGAGTTCGTTACGAGCAGGGCACGGTTCTGGTCTGGGATCAAAGGGTCACCAATCACTCCCAGACGCTGGATTACCCGGCAGGAGAGAGGCGTCACGGCTTCCGCCTTACACCTCTGGCCAACAAGCCCATTCCTGCCAAAATTGAAGAGGATGATGGAGAATGCGCGGAGGACTATGCTCGAGTCCAGCTGGGACTGTGTTGAACGATACGAGATACGCTGGGATCATTATAAGTTCCGGAACGACGATGAGTTTGAGCGGCGTCTAATCAAGTTGGTTAATCAAGGAGAAATTCAATGTAAGAGCACCATGTCTCCTACTTTCGATGAGCAGATAAGACCATAGGGCCAAGCTCATTTGAGCAATCAGATTGCGGTCTCGAGACTCGAGCTATAGCTAGGGAGTAGGTAGTCTGTCAGAAAGTGAACAAAAAGTCATCTACAAATTCCAGATCTTGCCAATGAGTTTGCCGCCATTCTTGCCAGGCTGTACGCTCTGTCTGGATGGCACCCACACCAGAAGTGGCTTCTACGTGTGTGTTTATCGGTTGCTCGATAGCCGAATCTGCATGCACTTCAGTGCTGATCACGTCTCGTCCACCATCCTCAGATTGCCCCCCGTGGAGCGTCTCAGGCATCATACAGCCAGCCTTGTTGGAGTTCAGATCTGCACCGCCCAGTATTCCCAATCCCGTCGCATCATTTCGTGTTGCTCGTGCTCCTCGTGCTGCCACCAGAGACGTCTCGAAAAACACCAGAATCAGCTGAGCATTACGCCAGAACTTGGCGAGCTCCGCCAGCGAACCAAGTGCTGAGCTGTACTTCTGCAGGGCCGAGATGGCGAGAATCGGGTCCGACGAGCGCGTCTCGATATTCAGCTGGATTAAAGCCGTGAACAAACTGTTGATGCTCGAGATCCATAGCGCCTTCATCTCATTCCTCTCACACACGCGCTCGAATATCGACTGGATTGTATTCGCGGCCGTCAGGCAGATCTCCGAGTCCTCACGTCGAGCCGCCGATGCCCCCACCGGCCGCGTTTGGGCGGGCTGGGTTCGATGCAGGATAATCAGGACCATGTTGTAGATGAGCTGCAGATTCGCGGCCCAGACATCGTTCACGATCTGCAGAGGCGGCGGCAGCCGGATGTACCACGATGCAAGCGCCTCGTCGATCTCGGCAAGCGTGGCCCGCTGTCGCAAAGGGTCCGGATTGATCCGAAAGCGTTGCCGCAGAGCGCGGGAGATGATGATGCACAGCTCGGTGGTGCGCATCACGTATTCGACATGGGTATGAGGACCGCAGTCGTCAAAGTCCGAGGACTTGAGCGGTTGCACGTCCGCGTCCTCTAGGTGGATGGACTGCGGGCGGCCGTACTGCAGCGAGACGTAGACGTCGCACTGGAACAAGAGCCACCAGGTCCTTCGGTACATCCGCTTGTTGTGCGGTACGAGGGTGCTGTTCTCGGCATCTCTGTGCATGCCCATGCCCATGGCCGTCCTCACCGCCGCGCCGATCCAGAACCAGGCACCGGCCGTCACATCTTCCGGTCCGTCGGCCTGCCATGTGAGCAGAAGCATGGCCTGGACCAGAGTGTCGCGGTCCCTCTCGAACCTGGCATCAAACAAGCTCTTGGCACGCCGAAAGAACAGGGCCTTGACCGCATCGCGCTCCGGCTGGTCGTAGCTCACATGCGCGCCGACCATCAAGATGGCATGCAGAAGAAAGAGAGACGGGGGATGCTGCGGATCGCGGGCCCGGTATTGGCGCATGAAGAGGTGCTCGTCGACGACCGGGAATCCGGGGTTGATGTGCGTGAAGTAGGCTTCCAGTAATCTGTCAACGACAGGCTTTTCCGGGAGCTGAAAGGCCTCGACCGGCAGGCGGTCTGGCTCATGGATCGTGTGCCGGCGATCGAAACGATTGCTGGGATAGTGGAAGACTTCATCCGTCATTCCGCCGTACTGCTGCTGAACGAGGAAGTTCAGGTTGGAGACTTCGGTGCCGACGTAAGTGAGCCGGGCGTCCCTGTCGATGGGCCGTTCCGTGAGCCGCGGCTGGTCGATGAACTCAACCAGGTGCCGACGGTAGACGCATTCACCGCCGGAAGTATCGTGTAGGTCTAGGCCGGGGATGTCGGCCTCGCCGTCATGAGACGGTACCGTGCTCGAAGACGGTCGAGGGACATCGGCGCCGTTGGTTTCCGGTGGAAGCGGGATCGGCGTCAGCTGAACCCTGGCAGAGAGCGGCGTATCCTCAGGACGGCGCAACACGGTGGGAGAGGGCCCCGGCGGCCGAGCAGACACACGCTTGCGCTTCTGATAGAGACGGCAGCTCTCCGGGGACGCATTTTTACAGGCTGTACATGGGAAGCCTATCTCTTGAGCGTCACATTTGACCTTGCGATGGTGACACTACCGCCTCCGTTAGAACACGTGGGTGTTCCTGGGTGCCAGGTCTACCGGTAAAGCACCAAAGCGACAATACAATCCACTTACAGACGAACATGTTGACCGACCTAATGAACTGTGTTAACAGGTTCTGTCATCACTACCTGTATGCCAGTAAAGCAAGGTATCTCTTACTAGCTGTTTGCGCCCGATTTGGACGCTCCATCGTCCGGTATATCGGCGCAAGAAAACTTAAGACTCTCCACTTCTGACCATACCTTGATCGCCGAAAGGTCGAACAGACTGCTTGTTACTCAGAGAGTCTCGGGAGTCTTCTTATCATCCAGCCGGCCCAGCGGTCGGATAGGTTCCACTCGGCACAGCTCGCCGAGAGATAGCACGTAATCCCGGTACTGATGCTAGTTTCGAACCGCCCGCGATATGGACATCCTAGAGAAACCAGCCTTTTCCGTTGAAGCGCCGAGTAGAGGGGAGGAGGCGCACTATTCTGTCTATCGTCACAATTCATTACGGAATTCATTCTACCCACCTGATCAACAAACGCATGGTTGATTTTGTCAACGTAATCCTCATGACTCAAATACGTGTGAGCCAGCTACATTACTATCAATGTCGGCTGACTCGGTCTTTCGGCGTTTCGGCGAGCTTGTCTCCTGGGCCTATCTTCCCATGTACCTGAGTATAGGTATCTCTCGTCAACTCACGGGTAGAGTGCAGCTTGGTGATCGAGAAGCATCGCGAGAGTAATATAGCCCTATCTACATAGACACAATCAAAGGTAGTTTTCATCAAATGATGACTTCCAAAAACTGATCGGATGATACTCGTCCAGCACGAGCATTGTATTTCGGCGCCTTTCTTGAGCTCAACTGCCCCAATAACCTCTAAAATACTTGTGCCACTCTCTCAACACTCCTAGATCAATCATACCGCTATCTCTGGATAACCCCTTGTCGGTGGTATAGAGTCCATCCACCACAATGTCCCCTTACGTGACCGATGACTTGTCAACCGCCGGCGATCCTACCATGTCATCGCCACGGCCACTACCAAAAGGCATTTACACGCCTTTGCCAACTTTCTTCGATGACTCGGAGGAGCTAGATCTCGCCGCTCTCGCCGAGCATGTCAAATTCGTCTCGTCTGCCGGCACCTTCCCGGTCGTGGCCGGCTCCGCCGGAGAGGCGGTACACCTCGCGCCCGAGGAGCGGGACCTGTTGATCCGGACCACCCGCAAGGCGCTCGATGAGTGCGAGCTGCAGCACATTCCCGTGGTGGCTGGCGTCGGTGCGCCGTCGACAAGGGAGACAATTCAGCTAGCTAAGAGGGCACGCGATGCCGGCGCTGACTATGGCATGGTCATTCCGCCTGGGTACTATGCCGGGGCCCTGATGAGCAACGGGGGTGAAGCCCTGAAACGGTTTTTCATCGATGCAGCAGCGGGTAGCCCCTTGCCTATGCTTATGTATAACTTCCCCAGCGTGTCGGCAGGCATCGACATGGACAGCGACTTTATTCTTGATGTGGTGAAGCGAGCCCCCAATATCGTGGGTGTTAAACTAACGTGAGTACGGCGTGTTATATGCATATGTTTTACATTTTACTTCTTGTCACTTCACTTCATCCGTGGCATGGTCTGCTAAGACGCAGACAATTACAGGTGCGCCTCCGTTGGCAAGATCACGCGGATCAATGCTGTGGTCACATCCGAAGGATTCAAGTCTCAACATCCAAGAGCAGACCCAAAACAAGAATTTCTTATCATCGATGGGTATATCGATATTCTGCTCCCTTCGATTTCTAGCGGGAGCGCAGGGGTGAGTCGAGCGCACCAAGCGGCATGAACTGCCAGGGTGATGTAACACGTGCTGACGAAGAAATGTAAAGGCGATCTCTGGTTTACCGAATCTGGTACCAGTGAGTTTTCTAGGAACTAAGAAACATTTCTTCAATATAAGGTGATATTGACAAGTGTGTGCAGAAGTTATGTGTTCGCCTCTGGGAACTAGGAAATTCTCCGAGAGGAACGAAGGACTACCACGAGGCTCAGCGCCTGCAGAACATGCTCGCGCTGGTGGATGGCTTCATGCAGAAAATTGGCGTAAGTGGATTCCTTGTCTAACTCGAGATGTATTAGTCTACTTGGTTAATTACTTGCTAACGCTGATGCAAAACTGATATAGTTCGCTGGTACGAAGATGCTGCTTCATAAAGTCTTCGGGTACAACCCTAAGCCAAGGCGGCCCTTACTCCCAAGTAGCATAGAAAGCGGCGACGAGTGGATGAAGAACCCTCTTCTTCTATCTGTGATAGAAGAGGAAAAGCGGCTATCTGTATAAACCCATAGAAATGCTAGCAAAATATAATATTAAATGGGACGACGCCCGTTCATGAGAAAGTCTTCTGAGGTTCGTTCATACCCGACCTGGTCCGAGAATTCATACAATGGGGGACTGTATCAGGTTATAAATTTGAGCCCTATGTTCTTCCCGACTTAGGCCTCTCGTAGATAGAAATCTTAGTATGGCCTTATCCTCTTGTTACTGGGCTCTCTATATGTCGCCGTCACAGGAGCGGTCTTTACTTTACGCAATGATGTTGCAAAGGGCGTGCCAAGTGCATAGACTCAGTAAACCAATTTGGTCACTATCAGATTTATTACGCGATTCTACGCAGACGCCACCGCCGCCACCTCAACCTTGGAGACCGTTTTGCTAGCAGTGGTTGTGGCCCCGGTCATGGCCGCACTTCGAGGGTTAGGCACTCCAAAGGCACATTCGCCGTCGTCCAGTACAGTTGCCCTGCGCACGTCTCTTGGGCCCATGTTCTCATCGTAGGGAGTGGCGCGGTGCATCGATTGCCTGTTGTCCCACCAGATCATGTCCCCGCCAGACCGCCACTCACACGAATAAGTGTACTTCAGTCACCTTAGTCAGCGCAAGAAACATCCTGAAAATAGGTCACTGTAGCTCGTGCCATGCACATACCTTGGGCTGTGTGCAGTGGGTTATCAGGTCCCAGATGATCTTTTGGCTGTCTTCAAGTTGTTTACCATCTTTGGTGAAGAGCAGCTTCGCATGAGCAGCCAAGAACAGCGTCTCCTCACCATTAGGCGCCGGCTGCACAAGACTGTGGTAGGACGCTGGCCGTGTACGAAGCTCTTCCTCCGTAGGTTCTTTGTATATGTCTGGCGAAGCAAGGCGACGCGAGTGCCACAATCTGAAAGCGGGTTTTTTTAAGCTCGGGACTTCAGAGGTGAGTAGAGAGGACTCACTCATGTTCTACAACAAGATCGCGAAGCTGGGCCTTCTGTTCTTCGGGAAAATCTTTCCAAGCCTGCCTTGTGTCCGCAAACTCGGTATTGGCTTCTCCCACTCCCGGGATGCAGTGGGAGAGAAGCAGCGAGTACTTGACCCGGTGTTGGTTGAAGGACGAGTCCGTATGCCACAGAGCATTACCTAGGGAATGTGCCCATCGTCGCTGCGTAGAAGCGTCACCAAATGGGAGCTCCAAGAGACGTCGAGTCTCTTTTCATATTGAAGAAGAGACTATCATAGGTATCTACTTACCGTGCCTTTTTTCACAACAGATCCGTCTGCCTCGAGGTTGCTCACGTCGAACAGGTACTTACTACCAACTCTTCCGGTTCCTCCCCAGGCCGGATTCTCCTCCAATTGGCCGAATTGGGCCGCGAAACTGACTTGTCGATCGTTATCCAAGCCCGTGTTGCGGAAGACAATGAAGGCATATCGGTTTTGAAGTGAGGCCAGCTATGTACACGGGGGTTCAGTTTGCAACGAACTCGCGGGTGAAAGGGCAACTTAGGATATAAACTTCTTACAGTTTCAATGGTGCTTTGGGGTAAAGGGGATACGGTCCAGTCGATGCCAGAGACCTCGGCACCGAATGTGGTAGCAGTGAGAGGAGTGACGGTCACGCCGTTCTCGACAAAAGAAGCCATGGTTTCAATCCGGTCAAAGTGTCGAGTAGATACGCTGCGATAGCTTTGAATGGAATCAGGAGTCTAATATTCTTGGTCCTGGACTGCGCTACGGTCAAAGACACACCCGATGTCAACCTGAGTAATGGGGAGCAAATACACGAGAAATAATGTGTCCTTGCCGGCGCTCGCAGCTTTTCGTCAACAAAACTTCCATCGAATGATTCGATGACCCCATACGGCAAAGTAAAGCCTGCCTAGGGCTTACCACCGGCGCATGTCGACCTGAACCGAGGATGCCAAGATTGGGTGGTGCCCTCTTTTCGATCCGTAGGGACGGAGTTGTCTCGGAGCAGTTCAGAGGTGACTTCGGCGGTGTTCTTCGGAGGTACTGTATCTACCAGTAGGTACTGTACCCAAGTCTTCGGAGATCCATCGCAGTGGAGCCGCCATGGTCCGAGTACCTAGAGTAGAGTACATACATACCTAAGGAGGTCTGCTGTAACCTGGGGTTCGGCTGGGGTAATGGCATCGGTGGGCCCGTCAGCGTCCGCCCAAAACCCGATCAGCAGGTTTAACACGACAGGTACACTCCAGATATCATCGACAGTCATTGCTATTGACCACTTCCATCTGCTATATACGAAATGGAAGGCCTCACATTCTGCAGTACCGTTTTGATGGTGCTATCTCTCACGTGCGCTGCACAAGTACGCTTTCCGTGATGTCCCTGCTCAGCGGCATTACCCAGTCGCCTTGCCTCGTCTTCATACAGCTTCGAAAGAGAGAACGTCGTTTGGGGCGACAGAATGACCAAAATTAGACACGGTCAATGAATCTAAACTTCAAGACAATTACGGCACGACGCGGTTCTGCCGTACTGAAAGCAGCATCGCGCAATAATGAGAATAAACCAGAGCCCCGCCATGTCCATCGGTCAAGTCTCCGTCCCCCATATGCCTCATCGACCCCATGATTTACCTCCTCCCCGCAACTCCGCATTAGTAGGCCGTGATGTGGAGGTCGACAGACGCCTATCATGACTGAAGAGCGGGGATGCGAAAGAAGAAAAGAATCTGTCGCTTTCCCACATACAAATAATGGTTATGCTCAATATAGACTCATTTGAATGAACAGAAAATGGCCGAAAAAGGAGCCTCGGTTACCCAAATCGAAGGCAGCCCTGGACTGTCGTCCACTCTCTGCTCTGAAGACGACAGGAAGTTCGAGGCCCGTGTCCTCCGCAAAATCGATGTCCGTCTCGTGCCCATTCTAGGCGCGCTCTACACGATCGCCATGGTTGACCGCAGCAACATCTCCGTGGCTCGCATATCCGGCCTCGACGAGGACGTCGGCCTGGCGAAGGGCAACCGCGCTTCCATTGCTCTGCTCGTCTTCTTCATTGGCTACATGATCTTCGAGCTGCCATCCAATATGCTGATTCAAAGAGCTGGAGCTGCGAATTGGCTAGCCGGTATTGCCTTAGCTTGGGGGTTGGTGTCGATGGGGATTGGATTCTGTGACAACTGGGTAGCGTTGGCAGTGCTCAGGGCGTTCTTGGGCGTATTTGAGGCTGGGTTTTATCCTGGATGTGTGGTAAGTTTATGACTATCCTCTCGCTGTTGCTTTTCTGATTACTCTTATTTCTAATCCTTCTGGTCGAAAATATATTCCGCGATCGAACATAATCCTAACTAACATCTTGCTTACCAGTATTTGATATCCTCGTGGTACAGACGGTATGAAGTGCAAAAGAGACTTGCTGTGTTCTTTATGACCGGGTCGGCATTGTCAGCATTCGCAAATATCTTCGCACTGGGATTGATTCAGATTGCAAAGACCCATCCATATAAAGGCTGGCGATGGATTTATATCATCGAGGGTGTCATCACCTGCGCGGCCGCCGTTGTCTCTTGGTTCGTCATCGTGGACTTTCCGGGCTCAGGTCGCAACAAATTTCTTTCACAAGCGGAGAGCGCGTTCGTGAAGGCAAGACTTGCTGAGGACCGTGGTGCGGAAGAGCATCAGAAGGTCACCTGGGGAATTTTCGTCGAGACTGTGACGGATTGGAAAGTTTGGGCGTTCTCGCTTATGTACATGGCTGGAGCTGTTGGCGTGTACGCTTTTCTCTTCTTCTTACCCATTATCCTGCGGGATGGCATGGACTACTCGCTCGATCTGGCTTTCGTCCTCTCGGCTCCGCCAGCTCTCTTCTCCGTCCTGGAGGCCATCGCGGTATCATGGCTCGCGGATAAGATGCGTCTGCGTGGTCCCTTTGTGATTTTTCAAGGTATCATCGCCATTATCGGTCTAGCGATGACTGGTTATCTGACCAATCCTGTGCCGAGGTACATTGGCACGTTCTTGGGCGAAGCTGGAGTGAACGGGCTCGTGGTTACAACTCTGGCATGGCAAGCCAACAATCTTCGCGGAGATGCCAAGCGCGCTGCATCCACGGCTATCATGATCACTATCAGCGGTATTGGAGGCATTTATTCGTCACTGGTATTCCGCCAACAGGTGAGTCCGATGTCTTGGATAGGGTTCGGTGGAATAGAAACGGCATGCTGACAAGTGACAGGACGCACCTAACTACTTTCCCGGTATCATTGCCGTAATGGCTATCTGTATAGCTGCTGTCATCGTAGCCTGCGTTTCAATGTTGATCCTCCACTGGGAGAATAAGCGTGCTGACGAGGGGAAGAAAGTCATAGATGGGCTTCCAGACTTTCGATACACTATTTAACAATCCACATGACAAGTACCAGTTCATATTGATCATTCGACAATGTAGGGTAGCGTACCAGGCACCTATAGTACCTAAGTCACGACATTGTGGATATATCAAAGTCGTCGTGGCTGACACTGATTTCGGATCGCAATCAATTTTGCTGAAAGCGAGAGCTGCCCTTGGCAAAGTGAACTACGGGCACTCCAACGACCACTTGCCAAGCGAACATTTGGAAGACTCCAAGTAGAGCCGGGGGTTTCCGGCCATATAGATATTCGGTGTTGTTCCTTACGATATCAGACCCAAAGCGTGCCGAGGAGATTGCATCATGTTGGATAGGAGGGAAGGATGAACACCTCAAGTCACTTCAGCGATACCGTGGTTATGCACCTTAATTAAGCCAATTATACAGCTGTTGCTTCTAGCGCCACAGAAGGGAAGTATGAGCGTAGAGTTTTTGAAGAAGTGCTTATGTGTCAGTCAAAGCTGATATGCAACCCAATAACATGGATGATGCTTCGAAATATCTTTCCAATTCTTCTTCTCTCGGCTGATGCTGGTGTGAGGAACAGAACAAAAAAGGCGGGGTTGTGTGTGCTTCAACCTGAATTCTAGAGCCTTGAGTAAATATCCTCACCTGGGTAGCTGGAATCGGCGATTGAGGCAGCAATCATACCAAGCAGCAGCTCAACCAAAAGATCCGGACAGTGGTTTTCACAAGCTTCGATTTTCCTCTGCCGGGCATTCAATGGGCTTTCTGTACATGAGAAGAAAATCGCATTGCCTTGGGCCAGTGCCCAAGTACCTTACGTTCATGTTTGCCCAGAGTTCGTCTTTAACAAGCATTCTGGCCCAGAACGATGGATCTTAACCCAAGCCACTAATAAGCCAAGCTCTTATTAAGCCACAGTCCAGAGGCGCAGCTCGCTACAGTGTATTAGCTATAGGTACATATAGCGGGCGACCGTTTCCAGCGATCGAATGCTATACGCCCGATTCGTCTAGCGGTTAGGACATTGGATTTTGATACAGCTTCAGTTGTCAGACCTTCCAAAAGCCGCGGTTCGATTCCGCGATTGGGCTCATGTTTTTTGTATTTCTAATCTCAATATCGCCTCTGAACACTCTCGATCATGTAAATGAACTATTAGTGCATGTCAACATTCCGTGCCGTACCTTCCACATTCATGATTTTGTAACTTGTCCCAGGACGGAGCTCTGTAACAATGCAACCGGTCCTCCGGCCTAACCTGTGACGCGCTGTTGCCAAATGCAGCTGCAGACAAAAATTTTTTTTCTTTTCCACCTACTTACACAATGGATTGATTATGCTCCGAAATGCCCTGCAATTTATGTGCATTATGTTCAATAACACAAAGCAAACACACCTCTTTGCACCCACAAAGGCGCCTTGTCCACAGGTTTCTGCAAAGTGTTGGTAAGCTTAGTCTTGCAGAGATAATTTGTTTAGGCCTGAAGTGTTGTCTGCGTCGGCAACAGAATTAGCAACAGAACCAAAACCAACAAAAGACTGCTGTAGGGCTTGGTGTCTGAGAGCGATGAAGTGTACGATGGTTTGGTTTGTTCCCCCTGCGATGCAGCCTACAGCAGTCAAAGCCACTGTCAAAAGTCCTGATTTTAGTTATACGTATATTCAGCCCCTGATGAGGAGTTGGGTCTACATTTACACAATTCACCTTCTTTCATTGCCAAAACAGTGAGGTCCGCACAAACACTGCTGGATTCATCCATCACCAAACAAGTTACAACTTGTGTATAGAAGTAGGTTTGTCATCTTGATAAGCTGATCTCACGCTTCTTGTATAAAATCGTTTTCTTCCCCAAGGCAAAGCATGAGCCATTCGTGAATCATTCTCAATCATCAAAGTCAGTCAAAGATGTGGACGAGACGAGGATTTCTGAGTTTGCAGCCACACGATCAAGATCCGACTGCGGCCATAAATACATTCGCGTAATCTTCATTGGCTCAACTCAAATCAAACCCAGCCCCTGATTGCACGGCATAGAGGAGTTTTTCCCTTAGTGTTTTGGCATCTGTGTATCTTGGGAGCTTCAACAGGTTGACGCACGTACTTGTACTCGGCAAGCGCGCCTCATCCGTGCCTCCGTCTCGGATAGAGAATGGTGGGTTCAGCTGCGAGAAGCCCAGGAGCGGCGCCCTTGGCGTCGAGGTCACATATTTGAGAACGTCTCTGCGCTCCGAGTCTTGCAGCTTCCTCATGACCTGCCAGAAGAGCTGAATTGTTGGGTGCTCCTCCCCATCATCGCCAATCACATACAAGCCAGAATACATGGTGTTCCGTCGCAAGTCCTCCACATTGATCTCGGAGCTGTCGCCGCCAACGAGACGCTGCAGCTCTGACTGGTTAAACATCGATAGCCAAGAAGGGCTTATCATAGATCCCAGGCCACGAAGGAACGCCTGTGTCTGCTTATACTGTTGCGCCACGAGTCGGTGGTTCGCGACATATGAGATATAAAGCGGACGGTCCTTATTCGTGACCGGAATGTTTTCACCGTCTTTACGTAGCGGGTGCGTAATGGTGCGCACCTCGTTCTGTGGGGTTACGAACTGATCCGTGATGGTGAAGTCGAGCGAAAGGTCGGTAACATCACCAGGGTAGTTTTTGAGGCTGATGAGTCCTTGATAGAGTTCTGGATCGAGGTCCCGAAGGTCGTTCAGGCTGGCTCGATATGCTGTGGCCATGCTCTGTCCGGACGAGGACCACTTCAGAAGAAAAAAGCCAGCAAAAGATATATCAATGAGAATGCCCTCATACATACACTTCCCTACGATACGACCTAGAAATTCGTAACGTTTGGCTAGATCAGCCATCTCGTCTCTCCACTCAGTACTGCCTTCTTTGCAGCCGTGAAGCCGCAAGAGCTCGGCCTGGTTATCGAAAGCTGAAGGATTGGGGTACAGGAGATTCTGAGAATTGGCAGCAAAGAATCCATGGCCGTCTGGGCCAGGCGTGAATGCTTCATTAGTGACGGATATGAGGAATTCCTTAGTGACACCACCCCCATCGATTCCAGCTTCTTGAGTTCCAAACTGATCCACAAAGGTGATCTGGATGGGTTCCTTCAAGCCTTCTCCTAGAGGAAAGAAGTGCTCGTAAGCATCGTCGAATACTTGACCTCGTTGGACTTGGGCTGTATGACGGCCCAGGATATCTCTGCCTCTCGCACCAGTACCGTCGAAGCCTTCACCGGATATCACAGCTAGGCGCCATCGATCGGCATCGACATGGCCGTTTCGGCGTTTTACTTTGTCTAAGTACACGAACTGCCTGAAAATCTGTACTCTGACCTCGAAAGGAATGGCGAAAGGCATGTTTCGAAGAATCTCAAGCTTCGGGCCGATTTGACCTAGCAGCTGTTCGCGTTGAATCTTTCGCAGCTGTCGGTGTCTCTCAATCTGTGCTGCTCGTGAAAGCCTATGCCCAGCAGATGTATGGAAGCCGTCCAGCGCAATCACATCATCCTCGTCCTCGTCGTCTTCTTCTTCAGCCAACTCATCCTTTCGAGCTTCTTCCAAGACCACTGCCGATATGAACCCGTCCATATCGAATTTAGATGTCATCAGCCAAAACCCTTTGGGCAGGAAGGCTCGTCGAGAATCTCTCTCGTATAAAGAGCGCATGGTGGTCACCAGTGCATCGCGTAAACCCAGAACATCCATACCAATGATGCCTGCGAATGATGGCGCAGCGTCCTCAAGTTTCTCCTGGGCATTGGAACTGCTGAGGCCAACTCCCATGAGAGCATTGAGACGTCCTGGCTGAGCTGCACGAGGCATGATCTCGGGCAGGTTATAGTACAAGGGGAACGAAAGATTTTTCAGAAAATGTATCAATGCCTTCAACTCGTCTAGATTGAGGCCGCTCGACCGTATCCGCGCAGTCGCTGGACTCTGTTCTGAGAGTATCTGAGCCTCTGAAGGCAGAAAATCTTCATCATCAGTGACCCTTAAAAGGAAATTGTAGAGTTCCAGAAAGAGAAGTACTGTCCGCCATTCCAAATCTCGTACAGAGTCTTGCTTCAGAAGCGCGACGACCGACATGGGTTTCTTCTGGGCATCTGGCTGTTTGATGCTAGTAAATATGCTTGTCCTTGAGGCCGCTCGCCAGAAGAACTTGACAGATGGGACAGAGTTGGTTTGGCCGTGGTCAGCTATGGATATATCACCTTGGAATAGACGCATTTTGATATCATCACCGTAGCTTGGAAAGCAACGCAAGAGCACAAGAGTGTACCCCGCAAGAAGGCTGGCATCTTCAGATGAGCGAGCAGAAAATGAAGCAGTCCTAAAGCAAATGGTGAGCTCTGAACTAGTATAATCAGGAGGGAGAAGGAACTCACGAAATGAATCTACTGAGCAGCTCCATGATTCCGTCCTCGTTGACTAGGAAATCCAGTTGGCTGACAACGTATTCAGGCAGTGGTAAGGAATTTTTGATATGAGCACCATCATCCTCATCATCTTGACGATACAGGCCATTGTTATTCATGACTTCTGGTGTGTTGAATCTATGTCGTATGTCAACTGCCAACCACGAGAGTTGAAGATAGAGAGCCTCAAGGTAGCTTGACCCTTGTAAAGTAGACACTGCTCTATTCAGAGCGATGTAGTGAGCAAGGAGAAATAGTAGAGCGTCCTTCGGTACTTTGCTCAGAATATCCGGGGTTTGAAAGGTCCTGGCAATGCTCCAAGACAGCAATTGAAGATCTATACTTTCCGTGATTGATGCTGCGTTGCACTCTACAAAAGACAGATCGGGTGATGTCAGGAATGAGTAGGCAAATGCTTGGTAAATTCGAAGACTAGACACATCGTCGGACGCAGAATGTAATGGTGCTATGACAGCATCCGTAAGTATCTGGTGTTGCTCAGAGCCATTCGTCATATGTCTAGTCTCTCGAGAATATCCAGCGAGAAGGGTGTAGTATCGGTCAGATACGGGTAGCAGGGACCCTGGCTGTATTCTTCCGAAATGCACGAGAAGGCGGACAAGAACGAAAGAAGAGCTGGCTGGGCGCCTACTCAAACCATGTATTAGCAGTCACTCGCTTTACCTCTGATAGTAGAGTGTAAACCTACTTCTCCAGCGCCCCGACTAGCAGTGGTACAAGTCTACACCATGACCTCGATTGTAACGTATCGACGGGGGGCAAGCTGCTTGCACCATCGCCTACGCCTAGCAGCTCTTGAACAAAGACATCTAAGCGTCGTTGGTCGTCGGGATGTGCAGGATCGAACAGGGCCAGGAGTAGTGATAGCGCCTTTGTTATCCGTGGCTGCGAGGGTTGGGCTGCCGCTAATGCTGTTTGACATAGGGCATCGAACTCCTGCCTAAAGTCGGCCTGTACCTGTCGACGGGCTCTGTGTCCCCTCCATGCTCTCTGTATTCGTTTGGTTGAGGCCAGCTCGTTTCTCTCACGCTGTCTCTTCTCGCGTTCGGCTTGCGCTTGGGCTACGGTCTTGGAAGCGCCGGAACTGGCAGAACCCCAGCCCGAGCTGGCCCAAGGATTGGTATTGGCCTGTCCGCTTAGGTTTACGTTTCGAGGTCGCCTTGAGGCGCCGGTAAAGGTCGAATGCATGTCGAGGCTGTGGTCGGGGGTTGAGGGAGTGGCTAGTAGATCAGATATTTATGGATGGACGCGGCGTGAGCTGCCATATGTTGGGCAAGAGTTGACTTGCATCACTGGCATGAAAGCTGGATGCCGCAGGTGCTTGACGTAATGCTTTGGGCAAGGTACTTGGTGGATCACTTTGACGAGGGTCGACGATGGAGTTCAAAACCATGCAAGTGAGAAGTTGGCTTTGCGCACATGGACTTCTGCGCATCTGCGTACAGAATGTATTTGCACATCGAGGTGCAATGAGGTGTCGGAGGTAGGGTCAGCTCCGATGCAAGGATGGCTGTGGATGGATGGTTGTAGGTAACTTGTCGGACACGCAGTTGGACAAGAGTGCTGTGCAGAGGTGCAGTGACACAGTGACACAGCTATCTAAGTATGGCCTAGTGGGTATTATTAAGGTGTTCGCCTAGTGGCTTCGGTGAGCTTCTACCCACCCTAGCCATCCCACTGCATGGACGTGTTAGACGCGCAGGGCTGTAGCGAGCTGGACATCAGGCTAGCATGTGCTTGGGTCTTGCCTCCAGCTGCCTGAGGTCCTTCGCCATCAAGCGATGATATTTGTGGCTTCTTTGAGCGAAAGCCAAGATGGAAGCTTAATGTGCCTGACAGTCTGTAGGGCTGGTATATTGGGCTGCTTGCTTCCAGCGGTGTTGATCGACCTACACCCCGCTTTGAACGATGGGATAACTGGAGGGGAGATGGGCCCCCCATATCCGTTGTCGATATCAGAGATAAGATAAAAAGTTTCCCGTACACGGCAAGCTCTAGGAACTAGGTGTAATATGCTTTCAGATGTGATTGCAGATCTGGTATTCTTCTTTTACTATCAGTGTACAGGACGTGTAATAATACCTAGGTCGTATCTACGATGTAGGGTCCTACGCACTGAGGTTTCCTGTCTCTGGATATCACACACAGGTAGACACGTCGTCCAGTAAATCTCAAGCAATGAAAACGTACCTGATTTATGGCTTGAGTAGCAATGCACAGTTGCCCTGACTTGTGGTACACGACCACAGAAAGCAGTGAGCTCTTTCCTATCTACTGTTTGGAAGAGGTGTGTCCCGTTACCAGATTCTAGAAAGGCGCACTCCCAGCCTGCAAGGCAAAGGTCGGTGAAGGCACGGGCAGCATGGCACAGTAGGGCAGCGGGGGTGGCCATCCCCGATGGAAGTAAGGACCTCTCATCAGAATGACATCTCAGATTTGGCAGCATTTATAGAGGCTTTTAGAGCGTCTAAGGTAATCCATACATCTTTCAAGAGGCAGTGGCTTTTGTTTTAAACTGCAAGATCCTGTCACGGACCAACTAAGAGACCCCAATATCATCCATGTATTTGCAGTGGGGTCGATGATTCTGATAGTTGATATGTACCTTCTTGGTAGTACTTGCTGCTTGCCCGCCTTGTGCAGAACCTCTCAAACAGACAAGTTGGATGGGAAGGTTCCTGAGGTACCGGTGTACATCTAAGTGCGTCTGATATGATTGGTTCTTGGTACCTTCTCAGTCCTGGCGGCACTAATTGAAAGTACTTAATGCTATGGGCTGAACTGTATGTACTTCACTCGTACCCCAAATCTCTGGCTGACCCCACCTTACCTACTCCAGTTGAAATTTTTCGCGGTGTGCACCTGCAGCGGCTTTTTGGGGGGAGAAGCTTGACAGGCCACGGGCAATGGTTGATCTGCGCGACTGGAAACACAAAATTTCTACATAACCTGCAGCCACTTGGACCCTCTCTGGCCCTTTCCTCCTTTCCCTTTTCTTCCCTCCAACGACAACTTTATCTGCCAGCTCGTCGCCGCACAGAAAAATACAAAAAGAGACTCAGTTCCTGGGCTCGTTCTGTCAACCAGTTCGTGCTTCATTCTGGTCTCGCCAAATTCCTTAACCCCCAAAAAAAATCCCAAAAAAAATCGGAAAACCACAAAAAATCCCCTCCTCCTTACCCCCATACCATTCATACCCGTCTACCTCCCTTCCTCGATCCATATCCTCTCTCCCACTTCTCTCTACCTTCAACGCTCCCCTCCACCACATCCTGGGACAGGTCACTCTTGCATCAATCCCAATCCACCGCGAATAGCTTCTTCCTGATATATTCGCTGCTCCTCGCAATCCTCAGCGTGAAGCGCATGCCCTTGGTCCACCGAGCTGCCTTCGCCTTTGAAATCTTCCCATCCTTTGTGTCTGAAGTCCCGACAGCAGCCTTTGTTTGCCAAACTTCACTCGTCTGCTCTTGATCATATCTGATCTCCACACGTTGACTCTTTCCGACACTTTTTAAACAGGTACGCGTTCCCTTTGTCCCTCCTGGCATAGCTTCTCCCACCTGCGCGCCTGGCCAGCCATTTGCCCTCACCACTGGTAAACTCAGTACGCACGTTAGATATCAGACTTTTGAACGGCTCCGTCTTACATATTACTGCAGTCGATCTTGCTTCGCTTCTCGGTGTTGCTGACAAATTGTTAAACCTGCAGTGAAGTCGCCTCCCTCACGATGTCTGCTGCTACCACCTCCGGCGCTGTTGACCAGCTCGCCCAAGACCTGGGCAACACTACCCTCAATGGCGGTGATGCCAAGCCCGCCAACATCGATACCACCGTTGCCGCTGCTGGCGACGAGCCCGACACTGCTGGTCCTACTCCCAGCTCCGCCCAGACTCCTCACCCAGCTGCTTCTGCTTCTCTCTATGTTGGCGAGCTCGACTCCTCCGTCACTGAGGCTATGCTCTTCGAGCTCTTCTCTCAGATCGGGTCCGTCGCCTCCATCCGGGTCTGCCGTGATGCCGTCACCCGTCGATCCCTTGGCTATGCCTATGTCAACTACAACACCACTGCTGATGGCGAGCGAGCTCTCGAGGAGCTGAACTACACTGCTATTAAGAATCGCCCCTGCCGAATCATGTGGTCTCAACGTGACCCCAACTTGCGCAAGAGCGGCGCCGGTAACATCTTCATTAAAAACTTGGATGCTGCCATCGATAACAAGGCTCTCCACGACACCTTTGCTGCTTTCGGTAACATCCTGAGTTGCAAGGTTGCTCAAGATGAGAATGGCAACTCGAAAGGTTATGGATTTGTTCACTACGAAACGGACGAGGCTGCTTCACAAGCTATCAAGCACGTCAATGGTATGTTGCTCAATGAGAAGAAGGTCTATGTCGGCCACCACATCGCCAAGAAAGATCGCCAGAGCAAGTTCGAGGAGATGAAGGCCAATTTCACCAACGTTTACGTCAAGAACATCAGCACCGACGCTACTGACGACGAGTTCCGTGAGCTTTTTGAGAAGTTTGGTGATGTCACTTCATCCTCCTTGGCCCGCGATAACGAGGGCAAGTCCCGTGGCTTCGGCTTTGTCAACTTCACCACCCATGAGTGTGCTGCTAAGGCTGTCGATGACCTGAATGGCAAGGACTGGCATGGCCAGGATCTCTACGTTGGGCGTGCCCAGAAGAAGCATGAACGTGAGGAGGAGCTGCGCAAGTCGTATGAAGCTGCTCGCCAGGAGAAGGCGAACAAGTATCAAGGCGTCAACCTTTACATCAAGAACTTGGATGATGAGGTTGATGACGAGAAGCTGCGCAATATGTTTGCGGAGTTCGGACCGATCACCTCCGCCAAGGTCATGCGCGACTCGCTCACTGACTCTGACGATGATAAGGAGGGCAAAGACAAAGAGAACCAGAAGGAAGAGGACGAGTCTAGAGAGGATGGCGAGTCCAAGGACAAGGACAAGAAGAGACTCGGAAAGAGCAAGGGTTTTGGCTTCGTCTGCTTTGCCAACCCTGATGACGCGACCAAAGCTGTTAGCGATATGAACCAGCGCATGTTCAACAACAAGCCCCTCTATGTTGCTCTGGCCCAGCGCAAGGACGTTCGCAAGAGTCAGCTTGAGGCTAGTATTCAGGCGCGTAATCAGCTTAGAATGCAGCAGGCGGCCGCAGCTGCTGGTGGTATGCCCGCCCCCTTCGGTATGCAACCCCCCGTCTTCTACCCGCCTGGCCAGCAACCTGGTTTCCCTCCCCAAGGTGGCCGGGGAATGGCATTTCCTGCAGGTATGGGCGTGCCTGGCGTGCAGGGAGGACGTCCCGGTCAGTTCCAGCCCGGCTATGGTGGCCCCCAGCCTGGTCGTAATGGCGCCATGCCTCAGCAAATGCCTCCCAACATGTATATGCCTGGTCAATTCCCTCCCGGTGCTGCCTATGGTCAACCGAACAACAACCCCCAGTTTATGGCTGCCATGGCTCAGGTACAGCAAGCTACCCTCGGAGGCGGTCGTGGTGGTGTTCCTGGGGGTCGTGGCCCGATGCAAGGTATGCCCAACCAGATGGGAATGCAGGGACCTGGCGGTATGCCTGGTTTCCCGCCGGGCGGTCGACAGGGAGGTCCCCCAGGCCGCGGTGGAATGGGCGGCCGTGGTGGTCAGATGGGTGGCCAATTCCCTCAAGGTGGTCGGGGAATGCCCAATCAGCAGATGGGTGGTGCACCGAGCACTCAGCAAGACTTGACCTCGTCTACTCTCCTGCATTCGCAGCTTCAGGCCAGCGCTGGAAACCCTCAGCACCAAAAGCAGATGCTGGGTGAACTCATCTTCCCCAAGATCCAAAACCTTCAGCCTGAGTTGGCCGGCAAGATCACTGGCATGCTTCTGGAGATGGACAACCAGGAGCTCGTGCAACTGTAAGTATACCATTGGATTCCAATTACTAAGCGTATCTAACATTCAATAGGATCGAGGACGAGAACCAACTCCGTAACAAAGTTGACGAGGCCATGGCTGTCTACGATGAGTACGTCAAAACTCAAGGTGGCGACGAGGAGGGTGCCAAGAAGGAAGAGAAGGCCGAGGAGAAGGCTTAAGTCAGTATCGTCACGAAGTATGATACTAGTCTAGCCCAGCTCTCCCTTTTCCCCGCACATATTTCTTTCGACGCTATGATCTGCCATAGTTGATGCTGGTCAACGGGACCCGGAAAAGTTTTTCTCTCATGATACCGACACTCATATTGGTATGCTGATGGCAGCATCGATCTTTGCATTTGCTTGTCTTTGTCTCACGACTTTCACGAATCATTCTCACGCCGGTAGTCGATAGATAGTTGCCTCGTAAGGCAGTCCATCTCATCCTGCCTGGCTGAGGAGTCATCTTATTGTATTGATAGACCTCCTGCTGTTGCATGGAGGGTAGGCTGAAGGTATGGGCTTCAGTTGTATGGCGTTGATGGTCACAATCGGTCAGCTCACGGTCATTGTTGCCCGGCACCGAACGGGGAATCTGGCGGCACCAATGATTCTGACCTAATACCCTTTTGAGGTCGCCGGTGGGACGGTTCCCGACTCTGCAGAGGTTACCCTAGATAGGACTTCTGATAATGAAAAAAGTGATTATTCTATGAATGCCCGATCCTTATCCCGTAGTCTGTGTATGACATCATTGCAATGATGAAGTTCTTGCGTCCAAACCTAGGTGTTTTGAGACAGTACTCGTCTCCTGGGCATATTTGGATGCTGCCTTCTGCGATGCGCATGTGTTTACGGGATAGCAGCTGTGCAGGCATTTAATATTAGTTGAAATCGAGTAGAGCGAAAATGCTGTTTCGCTACAAGCAGCTATTTCTTCATTTGCAAGAGACATGATAATGCTGTCAAGCAGAATATTCGTTACCACAGTGCACGGGAAGTAGCTTTACGATGTGGGCAGGCATGGGCTCATTGCTTTTTAATTATCGGCAATCACGGAGTTGAGGCAGGGCAGTATAGACTGAGCCTGGAGTGCTACCATAGTGATGAGTTGTGTAAAGCTGGCAGTATACCTACCTAAGGTAACTTATCTTATGTATCTTAGGGAACCGGTGACTTTAATTAGCATATGGAAATTTCCACTCTAGGTGCCTCTTATCTTGGTCAAATCGAATCCAAGTTGGTTCTGCAGTGGATGTTACTGGTCGATACTGGTTCGAGGTAGAAGGCGGTCAAACAGGAATGCAGAAGTGAGCCCATATCATGGTTGCACCTCTGTGTGATGGATGATAAGAAAGTTGAAAAACAAACATGTGGCTTGCAGTATGGAGGTATCCACAGGCTTCATGCTAGGCGACCAGGTGGACTTGCCAGGCCAGGGCCCAGAGTGCCCAGAGCAAGGCACCCGAAGTCCATCCCGTTTTCAAGCGCAGGCGCTTCAAAGGGTTCTTGGCCTTTCAAGCCCGTCCCCTCTTTTCCCCGACATCTTACGAGTACATTAGGTAGCTACGTACCCCGTACATCGCAGACTCTGTACGGTAGGTGTGTTACCTTAATCATCACCACTCTTCGTCCTTCTTGGCGACACGGGGCCTCCACCTTCCACCACTTCCACCACCGCATACGCTCTCCGCTTCTATCCTCCTTCCCGACCAAAGTCTGTCTGTGACCAGCCGCGACGAACTGTTGGCGAGCTGTCTGATCTCAAAATCGGTATCGCTCCTGCCCGACTCTGGCGTCATCGTCTCTTCCACTGATCTGATATTCAGAGTCGCTTTCCCGGCCTGTGGCTATGAGCTAGGCACGACGAGCCAGGCTACAACGACGCAACGGATCCCAAATTGACACGCGCAAACGATGCTCTGCCGCTTCTGTGCTAATCACCGAAGACGACCAATCATCCCACGATAGCATCAGAGCCTGGAATTGAAGCAAACATCTATCTTTCAGTTCCGTTCCTACGCAACGGGACTACCTTTCACTGCTGCTTCTGTAGTCGACGACCCAATAGCTTTGTAAGCCTCCATACGGCCCTGATAGCCAGGCGCTAGGGTAACACACCTTCGCCAACACTTACGGAGAACGGGCTTATAATCCATACCACGCGCCCGACATTGACTTCTAATTCCATTATGGCTGGCAGAAAGAACATGTCGCTCGAGTCTGCGCTCGAAGAGGAGCGGAAGGAGATCGAGAATTTGATGACCATGCGAAGCGCGCCCACCCGGCGTGCTCCCTCCGCTGGACCTCGGTCTCCTTCTCCTTTCATGAGCCCGCGCTCGCCCGTACGAAGCATGCTCGATATTGACGATGCACCCAAGAGCACTCCTGCTCAGGCACCAGTCCGCAGCATGCTCGATGTTGTAGACACTACCGCCACGCCAAGCAGCACACACACTTCACCAACACTCTCCTTTAAACAGCCTGTCATTAATAACACCACGCGCCATAGAAGCATGTCGGACGCTGCTTCAAACGCTGCTCCAGACTTGGGTCCTCGCTCTCCGACTACTCCCAAAAGTGCAGATCCCACATCCGCCTACAAATTCTCTGATATCTTTCCGACCAACATTGGTCAAGCACTGCCAACTAGGCGGGGCACATCAGCGCAGACTCGCGCGGCATCGATTGGCGAAGCTCTGCGCGGGGATTTATCAAACCTAGCCCTTCCTGGTGATTCGGGTCGCGGCTTCTTTAAGAAGAACAAGTCCAAATCGCCAAGCGGGCGGCTGGGCTTACGATCGAGCTCGCCGTTTGGAAACCCGTCTCGACGCCAGCAGAGTCAAGGCACTTTCATGCTGGACAACGGGCAAGTTGTCGATATGAACAGTGCCTACAGACGGCTTTCAGATGCCAGCCTGGCGTACGGTGGCGGGAGCTTAGCGTCCCTGTCCAAGAAGAAAAGGCAGGATTACTCAGATGGCCACGGAAGAATCGAGAAGGATAACCTTAGCCCTTATGGGGAGCTGCTTCCCGATGAAAGCGAGGATGAGGCTGCACTTTCATCTGATGACGAGAACCAAAGAGGTCGGAAGCTCACGACCCGAGCGGAATCAGAGGCCCAAGAAGGAACCACAGATGGTAGAGCCAAAAGCCTGCTTGCGGCTGTGGAGGATGAGAGTAAGTACCACTGACATGGAGCTCAACCCCGGGGAGATGCTAATTCGGGACTCCAGGAAGATCTGTTGCTACACAGTACAAGTATCGCTCCCTTTTCGATGAGCCCGAGATCAAGGTTACAAGCCCTTCAGGCGAAAAGGCCAAACAGCACAAAGCTAGTAAGCAAGCTGTGCAGCCGGAGACGAGTTTCGATCAAGAACCAGTGTCTGGCAACCAGACACCATATGATCCTGATCGAGATGCGGATGAAACAGATATCCGAGTGGCGCAAAATCTCCAGTTATCATTGACCCCGATCATCTCGACTCCTGAAACCCATCGGACTGTTCGTCTCATGTATCGTGGTGACTATCACCGGATCCAGAAAGAGGCCGAAGAGGAGCATCGTCGTCTCAGAAAATATCTGGTTGCAACGGACTTGAGCGATGAGTCGACGCATGCCCTGGAATGGGCGATCGGGACGATTTTGCGCGATGGCGACACGCTAATTGCGATGTATTGCATGGATGAAGAGACTAGTGGCTCCGTTGATGCAAACAGTCTCGTCCCCGATGAACCCAAAGCTATGAAGGAGCAGGCAGCCCATGTCAACGCCATGGCCAAGGTTACCAATGTTAAGCCGAACAGTGGCAGCCCTAGCCCGTTCAACTTCAACCGTTCTTCCAATTCGCCGTTGATCCGAGCTGCCGACACCGGTAGTAACGCTTCCTCGCCGGCTCCCGGTTCTAGGGCCAGGGGTCGGTTGGAGGAAGAGCGATATCGGGCGGTGCGAGACATCACGGAGCGGGTCTCGCGACTCCTTCGGAAAACACAGTTGCAGGTGCGGGTGATCGTGGAGATCATCCACTGCAAGAGCCCAAAGCACCTGATCACAGAGGTGATTGACCTGCTCAGCCCAACGCTGGTGATCTTGGGGAGTCGAGGGCGAAGTGCTTTGAAAGGGTCAGTCTTGAATGTCGTCATCTCGAACCTCAAAACATTGGCTTACACGCAGTATAGCACTCTACTCGGATCCTTCTCCAACTACCTGGTGACCAAGAGCTCGGTGCCGGTCATGGTGGCGCGCAAGAAGCTCAAGAAAAAGAGCAAGTACCAGCCGCCGCCGTCGAAGCAGGTGAACAACCTATCAAACCCAAGCGCGCGTAGTCTAGAACAAGCCCGGATCGACTAAGGGCGGGATAACATGGTAGAAGGAGGTTGTGTTTTTTTTGGGGAGGCTTTTGGTCGTACACTACGGCAGTTGCTGTCTTGCTTGACTAGTTGCCTATTTTCACTTGGGATGGTAGAGCAGGCATCATTGTATACATAAGGAGCGGTATTCATAGTGCGGTTCCGTGCTTGCTCGTGGGACGAGCAGCGAAGCTTATTGTTTGGCTGGACAACACCCATCACTCACCATACACAAATAGACATTGGAGACTGGTCAGTTGTTGCCGACGGACACGTTCTTCCAGGCGCTTACATGACTTTGAGCTGGTTGGAAACTGCGAAGGCTCGAGAGAATCGTTTCCTTACATTTTCTGGTTAAGCGATGTGGACTGCACCCGGACGATGTTTGGCTACATAGAACCCTCAACTTAGCTAGCTGTTCAGTCCAGATTAGCGACTACCACAAATTCCCTGCTCATTGGACTACCTAACCGATCACCGCGTATATTGAAGAGCGACGTATGGGCTGGAAGTATTCTGCGTTGACTGCTTATCTGTTTACGTACCTAAGTACTTAAGCGTGTTCATTGGCATCTACAATCACGTTGTTTTTCGATCCGCAAGTTTAACGGTCATTGATGCGGTGAAATCCATCATAAATGAAATGTCATGCCATGTCACGACTTGATCTCGTGATGAAGCCACTGCTTGTAAGTGGTTGCAGCTGCAGAGCTGCGGTGCTGTACTGTGTGGGTGGGACCAACTGCGGGGTTGGGAGGTGCTCGAGGTGTGTTGTGATGTCAAAAACGGGCAGCTCGCGGGGTAGCTTCGTTAGGTTCCGATTTGATCGATTATGATATCTGGACTTGTGGTGCTGTCACCTGCGACTCCTCTGTAATTTCGACGGTCTTTCTTATTATTACCTGATGGTACTTATCTACCTACTTGAAGTGGGTTGGATTTTCGACTCTTGGGGCCTGATGCAAGTCTTGTTCGTTCTTTCATCTCATTACTATGTGTATCTCTTCCGCTGGATTTATCTTATATACTTACAAAGGGTCAGGTGGATATCAGGTTGCAATCTGGGTGTTTACATCTTGTTTTTTTTTAGGTTCGCGACTCTCGCGTTGAGTGTTTGCAGGACAACATGAAGGGGACGAATGAGACGCGTAGACGAGCGTGAGTGCGTGCATAAGCTGCCACGAACGATGGGTAGTTCCTTAGGACGGTGCCTGAAGAATGCACGAATGGCGCATTGGTACTGCCTGCTGCTGGTGTCAGGTGTGCTGGGACTGGATCCTGGAGCTTCAAGTCAGGACGAGTGTACAAGTACAAGCTGAGAGACAGCTGTCAACTGAACGACTACAGCAGTAATGACACACATGAAGGCATTTAGCTAAACGTGCGTTACCTTGATGTGTCGAGGTGTTTGAAACATACCTAATAAGTCACCCGATCCGGCATTCTGAGAATCATGAGCGTACTGCGTAAAGTCAGACCAGCCGTACAGTTCCCATGCAGGGCAGGGCACGCCTTCTGCTGTTCGACAGCCAGGTGTGGGAATTGCCAGGGGGCGCTGGAAAGGCAGGAAGGGCAGAGGAGAGCCGCCCTTGCATTTGCCTGAGAGACAGACGATCCCTAAAAGAGACGGGAGACCCCAAAAGTGGCCGCCCTCGAGCTGATTGATTGGACGACATGCTGCGACAAGGCAGTGGGGCGCTGGCGGGGACGGCCATGGGGACCCAGCCTCTCCATTTCGCATCCTCCCGTCGTCGACTTCTTATCGTCGCTACCTACTACCCACTACACTACACTACACTACACTACACTACACCTCACATTCACTTGCGCCCAGAAGCCTCCACTGCGAATCATCCTGTCAAACATCCGTGACTCGGCGATCCTGTCAGAGATACTGAAGAATAAACTGTTTTTATAGTCGTGGTGGTGATTGGGCTCAATAAATTGAATCGTTTAGACCATCTATCACTCAAGACTGGTTAGAGACCTGTCCAAGCCCGGTTGTCTAACAAGTGCGAGGCCCAAACGAACCGTTGCGACCTTTTAAGCTGCTCTGCCTATACTCAATCGATAGTCCGACTTCCCCATCCATCCCACCCATCCCGTTTCGAGACCCTGCCCTCGATACTACCATACATACCTACTTGTTCCTATCTACCATCTACTTACAGTACTACTTACTTCGTATCTACTATACCTTACACTACCCTCTCGTTATCCTCGTTCCCTCCCTCCTCACAAGCTACATTCCCAGGCTTCAACTCTACTCTTTCAACGGACGGCGCAATAAGCTGGGCTACGTCAATGCAGCCCCTGGTATCCGTCAATACCCATACGCACATCAGTCTGCTCAGCGTAAACATCACTGCCAGCGCCTTCCTTGCCGTGCTTACACTATCCTTCGTCTTCTTGTCCACCTACCTGGTGTTTGTAGGGAATATCCCACTGCCCAACATACGTAAGATCTTGACCTCGCGACTCCCCGGTTTTGTGACCAAGGCGCCGTCTCTTGCCAGACAAGAGATCGAGATCGAAGAGGTCTACGAGGAAGTGAAGGAGTTACAGAACCACAAGGACCTACCTGCGCTGCCCGCGCCGGAGCAGAGCGAGGACGACATCCTCGATTTAACCCGACCGGTGCGCCGCAATTCACGAAGGCCGTCGACCCCGACCCGACTGCGCTCGCTCTTTTCCCGATCCAAGTCTTCGCCGAGTCCCATAAAATCTTCCACTACCCCTCTAGAGAAATCGCCCTTATTTTCATCCCGACCTAAGTTACTGCCTGCTCCGAACTCGAGTCCCTCCAAGGCCTCGACCTTCTACACCAAAAGCACCAACAGACGGCCATTGAGGATAACGGAGGCCGAGACAGTTCAGGACGATAACAGCAATGACAATGGCGGCGTCCCTGTTCTCCGAGGCCAGCCTGGACGACCTCGACTTCGCGACCCCGATGTCGCCGCCGCTTCAGAGGCCCTTCGAGTACCCGCCCGCCCGCTCCGGCTTTGGCTTTTCGGAAAGACCGGGCCTTCACCGCCACGACGCTCACCACGACGAGAGCGACGACAATCTTGACGACGACGACGACGACTCCATCTCCTGCGGGAACTACAGCCCGCCGGCATGGCGGCGCCTCGAGAATGGCGACCGGTGGTATGGAAATTGGCGCGGGAGCAACGACCTGCTCGGGCGCGGCTTTGAGAAGAGCCCCAGCGACAACAGTCGCTTCCTGAGTCCTGACTATAACATGGACGAGTTTGAACAAGCACGTAGGACGCGCTTGCCGACGGGGAGCCTCAGCCCGGAGAAGGGCCGCTCACCGGAACCGGAAGACGACACAATAGTGAAGATGGAGCCTGAAAGTAGATCGCCAGAGAAGCATAGTATTGTTCGAGAGATGACGGAAGGGCAAAGGCAGAGCATGATGGCATCCATGGAGCCCGACGCGGCTAGGGATAACTGTATGCGTTATGACCCGGCTTCGGTGAGCCGTATACTAATGTTGCCTTAGACATTCGTTTTGCCGTACGAGCAGATATACAGCATCGCGCGGAACCTATTGAGGCGGCCATCAATTTCGTCCGTGGCGGTTTCCAGACTATTACACGGTCTTGGGGTAATATGGTGGTGGCGGTGCTGGTGGCCATTATGTCGATATCAGCGACTCGAATGCTTTTCGAGCCGGCCTTGACACGGCCAGTGCCCGATCTCGTCAAGGTTGCGGGCATCGCTCGTTCCTTTGAGCCGCTGATCTATTATTCGGAAAACGGTATATCGCAAGTCAGCGATCTGCAAGCCACAGGCGTCGCGGTCTGGGATCTGAGCGAGAGCGTGCGATTGAGTAATATGACCTCCGGGACCATCATCGTGAAGTCCCTAGATGAGCTATCCGAGAGTCTCAAGGTTCTCGCCATCGAGCTTACCAAATTCTTCGCCAACGTGGATGGCGACATCGACGGCATCCTGATCGTGATGGACTGGGCAAGGCGTGAACTGACGCAGGTGCAATCACTTCCGAACCCGCCCCTTTCTACCGCCATCTCCAACATTCACAACCTTCTCTGTGCGACGGGCGTCCTAGAGAACCCCACTGACGGAAGTCCTACGCGTCTCGGCGCCGTCACCACGACTGTGTTCGGCATGTCGGCACCACAGCGCACGCGACAGACGCTTCAACGCACCTTTACGGAATTTCTCTCGGTGCTGGAGGAGGCGATCGAGAACGAGCTGCAGCACTCGTTGGCGCTCTTCGGGCTCTTCGAGGCCATCGACCGGCAGTTTCATAATCTGGCACGTGCTGTGGTGCGCGAGAATAGCGCTCAGGAGGAAGCGCACGCGGAGCTGCTCTCGTCGCTCTGGACGCGTATCCTTGGGCCCAAGGCCAGTGAGGTCAGCAAGTTCGAGCGCAACCGGGAGTTACTACGTAGCGTGCGCGAGCGCACAGTGCGCAATAAGGGGGTGCTTGTCGAACACAATGGGCGGTTATTGTCCCTCAAGGCGAATCTCGAGGCGTTGCGCCGGAAACTGGTCAGTCCGCTGGTGCGGAGCGTGAACAGTAGTACCCTTACGCTCGAGGAGCAGATCCGAGGGCTAGAGGATGTTGGTGTGTATCTGGAGGGCGTGCGGGCGAAGCAGAAAGGGAAGCTGATGGAGATGCTCTACGGGGCGGGCAGTAGTGGGCAGCGGGTGAACACGGTAAGTGGTGGAGCAATGGCCGGGGGCAATGTGAGGATGATTGAGGATAGTAGTGGGTGGAGGACTTCGTAGAGGAACGGGCAGTCTATCTGGGTTATGATATGGAGGTCAAGGATTTGGGTGTCTGCTGTTTGCTCCAATGGTATATCTAGGAATTGGGTCCTGAGTTCACTTGGGAGCGAGAGATGGCTGTTGGTCTGGACTCGTTGATACCCTTACCCTGACGAACCTACCTTTGCGCGGGTGGCTTGAATGCCCAAGAGGGAAGGCTTGGTTCAATGTGAAGTCTGAGGAACTGCGGCGTTTGGTGTCTGGTCAAATAAGGTGAGCAAACCCCTATTACCCATCCTTGGTGATTGGAGATGGATACTTATTGTTCAGCAGATACATGGCGTGCTTTACTGGGGCAAAGGTGATCTAGACGGACTGGCATAGGCGATGATGCATTTGTTTGTTCAAACTTTTGAAAGCAACATTCGAAGCATAGATCTGCATATATATTGGAGTTTGTAGGTTGAGTGTATCTGTGTACGCTCAGCAGGAAGATGATCTGAAACTTTGGAACTGGGCTGCTAGGAATTCAATTGATTACGGGCTGATCCACGTTGATGTACTCTAAACTTGTGACCAAATAAGACCTTGCACTTGACAATGTTTTAAATTTGTTTGCTGCGTGCCATATTTGATATGCCGGTCGCATTTCTCACGTTGCCTCCATAACCCAATCTGATATCAGCTCTTATGTACAAAACCATACAGGTGGTAGGGGGCAAGAACCAGGCTCA
This sequence comes from Xylariaceae sp. FL0016, assembly GCA_022578815.1. Lineage (NCBI taxonomy): Eukaryota > Fungi > Ascomycota > Sordariomycetes > Xylariales > Xylariaceae > Xylariaceae sp. FL0016. Next base: position 133,157 of record MU388789.1, read on the forward strand.
AGGAAGCCCTGAGTATTCTTCTCTTGCCTGTATACAATTTAGATATACTTCTGACTTATAAGGCGGCTCATATTACGAAACTTCATCACAATCATCGTGATATTGTATTATACCGTAATGCGTAGAATAATTATCACTGTTCCGTATTTGAGCCGAGCTCAACAATCAGACTACTCCATCAGCGAACGTGAAAACACTTCGTCTGAATGCAGCTTGGTCGTGTCTATTCTTCTCAAACAGACAGGGCCAGAGAATAGCGCGATACATGAGCTGCTGTCTCATAGCTCTATGGTCGATGTAGGTAGATAGCCCCCGTTGCGCCCCCTTGGCATCGGTTTGGTATCTTCAAATTCGATGACGCATGTTGACTGAAGGTTCAGTACAGTTATGAGACTTGATCAGTCAAGCTCGCTGCCTGGCGGGGCAAGACTTGGTATGTTCCTTGAAGACTCATGTCGAATCTATGACTGAACCCCCCGTCTTTTGCTACATAAACTCGGTGATGGTTCTTCGGACCATAGTAAAGCCTGCAATCAACTTGCGACCTTCTCTAACAGCGCGAAGAAGAGTGGTCCCCATTTACTTCCAGCTCCGTGATCCGGGAGAACGAGCCATCCATGTTTCGTCGGTTCGGCCCATTCCTTGAGTACTTTTCCAGATGGACCACTACTACGAACCGCAAGATCCCACCTGATTCCAAACTTCTTCCGTTCCTTCTGCACGAGCTCCATTCCCTTCTCCACCACGCCATCGTTCTCGTCGCTGCTTAGAGAGCATGTCGCATACAAGACTGTGCCGCCCACACGCACCGCCTTCAGGGCTGTCAGTAACAGCGCGGCCTGGGTCTTGGCCATCTTCTTGGAGTGCGCCGACTTCCACGAAGTCATCTCATCTGCGACTCTTCCGCCTTGCTTGGCTTTCACCTGGGCGTGGATGATATGCCGTTCACTCGAGCATGGTGCATCTAATAGGACCTTGTCGTAACCGCCCGCTCCCAGTGGTAATGTCTGTGCGGCGTTTGTCTCTACGCCGTCGAGCTTCAGGACCTTGACCTCGCCGCTTTTGAAGAATGTTTCAGGCAGATACGACTGCAAGTTGGAAGAGAGGCGCTTATTTCGGGCGTGGTTGAGTTCGTTGCTGTGAAGACAACCGCCCGCTAATGAGGGTGCTGCCGCGTCGAAGCCTTCGGGGCACAGGAGCTGGGCGATGGCAACACTCTTGCCTCCTGGTGCCGCACAAATATCCAGCACCTTGTCCCCGGGTCGAGGGTCAAGTATGGCGACGCCCAGTAAAGATGCTGCATCCAGGTTCCAGTGCGTCATGAGCTTTTTTGACGGGTCAAGCTGCGGTGCCGGAAACGGCGTTGTGGCTTCGGCCTGGGTTGCGCTCCACTGATACGATACCAGCGACTGCTCGCGAGTTGCTTCGCCTTGATCTGGGAAGGTTATCGGTTCCATCCTACGAGCATCCTCTTCCGTGAAACTTTTCGGCAGAGCACTTCCCACGTAGCGGTTGACTAGGGCGGCGTAGCGCGTGGGCGCTGATAACGCTGGATATAGTAACTCTTGCCATCTCTCATGGCCATACTGCGCGGCATATGTGCGATGAAATGCATCCTCAGCTGCCTGGGCTTGCTTCTGCTGCGCCTTCGTCAAGGCGGGCATCGTGCGATTTCCGGAACTGCACTACCTAAAGTAGACACGATCATTCAGAGACGGTCCGTTCCTGACCCAGCATACGCGGACTTATAACAGCATGTAACACGTTCCCTTGCAGTGTAGTAGGATGAACAGTAGATCGGAAGTCTTTTTTTTTTCTTTTTCTTCAAAGTAAACTGATTCCATCGAGTGTATGTTCGGAGGTACTGCCTTTGCTAGCAGGGAATTTTTCTAGGGTTTCTATCTACATAGTGACAGCTGTATCGCAGCTGAAGAGCCGGCAATCAGCTGGCACATGGAAACCTGTCTCGGGACCGCCTTTCTCTTCCTCTCTTACACACACCTCTTGATATTTGAGGATGCCTCGTATTTACTAAGTACTTATTATATACCAAAATTCTAGGTAGGTATAGGTAGGTAGTCAGAGCTGGATACGTAGCGGACTGTTTTGGAAATGTCGATCTTCACCCCTCAGACGAAGGCATTCTCCAGTAAGACATTCCTAAGCACAGCTACCCGATATAGACTCATACATACATACTTAAAAGTCACAGTAAATCACCAAACATGCAAATGCCCGAGAAATCCCCTTCTCCAAGGTGGACCAATTGGTGGCATCTCCAAATGCCGTGCTACTCTATTTACGGATCTACTGTAACCGACTGTTCTCCGACCTCCCATCTCCAACTTCGCCAGTGTATGATCGTGGGGTGCTACGCACGAGTTCTCGAGGGGTCCCTGCGCTCCTCGTGCACTACGATGTCAGGCCATTTATCCGGATCGCGTGACGTGAATCGCTACCATAACTGAGAGAAGGACTTGAGTTTCTCTTTCTCAATCCTCAGATACTCGTCTACTAATTTACCAGTTTAGAATACTCTTTGTGGCGGTGAAAATATACCTACTGTGAGGTTTCAAGAAGGGAAAATGGCCGTGGTCGACATCCCCTCCTCATCAGCATGCGTAGAAGTCTCGATCATCAATGGCGGATGGGGTCACGGGCTCCCCTGCGGCAGTTGGTTTGATCCCGCGTTTAAAGGGCTCGACACGTTCAGCCTGTGCTCGTATGCCTTCCTCGTCACGCACGACGATGGCGCGCGCCGCAGACAGGTGCTCTTCGACCTCGGCATCCGCAAGGACTGGCAGAACCTGGTCCCGCGCGTGACCAAGCTCTTCAAGATGCACGATGCCAGGGTGGTGGTCGAGGACGACGTGTCGGACATCCTGGAGAAGAACGGGGTGGATCTGAACGGAATCGAAGCCATTGTCTGGAGGTGCATCTGAGATATCAACCTTTGGAGTCAAGCGAGACTGACGGTATTCGCAGCCACCTTCATTGGGACCACACAGGGAACCCGTCGAAATTTCCTGCGACTACCAAGGTCATCGTTGGACCTGGCATCAAAGACAGATACATGCCTGGTTGGCCCGCAAACCTCAGCGCGGAGTTCAAGCAGGAGGATATCATGGGTAAGAAGGTCGTCGAGATCTCTCGGGGTGACTTCAACGTGTCCATTGGTGGCTTCAGGGGGTATGATTACTTTGGAGATGGATCCTTCTTCCTTCTCGATGCTCCGGGGGTAAGTTAGTGACAGATCCTACCATAGACCCATGGACGTCTTTCCCCTGCCGTGAGCTATTATAATAACGGGTTGATCTCAGCACTCACTTGGTCATATAAACGCTCTGGCCCGGACGAATTCAGATCCAGAGAGCTATATGTTCCTAGCGGCTGACAGTATACATTTCGGGGGAGAATTCCGCCCTTCCAACCTCCTACCGCTGCCGGACACAATCCGAGACGGGAAGCCACCACTTCCTGACCCCTGCGCAGACGAAGTCCTGCTGAAAATGCATCCGACACAGTCGAGAGTAGAGCCGTTTCTAACTCTAAGCTCGACTTTCCCGGAGGATCTCAGCCTTGCTGAAGAGACCATCAAATCCCTCCAAGAATTCGACGCTGATGCGCGGGTACTCATTCTCTTCTCGCATGATGTCACACTCTTCGACACATTGCCTTATTTTCCCAAGAATGCAAATGACTGGCTGAAGACGGGAATGAAGGAAAGCACAAGGTGGGCTTTCTTGTCAGATTTGTATGGCATGATACATGGAGTTTCTCACTAGATATTGCTGGTATCATCAAAGCCAGGACACATTACAAAATAGTTACAGTAAATAACCAATTGGTATCGATGTGATGACGAGTAAATACCGGAAATGCCAAAAGACCCCATATGTACCCCTATGTAGAAGATATATCATACAACAAGTTTCCTTAGGCAAATGTTTCATCGTTGATATCAACAGCAGGTGCTTGAGAGAAATCATACCACCATTGATCCGGCATTGTTCCCATAGACGGCCACAACATCTCGAGATCTCCCGAAGTATCGACTGAAAATGCTCCGTTTATTGGCATGCCTTGCAATGGCGGCATCTCATTTGTGAAAGGCACAGGTAAAGTCTGGTAATCATTCGCAAGCGAAGCTGTGTCGACAGCGTCGACGGGCGCATTTGAGATGCTGGACACTTGAGACTCGGTTTGCCTTCTGAACTCCGCGAGCAGGTCGATCTTCGCGGCTAGGTCACGCATAACATTCGCCGCGTGGTTGCCAGCGCCAAACCCAAGACCAAACATCTCAAATACTATGACTGCGAGGTCAATGGTCTGGCGGACAGCAGCGGAGGTGGGTGTATTTGGATGAGCGAACAAATATCCAGCAAGCGTAAGACCTGCATTCCACTGCCACTGGAAGGCCTCGTGAAGACCAGCAAGGAGTATGTCGCTCTCGGACAGAGATTGATGCATCACGCGGGTCAGCGCCATCCCGTGCTCCGCGGCTGACGTCGCGTGTTCGAGGGTCATGGGTGTTGGTGTTGAAGTGGTGTTGGACTGTGATGGGAAGGATAGAAAGGGTCGGTATGTGTTCATGATGAGATTGTGATAAAGCAGCTCAAGAAGCAAGCGTTGACGTTGCAACCACAACGGGGCGAGTTGCTCGATTATGACAGGTGATCTATCTGTCGAAAGTGGTGCTCCGTTGTCCTTACGTTTGGCTTGCAATGCCGGCGGAACTGATTTGACCCAGTCTTCGAAGCGCTTTAGAGGCGTGACCAGGAAGTTCGCATATGCTTCCAATGCTGCGGGGTCGTCATAGATGACCGTCCCCTTTTCGCCGCTGTAGTATTCCGGATACTTGTCATACAATGCTGTGTGTACGGCCCGGGCCGTTAACAACAGATTGGTGTTATGCAAGGTGAAGGTAAGCCAGTTCGTTTTTTCATCCAGGGCTACAAACTCTGAGCCTGCAGTGTTGGCAACACTGTGGTCATCAGCCGGTAAGCTACAGGAAGTCGACGAGAGCTCTGCGTAGAATGGTCGGCCAAGCTTCATACATGTCTTGCTCTCAAAGGTATACAATGTCCACCAGAGCCTCTTATGCATCTCTCGCGTTGCCACCGGGAGGTCGTCGGCAGGTTCAACATGCAGACCCAGCATATGGGCTGTCCGTACGGCTAAAGACAAGGCCGCGTGTGATATATTCTGGAAGGAGGCGCAACAGAGATATGCTGCAGAAAGAATATGACACTGTACTGTGGCAATCGTTGGTGATTCTTGCTCGTTCTTAATTAGACGCTGGGCACGCCGGTAGTAAAGCCGTCCGGCAATGCTCGGATCATCCTTACCAACCTCAGAGGCGGTCGGCGTCTTACTGCTGTTTCTTTGAATCATAGCCATGCCTATTTGCATGCTGACTGCGATCACGATATCCACCAGGGCAGATGGCTTGCGTGGGTTCCCTGGTTTTGACAAAAGTGATCGATAGTGTTCTTTAAATTCGGCCTCGTTCAAGACAATGAGGGTCGTGTGATAGGATTGCCAGAAGAGACTCAAGAAGTAATCCTCTTGCGTGGGCGTCAAGTATTCACTTGTGGCCGCTTGCTGGCCTGCCTCCTTCGCCTCGAGCTTGCCCTCATCTTCGTCTTGTGCACAATCCGGAGTTGCAAATGTTTTGGCGACAGATTTGAGCTGGATATGATCGTCTGGACCCATCATTTGAAACACGGATGCCAAATAATTGTTCATCCGGCTGATGAAGTAGAAGACTGACGACGGCCCGTACCATGTCTTGGCTGGTGATTGAGCCGTGCTTGTATATACGCCATTCCAGACTCGTGATGTCGCACTACGCTTTGGTACGCTGGTCTCCCTCGCTGTAACTACGAGAGGGTCCCCAGAGGATGGGGGCGTAAGGATTGCTGGCGGAGGAGCCTCCGGCATGGTATGTTTGCAAGGGGCGTTTTCCCTTTCAAGCTGCGCCTCAAGTTCTCTGACTCTTTGGTTGAGTCGGTCAATTTCCCTTTATCTCACGTCAGCGATCACGGTGAAAGCTGTGCGGGAGTTGGTGATCCAGGAACGCGCATACCGATATGCCTGAGGAAGAGTGCGCCTTTCGCTCGGGCTCTTATTAATACAATGCTCTCCTCTATTCAGACAGTTCCTTCAAAGCTAGTCAGAACCGAAACTCCATCTGGGTCAATGGTGGCCATTACCTGCACGGTACATTGTTATCGCACTTTATGCGGTGCAAGCGACATCTGTAGGCAGTGTGTTATCAGCACCCTCGCCTCAAGTGAACCAAATTTGATTTGGGTAAGATTTGAGAGGCAGTGCTTCAGTGTTTAGCTACATGATACATTGGGTACTTACGAGTCGCAGGCGCGAGACACCTGTTGCCTCTTTGGCCTCAAAGGCGCTTCGAATGTCCGCATTTCCGGCGCTTCTGTGACTGTCTCGGGCTTGGTGTTAGCCGCAGGCTGAGAAGCGCCGGCAAAGGTCGTGAACATGCCGGGGAAACGTGACACTCGTTTCTGGTATGGACGGGGAGTGGAGATCCCGTCTCCTTCCAGGCTTCCACTATTTTACTACCTCTAGCCACCAAAGGGACAGTCAGGATGTGCAGGCACACCGTGAAAATTATTCTATACGGACACGCAAGCGTATCGTAGAGCACTGAAGGAAGTATGTTTGGCAGAAAACGAGATGTGATTGATTCAGATGGCCTGACCGACACTTGCGACATTTCGAAGGCCCTAGATCGCCTGGGTTTGCTGGGTACGCCCCTCCATCCAGCCCATGCTCTGTCAGCGTAGCTTCCAAGAATTGCCCGCTGAAGAATGCGGGCAGGATCTCTGGCTCTGTCTCGCCACCCGACGCACCAGCACTTACTTGGGTGTCGCAGCCACAGCCCCCAGCTCTAAGCCACACAGCCACAGTAGCAAATACGCGAAAGACCGTTCTCATTGCACTGTACATCTACCGAACATTGGGGGACATCTGCCTGCCCGGCGATTCGTTGCATGCTTCATTATACCTGACTTTCTTGATGAGACTATGCTCTCCACCGACAGAGTTCTTATGTTCATTGAGATGGTACATGAGAGTTTGATACGATCGGGAAACTTACCTCTTACCTAGATACAGGAGCTACCAAACCTTTATTACCTACAGGGTACTCTTGGTCTACCAATCAAGTCAAAGTACAGAGACTACCTCTCTTGGTATGCAAACCAGCAACGACTAGGCAATTTCCTAGATCCGTCGCCACAGACTCTCCCGTGACTGTTGCCTTATGTAAGGTGCTCGGCGTCTTGCAGGACACATCGTTCAGCTTGGGGCCGTTCAGGTTATAAGAAGAGCACAACGTACATACAAAGGCATACATATAATTAGTGAACTGTATCATATCGTCGGCCTAGACTTTGGTCGAATCGGGTTACCAGGTTACACCTTGTGACATATATAGATTCGGCGAAGGGCCTACCTTCTTTAGGAGTAATATTTCTGTGAAGCGGCCGACCAAGCGCGCGTAGGATCAGGTGACCTCACTCGTTCAGGGTCATCGACATATGAGCAGATGAAGCGGAATCTGATCCTTGGAGATGTGATCCAAATGAAATTCAGTGTTACAATTATCCTGTCGAACTAGCAAGTCCGAGGTCTCAACCACACGGTTTGGTTCTCATGCTTCGTAAGCGCTGGGTTAGGACGGATATGGAGCCGCAATCCACATATTTCAGCCGCTTTCACGAAAGGCTCTGATAGAACGTACCATGGTGCAGTTGAGAAGATTATACTCCAAAACATATTCAGATGAGAATTTACTATATTCATATGCTTGAAATGACGTGAAAAATTGAGGAAGACCGCACCACTTGTCGAGTCTCAAAGATGGAGGCGTGTTACTTCAGGACCTCGACAAACTACCAGCGGTATACCACAAGTGTCGAGTTCAAATGATCAAATCAACGACTCCTCTTCCAGGGCGGCCGATGGCTTCAGTGTGGCTTTTATTGGGGTCGATATTCAGCGCAGTTGCGGCCGTCTCCTACCATGAAGAGTAAGAGGTAGACGAATAGTCTCAAAACAGCGGCCGAAGAAGTCATCAGGAATATACTAGCGTCCGACCTCGTTCTCCTGAAATAACCAGCACGTCGAGAATACGTGATGTAGGGCAATGAACGGGTCCTAGAAGACCATGCCACCAAGACGTCTGCGATATAAATGAGCTCAGGTCTTCTCGCAGATTTGGAGGAGATGAAGGCCATCAATCTACCTCGAGCATCACTTTCATAGACCAGTTTATACGAAAAGCACCAAGAAATCATGCATTCTTACAAAATCTTCGTTCAACTCTTGTCTCTCGGCATGGGCCTCATGGCCGTCGCTCAGAACACTACCGACGACGACACCGGTCCAGTCCCTGGAGATGATGGTCCTGGTGCTACTATTACCAGTAACTCATCATCCATCAGTTTCACTGACGAAATTGCTCGTTCGCCTGGAAACGCTATCGGTAAGTCCAATAGATCGGAGGTTGGCCTCAAGTCATACACGACCTGGCAGCTTTCCCCCTTCTCAGCAACCCTCCCAACGTAACATGTTACCGAGGCTAACAAGAACGTCTTAGTCGTGAACAACTGCGCCAAGCCCATGTATCTCTGGTCCGTCGACGCAGACAAGACCTCGGCAGTGCACAAGCTCGCCGCGAACGGTGGCCGGTTCTCAGAGCAGATGCACGCGCCCAGCTCCGGCGGCGTCAGCATGAAGGTCCACGGGGACAAAAACGGCGGCGTCGTGCCGGCCTGCGACCCGCACCGCTACTCCTGCAAGCTCACGCAGTTCGAGTACACTCTCGCGAAGGCCCAGGGCAAGGTCTACTACGACATCTCGTTCGTGAACTGCGCGCACGGGAAGAACGCGGGCAACTGCCCCGGCCATGCCGGTGGTGTCAAGGTCCACTGCACGAATGGGAAATGGTGAGTTGAGGCCCCGTCCGGTAGCCAAAACCGGAGTCAAAAAGACTGGTTCCCATCGAGGCTGTGTATACTGACTTGATCATGGCAGCCCTGTCCGGAAGTGCGATGCTGGCGCTTTCTGCCCACATGAGGTTTACTATCACTGCGGAGACCCCTGCAACACCCCTGACCCTACGAAGGCGACTAAGCTGTCTCGCAACTTGGTGTTTACTCTGTGCAGTGGCGGAGGCAGCAGCAAGCGCGAGGTCGATAACGACTTCATGGTCGACGTAGAGTAGGCCAAGACTGCTTCCAACACACCCAGGTCACTTTATGTTCCAGCTTGCACATGATAGATTTCACGATTTCTGTTGTTGTTTGGTCAGATCGACTGACCGTCCACTCGCTTATCATTCACTTCATTGGATTTTCAAGACTATTGCTTCATTGCAGTTAGCTATTCTACCTTAGGCTATGCCAATCAAAACCCTCGTTATCCCTACATGGATTTGATCTCATGTACCTAATGCATCTAGTTGCACCCAGTGTTATTAGCATCTCATTGCAGCCGCCTTTTAGCCGCCTTTTGGCCTGAGTAGATTGATCACATGAACAAAACTAGGACTTGAATGATTCTGAATGTTATCATTCATCAAGTATAGCTCTTAAATACAGTTTCAAGTTTGATATTTACAAGAATGTAAGAATTTGCTAGCCAGCAAGACTTATGTCTTACAGCTATTCCACGCACCATGACATGAATGCGAGACCCAAGTGCACCTCTAATCAAAGCTGAGCCCCGGGAACATTCCTTTTTTTCAAAGGAATCTAAACCAGGCATCGCACTCCTTAAATAGCATTGCGTCGACCGTGGATGCGGCTGCGCTTGCCCGGACGACCGTGGCGGCCCGGGCAGTCATGGGCAGGGCCGCTAGGAATAGGGGCAGATCCGGACGTAGAAGTAGGCACCGCGATGGGAGCCGTAGAGACCGAGGGCGAAGGGATGGCGGTGGAAGAGGCCGAGGGAATAACGGGAGCTGCCGAAGAAGACGAGGCCACTGGTGCTGCGGATGACGACGCAGCTGCTTGTCCTTCGGTACCGGATGAGGAAGAGGACGAGTCTTCCGACTCGTTACCGGTGGGGAAGACCTCTGGACCGGGGAAGGTGTAAGAGGTGGCCCCAGAGTAGATGCTGAAGTTGGGGGAGAATCCGGGATCGCTTGAGTTGTAGCTTCCGGGGAAAAGTATGGTGTCGGCGCTGGCGGCCGTCACTATTTCAAATTGTCAGCATGAAAACGCGTTTAATAAGTGAAAGGCCGCTACATGTCCAAGATTTTGAGAGAGTACGTAGCGAGGCCATGTGGATGGATGGCCTAGGGTATGACTTACATCCAGCGGCGTCGTTCGTGACCTCGACTTGAGCGCAGTTGAAGTAAAACTCTGTGCCCGAAGGACGGTGGAGAGCAATGTGCTCAATGCGAACCAGGTACTGTCCAGAAGGCACTTCAGCCGGGATCGTGAAGTTGATCTGGCTGTTGCCCCAAACCAGCCAGTTGTCCCCCGAGGCCTCCATGGGGAACGTGGCGCCCAGCTCAAAGATCTTGAACCATTCGCCCGAGCCATCATATGACGCGACGTCATCGTTGGTAGCTCGGCTCATGTAGACCTGGATGGGGCCAGGATGCTCGATCTTGGCGTCGAGGTTGGTGGACATGGCGATCTCGTCGCCGGCCTTGACGGAGGCCACCTCGGTGGAGGCGGCGTTTTCCTGCGCGCCGGTGTTGCACCGCAGGTCGTCGCTGCTCAGGATATCGAAGCCGAAGTGCGGCTGGAACCCCTGAGTGGAGCGACGGACGTACACATATTCGTCGGACTTGACGCCGTCGACGATCAAATGGGGGAAGTAATAATGGGCGGCAGCCAGATTCGGCAGGCAGGCTGCAACAGCGGCGACAGTGGAGGCGGTGAACTTCATGGTGATTTCACAGAAACGAATGTAATGGTGGCTTTGAGGATCGAGATCCAAGATTTCAAATCTCTACAGAGAGTGAATGAAGCGAATGAAACCTCGACTAGCGAGTGTAAAGAACGACGAGAAGGAGCGAATAGACAACGTCCGCACGATCAGAATGCAGTGGTGATGAGCTTCAGCCGCATCCCATACCAGCGGATCGGCGAGTATATATGCAGAAAAACTGGAGGCTCCGTCACGGCGTCTAGAACATCTCCCCAAGTGCACGAACTTACCCGAAGTCACCAACACGTGGGCGACATGATTGCAGTCCACTTGCATGCATCCTCCACACAGGGTCTATGTAAGCGATAAAGGAGTCTGTGGGCCACGCTCGGCAGTAGAGTTCGTATTGAGATAGCATACATTTGAAGTCCTCGTGTCAAGCGAAGGGGGCGCCCATTACTAGTGGCGGATTTTCGACTAGTTCGGTCGGCGATGGCTTCACCCCGCGGGTAATGGAGACAACGCAATCAATTGAAAACATGGCTTTGGCAATCTGATAGCAATTTTGCGATACGGCGACCCAGTAAGAACCCATGGCGTTTCATCCCGCGACTTTCAGAGAGCCAAGAAGTCCTGACCTGGGTTGGGAAATCTTAAAATCGCAGTACCCCATAAACGCACCAATAGGGAAGCCAGCCAAGCCATCACATATCATGCGGCGCTCTGAGATCTTTATATCTCTCGTGGTAAATTCAGACGACGCTACCGAGAAGCGACGATATCACGCCATCCCACTTTGTCTTCGCAATGCTTCGAGACAGTAAGAACAGCCTTTGTCATCATTCCAACGGTGCCCCCTTGGTCTAAAACGACACTATCATTGCAATTGCCCGTGCCGATTACCGCAGATTAGGTAATTTGTCGTCAAGCTAAAGTGGAACGCTCTCAGAAACTATCCATCAAGGCCCAGTCACTCAAATATTATGAAGCTTTCCAGCTTGACCTTATTATGCTTGAGTGAATCTGCATCGAGCTGGCCGGCCTCTAAGCGGAGTCATCAGGAGATCCCGTAACGTGTGGAATTATGTATTATTTCATTATCACCATTAATTCGATTTGCTCCCCATCCTCCCCGTTCATTACACTAAGCCTGAATTGCTTTCACCGTGACCGCTATGCAGCTACTGTCCGTCCCATGGTATGTCAGAATCTTGGTATCGGCATTCGTTGTCAAGTCGCACACCGAAAACGCCCCCGTCAGGTCCAAGTCCCCAGACCCAACCAGGTAGTTGTCCTCGCCAGCCTCAGGATCCCCGCCATGATACGCGCCATAGAAGGCCAGCCCCCCAAAGTTGGGCTCGTCGACACCGCTGTGGAAGGTCAGGTACTCGTTGTCGACGGGCTCGTCGTTGCTCCAAGTCAGAGGCGGCGGGTCTGACGGGCACGACGCCGCCGAGGTGCAGATGCCCGCGGCGTAGGCGTAGAGCTGCGTGCCGTAGTGGCTGCCGCTGAGGGTGAAGTTGGCCCGTGGGGTGGAGGCGTTGACGACGTCGTCGAGGACGCCCTGCAGCTTGAGGCTGCTGGGTTCGCCGACGAAGGGCTGCAGCGTGTAGCTACTGCTGCCATCGTTGGTATGGGCTGTCAAGTAGAAGGGTTTCGCAGGGTCGACACCGTAGACCGTGTCAGGTTCCTCTGCTTGACGAGGGGTGATGGGAGAAGTTGAGCCAAGGGTCGCGAGGGCGAGAGTTATTGCTATGATCGACTTCATGGTGAATGAAACAAGGATACGGCGGCTCTATGGGCTAAAATGTAAGGGGCCGAGATGTATTGAAAGTAGCAGCTTTAAATTGATCTGGAATGTGCCAAAGCTTGATTCGCAGTTGCGTGCAGTCTGATGATACTTCCTAATTCCCAAGGTAGTCTCCTCTACTTATATAGTAGGGATGATGTCGTCTCGGTCGTCGAGTCCTGGAGAGGCTACAACAACAATGCCGTGACATGATGTCAGATGAGCCTACTGGAATGCTGTGGCGCATCGAATCTTAGTGCCCGTTTAGTCGGTGCGGCCGTCTGTAATAAGCTACCCGAGATGTAATGGCAGTGACTGGAAGAATACGAGCTTGACGTGATCCCATGCAAGGGCAAAGACACGGAAACTATTCCCATCACTGCTGCCGATTACCCCACGTTGGTGCCAGTTGAGTAGACAACCTTGAAAGGGTACCTGCTAGTTCTGCAGCAGGTTGAATTCCATGCACGGTGACGGAGGCTATAAATAGGGATCAGGTCAGCCCTAAAGGGAAGACCGCATACCTAGGTAGGTATCTTTTCTCATCATCGCCCGATGTAACAACACAAGTGTCTGCCGATCTTGCTCATTTTCTGGCTGCAAGTTGCGAAATATCTGAGCGAAGCTCTTGATACTGAGCGGTCAACAGCCAGACACTGGACTTAGACTTTTTTTTTTCCACACCTGATATCACAGCCCCAAGCATGACCTCTGCCCGCTGTAAGCTCTCTGTCACGATAAGACCGATCTTTTGGTGAACACGAGGGACCATGCATTTGTGTTTTATTTCAGCAATGGCTTGCGCGAATAACAGGCGGATATCAACTTCGCCGGTGCAACCGATACGACGTGGACGAACAGCTTAATGGAACGGACATTGGGAATAGTGTAATGTTCAACCGTCCAATGTTATCAGGGTGAAGGCTCGACCGCGAGTAGATATGCAGTCTGGTTCCTTGACAGCTTCTGCTACCCTCTTCGTTGACTTGACAACCTTGAAAGGTGTGTACGCCGAAATGGCAAAGAAGTGGTCTATGGAAATTTGATACTAGTTGGACATATGAAGGAGATACCAGAGTCTACACCAAAATCGTCAGCGTGGCCACAACAACATGCGAGGAGCATCGAGAGAATTCACACATTGAGTAGTAGCGCTGGCTTCTTCCACTCATTTCTTTGTAATATCAAGTCAACGCTGGCTCAGTTGGGCCACCGAATCGCGGTTGTTGATATCTGTATTCAGCGATTGGCGCGCCAACTACCAGCACTTTCGCCTCCTGCAGACGTTGGTTATCAGATCATGTCTTAGCTCTTGTTGAGTTGCATCAGTGCGGCTACGCACGCTTGTTTCAGAAAGCAGGACAGAAGAAGCCTAGTGGGAACCGGTTCAGTCTAATAACACTGATTTTCAAATCAATCAATGCGGCTCTGGCTGTCTGGTTATAGTGTCCGAAATGGATCTTCGAGTACGTCACAGACTCGTTTGTTGACGCTTACAAACTAACCTTCCATACATATAAGCTCCAACAGCTCAATTGAATCCAGAAAAGTGCTATGCTGTTCAATATTGTAGCCCAACTGTAACATTACTCTCATTTGTAATTGTACGACTCATATACATCATGGCGTCTCTTCGATCTCTCCAATCCCTCGCCCGCCAGACGGTTCGAGTAGCTCCGCGAGCAACGAAGCCGGCAGGGCGCAGGTTCTTGAACACCGACACGGCTCCCATTCTCTACTCGGCGCATGCCAAGGTCGTGGGCGCGCGGACAGGGTAAAAGCGCCTTTTCTTTTCAGCCGGAGCCGTTCTTATACTCAGATGTGAAGCTGACTCTTCGTCCCCCAGCCATGTCGAGGGCGAGAACCTCCATGTCGACTTGACGATGGCCAAGGCTTTAGGCGGGAAAGGCGACAAGGGGAAGACCAACCCAGAGGAGCTGTTCGCCGCAGGCTACGGCGCATGCTTCCAATCGGCGATGAACGGAAGCGCCGCACAAATGGGCATCCGGATGCCGACGACACCCGAGGACAGTATCATCGAGTCGACGGTACATCTTGTGGGCGACCTGAAGCAGCTGGACATGGGCATTCGGGTAAACATGAAAATCAAAGTGCGCGGTCTGAGCAAGGACGATCTGGATAAGGTGGTGGAAAAGGCCAAGGAGGTATGTCCGTATAGTCGTGCGACACAGGGAAACATCACGACGACTATTGAGGCGGAGGTTATGTAGGAGCTGAAAATCGCAACTGCTTTTTGAAGGCATAAGTGCGAAGGCGTCACGCATTATTCGTTATCAACTCACAACTGGACGGTCCAATAGTTGGTGCTGTAGAATTATGGAAGTCATAAATTCACGTGTCAAGTCGTCTTGCCTTTCTCGTCCCATTTGATTCCTGCACAATTTCAAGGCAAGGGCTCTCCCTCTCTTTTTATCGCATCTCATCCGTGACAGCCCTTGCATTGCTATCGAAGTACCCAACTAGCGTTTGCAGTGCTGACTGGTCGCGCAATTTGCACTTTAAAACGTGCATTTCAGCTCGCTTGACTCAGAATCTCCCACACGGGTAAATGTGGCATTTCGCCAGATGATATCATTGAAGCTCTCAAAGGCGGGCATTACTATAGGTAGTACCTACTTAGGTATAAGGTTCAGATGGCGCACGTTAGCTTGCCCAGGCCCTCAAGGTACCCAAACACTAGGTTGGTTTTCGCGATTGCCCGCATTCTCCCAATATGCTTGCCATGGGCATTAGAAATCAGGCAACAGCGGGTTTGGAGGCATTTGATCCTCCGAGAATGGGATCTCGACAAGGTTGGCGCTCTCTACCATTAGTGGGATTCCACTGTGGCTTCAGTCTTGGCCATTAAATTTCCAAGACAGGAAATAGATCGCCAGGAGGGCCTGTCGAAGCTGATGAATCGCAGACCCAACGATTGGCAAGGAATAAATACATGGACATGCAATCAATTATCTGCAGACCCGACTCATTGTATGAGTGCCAGCGTGGCTAATGATGGGTTCTGATAACATCTCTGCCAATTGTCGCCAAGGGCTTAGTTGCGCATCGCCTCGTACTTCAAGCCATTAGAGCGCTTATCGCACTGGTGAAAGGTACAGCCACGAAGTGAGGCCAGCCCTACCAACCCGCTAGAGCGAATAGGACGTCGGGAGATGAATGGGTGTGCGGCACAGCACGCCGCTGATCGCGGGATGACATAGTGGGCGAGATATGTTTTCAGCTGAGGCTTGGAGGATGCTCATATAGAGAAGACAGCCATTCACGCCATTCACGCCATTCTGACCAAACTAAAATGATACTAAAGCTCCTGCATACCATAGCTGCCATCCAGAAAACTTCGAGAAAAGCGACGCCAGGCCATGCAGAAACGAAGGTCACATAAGAAGTCCCGTCGCGGCTGTCTTAATTGTAAGAAATGGCACACAAAGGTATCTCGATCCCCGCAGCGCAGCCATCGCTAACGACCCCGGAGGACGATGCGCAACGAACACCACAAATCTTGACGAGCTACATCGCTGACACGGCCATAGTGCGATGAGAGAGGGCCACCATGTGGTAACTGCACTCTGCGAAATGCAAAATGCGAATATGCCTGGGCGACGCGCGACATGACCGTCTCCGTGAGACATCCCGTCAGCAGGCAGGCCTCAACCAGCAGCTCCGACGACTCCTGCGTCACATTAAACAAAACCATCGGTTTAGCGCCCAAAGGCTCACGGAGGCTTCTTGAGCTTGAGCTTATGCATCTTTGGTCGACATACACATACCAGAGCTTGTGTAGTGTCCCGGAGGATGTATATTACATGCAGGTAGTGCTGCCGCGAGAAGCCCTGGAATATGATTTTCTCCTCAACGGGATTCTCGTGTCGTCAGCATTACACAAGGCATTCATGTCACCAGAACCTGAAGCGAGGGGATATTTCAAAGTCGCGTTGGAGCTATGTAAGAGAACCCCAGGTTCATAATTTGAAATCCCGAGTTGACTATGCTGACTCCAACTCCTACCCATAGACGATCAAGCCAGCACGGCGTTCAGGGCCCAACTGGGCACCATCACAAAGGCGAATCACCATGAGCTATACATCTACTCGAGCATGACTACCTTCATCAACATCGCGTTCGCGCAATACTCCTTCATGGACGGCGACGAGACGAACCTCTTATCCAACGTCGCCGTAGCCTTCGACCTCCTGAACGGCTGCGTCTCCATCGCCCTGGCGGACTGGGACCAGCTCCTCGACAGCCCGGTGCCTATACGGACGTACCTGGGGCTCGGCCGCGCCAGCCTCGACCTCCTCGACCCCGACACGAGAACGGCGCTGGCGCGGCTGAAGGGGTACAACCGCAATTACTACGCCGCCCTGGCCCCCGACAGCCAAGAGAAGGGCACCGAGGTCGCGACGAGCACCAGCGCCAACCGCTTTGCGCCCCTGATCGACTTCCTGGAGGTCTGCTTCGCCGAAGACGTCCGCGGCGCCCTGAAGGGCTACTGCTACACGTTCCCCGCGGCCGGCGGCCCGGCGTTCGCGGCGGCGGTCAAGAGCGGGGATCCCATGGCCCTCCTGATCCTCTTGCACTGGACGATTTTGATCCAAAGGGGCAGTGAGGAATATTGGTGGGCGAGAAATCTGGGGCAGCGGCTGGCCAAGGGGATAGGGGTCGTCATGCAGCAGACCCAGCCAGCTTTTGTGGACGAGTGGTGGGACAGTGTATCTTGGGTGCAGCAGCAACTGTTGTCGTTGGAGGCGTATTCATGAAGCGAAAGCAATAATTATATTCATATTCATTCAGGTCGGTACCGTAGCCGCTCAACTTAGCAACTCATGTGATGGATGCTCCTTGAGTTATACGACGGCGCTTCACCCCGACCTCCCTGAACAGCTCACGAGGTTACATGTATCAGCGTGATGGTCCAGGAAAGCTAGATCAAACGTTCCGGCAAGCTGACGAATGGCTAGCAGAGTTCCGCCTAACAGCGAGAGCCGTAGATTCCGGATTATCATGCAGGCGACAACGAAAGATTGGCACTGATTTCTCCGGAACTTCGACCATGGGCATGAAAGATAGTATAATCTCTCCAGATGCATTTCGAATATTGGCACTACCAGACGGGGTTTTGTTCCTGCGGCACGATAGACTCAGGTGGATTGTATCTCATGAGTCAACTTGATGGCCAGCAAGGCAAGCCCAGACCTCTCATATGCGACATAACTGCCATCAGCGTACACCAGTCACCAAGAAACCAAATCTTTGTACGAAGAACGTGGTCTTGGTTGCCTGAAGGAGCGTGGAAACAGCTGGTTTACGTAGTCACATCGCCTGAACTCTCTGGACCAACCCCATAATGTAATTCACTTCATCAAGATGCCGAAATGTTCTTCCGAACGGGACCACCTCTCCCATCAGGTGCCGAAGTTTCAGAGCGCCGGAGCAGCGCGGTGGACCATCCTAGAATGACGTTGGGCTCTTGGGTTGACGACCTACTTAGGTAAGTAGGTACCTTACGGGTCCGCAGTCAACCCGGCCTAGCGGAATTGTCCTCAAGGTATTGAAATCGCACGGACGGCTACGACAAGCCTCAAGTTTTGTGGAGGTTATGGAGACTCGCAGTACATACGTACATATGTACATTGTATGTATGTATGTATGTATGTATGTATGTATGTATGTATGTATGTATGTATGTATGTATGTATGTATGTATGTATGTATGTATGTATGTATGT